>OZ030010.1:14401797-14741797 GCA_964023405.1 Apodemus agrarius
CCTATTTTTCCTTTAGACAGGAGCAATTCTGGATTAAAATTTTGGAGATGGATGGGTGGCCCCATCTCTCAACCGGGGGCTGTGCCTAACCTCTGGATATGGTCTCTACAGGTTCTCTCTCCTCTTTGTTGGGTATTTCAGCAATGTCATCCCAGTTGGGTCCTGGCAGCCTCTTGTTTTCATGGTATCTGGGACCTCCTAGTTGATTCCCCCAATTCTCTGTCCCCCATTGCTGTACACCTCTGTTCAATTTCCTGACCCTCTGTACATCTCCCCCGTTTCCTCCCACACCTGAACCTGCCCCCCTCTTTTTCCCCCTTTCCCTCCTCTCTTCCTCCCAAGTCCCTCTCACCCTCTGCCTCCCCGTGATTAGTGATTATTATATTTCCCCTTCTAGGTAGGACTGAAGCATCCACACTTTGGTCTTCCTTCTTGTTAAGATTCCTATGGTCTGTGAGTTGTATCATGGGTATTCCGCGCTTTTTCCCTAATACCCACTTATCAGTGAGTACATACCATGTGTGTTCTTTTGTGACTGAGTTACCTCACTCAGGATGATATTTTCTAATTCCATCCATTTGCCTGCGAATTTAAGGAGGGACAAAACATTTTATACTCCCTCTAATTACAAGAGTCACTCCTTTTTTTTTTTTTTTTTTTTTTTTTTTTTTTTTTTTGGTTTTTCGAGACAGGGTTTCTCTGTGTGCTCCGGCTGTCCTGGAACTCACTTGGTAGACCAGGCTGGCCTCGAACTCAGAAATCCACCTGCCTCTGCCTCCCAAGTGCTGGGATTAAGAGTCACTCCTTCTAATGTTCCAGGCTAGTACTCCTTAGCTATTATTTGCATTTAGCAACTGAGAGTAGTCAGTTTGAAACCCCAAGAAGACTAGAATGCACCCATACTTAAATCCCCTAGAGGGCTTCCCATTTTACTTAAGATAAAACCACCTCTTTGGTTGGCTTAGGCTCACCCTGCCCACCATGTAATATGATCCCTGTCTAGCTTTTCCAACTAAGATCCCCCTGCCTATCACTAATCCTAACCCCATGGATCTTCTTTTAACTCATCATGTTTGGCAAACAAGCTTGATTTCCCTATAGAGGTTTCTATTTGTTGGACTACAGTTTGGGGCTTCTTTCCTCCCAGATCTGTGCATTGTTGATCACATATATCTTCCTTCCGTCTTGGCTCAAATGCCATCCTTTCTGTGTCTTCTGGACCACTAAAATACTGACACCCTTTCTATCACATTTGTTCCACTACCATCAGGGCACTGACTACTTTCTAAAGACATCTAGCCCACAAAATCGCCCCCTTGTTTATTTCCCCTTTGTCACTAAACCTGAAAGCAAGGTCCTTGTCTCTCTTGGTCACTGTTATATTCATTCTCAGTGCTGATTAGCAGAGATGTTGGATTTTCGATTTTAGCTACTTAAGCTGCTGAGGTAGGGTTATGGCTAGCCCAGGCAATATAGCAATACGTAGTCTAAATAAAAATACAATATCTTTTTATACACAGTACATTCTAAAACAAAAATTTCCAGCGAATGGATAGTTTCCATCTTATGTCTATGTGAATATATTAAAACTACAAGTAAGTATTATAAAAATCTATGTTCAAGAGGGATGTATATTTCTTTATTAAAAGTGATTCAACAGCATCACCTCAGGAGACACTTGATTGCACTGAATAATTTTGTGTAAAGCAGAACAGTTTGCATTCACTCCTCTAGCATCCAATTAGCTTTGTGCTGAAGCTATAGTTTCATACGCCTTTATTTTTGTCTTTCCTTCATCTTTTTATTTCTTCGGGGTTTTTATATATTATTTTCAAGAATCACTTCTTCACTGAAGTCATAATATTTATTAGATTACTTGATTCTTTCATGCTTTTCCCTCAAGAATACAAGCACTGGAATAGCTATTTTGTTTATTGTTGTATTTCCGTTTTCTAGAATGAGCACCTGAAGAGTGTTCGCTGAGCAAAGCTGTGATATTTAATTTCCTCAATTGCCTCATGTGCAAAGCCGATCTGGATGGTAATAGGTCGTTTTTGGGCAAAAGCAGTAGAGCGACATTCTGGTGTGAGCACTAGAGGGTAAATTCGAGAGCCTTAGCAGCAGGGTGTAGGTGCAGCATTACTTTGACATTAACTCAAGTCTGTCTTCCAGCAAAACTTTAAATTTGCCACAGTTAAAGATGCCTTTAACTTCCCATAGTTACAACTACAAAAGGTATATCTGAGAGTGACAAGTGCCGGCGCCACTGCAAGGTAATGAATCTCCTCAAGGGTGTTTTTAAGTAGGATATAGAAGAGAAACATCAATCATAAAAATGTCATTACTGAAGTTTAGGAGTTAGAGGACTTGGGTGTCACTTTGTAGAGAAAGAGAACAATTTTTAAATGAATAGGGAGAATCGCAGGTGGGTGTGATTTTTGTCACTGAAAGGGAGCATACCCCTGTTCATAGCCATTGTTGTTGTTTGATTGGTTGCTGACTCCCTGAATATGTTAATTACAGCTCTGCAATTCGTTTTTCATGTACAAATTTCATGCAATATATTTCAAACTTGTCTTTCCCTTCCTTCCAATTCCTCCAAGGTCCTTCCCACCTCCCTCCTCCTCAAGTTCACTATCTCTCTTGAGAAAAAATGCAAAATAAAAATCTAAGCAATATATATATATACATATATACATATGTATATATATACATATATATATAGATATATACATGTATATATCTATATACAGAGATTTTTCTCTGTCTTGAGCCTGCGCACATTCAGTCCATGCTGTCACACTCTGTGGTTTCATATGTGTTTCTGTCCTGTTGTGACTAGAAGAGACAGTTTCCTTTGAGCCCTCTGTCACCTCTGGTTATTAAATCTGTCCTCTTCTTCTGCAGAGACCCCTGACACCTGAGGGGATGGATTTGATGAGGACATCCCATTTAAGGCTGAGTACTCCAAAGTACATATATATATATATATATATATATATATATATATATATGTATATATATGCCCAAATAAAACAGAATCAAACAAAAATTTCCACAAAGATACATGGAATTCACTTTGTGTTGGCCAACTAATCCTGGGTATAGGAACTGTCCTAAAGTGTGGTTTCTATACCCAGTGACACTCCATTGTAGAAAAGGGATTCTCCCTTTCCCAGCAGATATCAACTACAAAAAACTTTGCGGTTAGGGGTGAGGCCCAGTGTCCACATCCCCTTCTGAGTGGTGAGATTTTTCTCTGTCTTGAGCCTGCACACATTCAGTCCATGCTATCACACTCTGTGGTTTCATATGTGTTTCTGTCCTGTTGTGACTAGAAGAGACAGTTTCCTTTGAGCCCTCTGTCACCTCTGGTTATTAAATCTGTCCTCTTCTTCTGCAGAGACCCCTGACACCTGAGGGGATGGATTTGATGAGGACATCCCATTTAAGGCTGAGTACTCCAAAGTTCCTCATTCTCTTCACTTGTGGGTCTCTGAGTTAAATGTCATCCACTGCAAGAGGAAGCTTTGCTGAGGTGGGCTGAGCTAGGCCTATGGGTCTATGAGTCTATGGGTATGGCAGTATGTCTTTAGGAGTCATTTTGTTGCTATGTTTCTTTAGTGGAGTAATAGTATTTGTTTTTTCCCTAGACCTATGACCCATCTAATCTCATGCCAAGTAGGCATTATGTCATGGAATGGGACTAAATTCCAATTTAAAAAGTGAATAGTTTGTTACTCCCATAAAAAGGCCACCATTTTTGGTGGGGCATTCAGTCAAGGAAGTAGAAAGGATAGTGTTATGGACTGAACATTTTATTTAAATTTCTATGTCCAGGCTCCCTGCTTCCTACATTTTGACAGTATCAGCAAATAGAGACTTTGAGAAGTGATTAGAAACAGGTTAGATCATGATGGTAAAGAACTCAGGATGGACTTAGTGGCCTTATTACAGAAGAGATGGAACAGAAGGGAAGACAAGGGAACATTCATATTGCTTTTAGGAAGTGTGGCCTTCTGGTAGAGTAGTAGTTCTCAATCTTCCTAATATTGTAACCCTTTAATACAGTTCTACATGTGGTGATGCCCAACCCTAAAATTATTTTTGTTGCTACCTCACAACTGTAATGTTGCTATGTTATGAATTGTAATTTAAATACCTGATATGCAGGATATATGATATGCAACCCCATAACCCCCATAATGGTTGTGACCCCCAGGTTGAGAGCCACTGCATGAGAGCATGATGTACTTACCATGGGTAACACTCTTAAAGAAAACTAACTCTTCCTCTACTGGTATATATTAATTTCTAATAGCTCTGTGACAGTTTGAATGAGAATGACCCCCCCATAGGTCCATATGTTTAAATATTTGGTCCCTAGTTGGTAGAACTATTTGGGAAGGACTAAGAGGTGTGGTCTTATGAGAGGAGCCATGTCACTGGAGCTTTGAGGTTTCAAAACTCCATTCCATTTGCAATTAGCTTACTCTGCCTCCTACTTGCTGATAAGGATTTTTTTTTTATCATTTTTTTTATTTTCTATATTCTTTGTTTACATTCCAAAGGCTTTCCCCTTTCCCAGGTACCCCCCACCATATGTCCCATAATTCCTCTCCCCCCCCATGCTATTCCCCACTCTTTCCCCCCCCACGATTTCTCTGTTCTGGGTCTACAATACTGGATCCAATCTTTACAGGCCCAGGGTTCTCTCCTTTTTTTTCTTCTTGAGAGTCATTTGACTTGCTAATTGTGCCTTGAGTATTTAGGGCTTCTGGGCTCATTAATATCCACTTATCAGTGATTGCATTTCGTGTGTATTCTTTTGTGATTGGGTTAGCTCACTTAGGATGATAGTTTCCAGATCTAACCATTTACCTACAAATTGCATGAATTCATTATTTTTAATTGCTGAGTAGTACTCCATTGTATAAATATACCACATTTTCTGTATCCATTCCTCCTTTGAGGGATATCTGGGCTCCTTCCAATTTCTGGCTATTATAAACAAGGCTGCTATAAACATAGTGGAGCATGTGTCTTTGTTGTATGCAGGGGAATCCTCTGGGTATATGCCCAGGAGTGGTATGCCAGGGTCCTCTGGGAGTGGCATGCCCAATTTTCTGAGGAACCGCCACACTGATTTCCAGAGTGGTTTTACCATTTTGCAATCCCACCAACAGTGGAGGAGTGTTCCTCTTTCTCCACATCCTCGCCAGCACTTGTTGTCTCTCGAGTTTTTAATCTTAGCCATTCTGACTGGAGTGAGGTGGAATCTCAGGGTTGTTTTGATTTGCATTTCCCTGATGACTAATGATGTTGAACATCTCTTAAGGTGTTTCTCGGCCATCCGAATTTCTTCTGGTGAAAATTCTTTGTTTAGCTCTGTGCCCCATTTTTTGATAGGGTTATTTGGTTCTTTGGGGTCTAACTTCTTGAGTTCTTTGTATATATTGGATATTAGCCCTCTGTCGGATGTGGGGTTGGTGAAGATCATTTCCCACGTTGTTGGTTGCCGTTTTGTCTTTCTGACAGTGTCCTTTGCCTTACAGAAACTTTGTAATTTTATGAGGTCCCATTTGTCCATTCTTGATCTTAGAGCATAAGCTATTGGTGTTCTGTTCAGGAACTTTACCCCTGTGCCCATGTCCTCCAGGGTCTTCCCAAGTTTCTTTTCTAATAGTTTCAGTGTGTCTGGTTTTATGTGGAGGTCCTTGATCCATTTGGAGTTGATCTTAGTACAAGGAGATAAGAGTGGGTCAATTCGCATTCTTCTGCATGTTGACCTCCAGTTGAACCAGCACCATTTGTTGAAAAGGCTATCTTTTTTCCACCGGATGGTTGTGGCTCCTTTATCAAAGATCAAGTGACCATAAGTCTGTGGGTTAATTTCTGGGTCTTCAATCCTATTCCATTGATCTACCTGCCTGTTGCTGTACCAATACCATGCAGTTTTTAACACAATTGCTCTGTAGTACTGCTTGAGGTCAGGGATATTGATTCCCCCAGAAGTCCTTTTATTGTTGAGAATAGTTTTAGCTATCCTAGGTTTTTTGTTGCTCCAGATGAATTTGAGAATTGCTCTTTCTAGATCTATGAAGAATTGATTTGGGATTTTGATGGGGATTGCATTGAATCTGTAGATTGCTTTTGGCAAGATGGCCATTTTTACTATATTGATCCTGCCAATCCAGGAGCAAGAAATATTTTTCCATCTCCTGAGGTCTTCTTCGATTTCTTTCTTCAGGGACTTGAAGTTCCTGTCATACAGATCTTTCACTTGTTTGGTTAGAGTTACGCCAAGGTACTTTATGTTGTTTGTGGCTATTGTGAAGGGTGTTATTTCCCTAACTTCTTTCTCAGCCTGCTTGTCCTTTGAGTACAAGAAGGCTACTGATTTGCTTGAGTTAATTTTATAACCAGCCACGTTGCTGAAGTTGTTTATCAGCTGTAGAAGTTCTCTGGTGGAGTTTTTTGGATCGCTTAAGTAGACTATCATATCATCTGCAAATAATGATACTTTGACTTCTTCCTTTCCAATTTGTATCCCTTTGACTTCCTTATGTTGTCTGATTGCTCTCGCTAGAACTTCAAGTACTATATTGAAAAGATATGGAGAGAGAGGACAGCCTTGTCTAGTCCCTGATTTTAGTGGGATTGCTTCAAGTTTCTCTCCATTTATTTTGATGTTGGCTACTGGTTTGCTGTAGATTGCTTTTACTATGTTTAGGTATGGGCCTTGAATTCCTGCTCTTTCCAAGACTTTTAGCATGAAAGGATGCTGAATTTTGTCAAATGCTTTTTCAGCATCTAATGAGATGACCATGTGGTTTTTTTCTTTTAGTTTGTTTATGTAGTGGATTACATTGATGGATTTCCGTATATTGAACCATCCCTGCATTCCTGGAATGAAGCCTACTTGATCATGGTGAATGATCGTTTTGATATGCTCTTGGATTCGGTTGGCAAGAATTTTATTTAGTATTTTTGCATCTATATTCATAAGAGAAATTGGCCTGTAGTTCTCTTTCTTTGTCGGATCTTTTTGTGGTTTAGGTATCAGCGTAATTGTGGTTTCGAAGAATGAGTTGGGCAGTGTCCCTTCTGTCTCTATTTTGTGGAATAGTTTGAAGAGTATTGGTGTTAAGTCTTCTTTGAAGGTCTGGTAGAATTCTGCACTAAAACCATCTGGTCCCGTACTTTTTTTGGTTGGGAGGCTTTCTATAACCCCTTCTATTTCTTTAAGGGTTATGGGACTGTTTAGCTGGTCTACTTGATGCTGATTTAATTTTGGTATTTGGTATCTGTCTAGGAAATTGTCCATTTCCTCCAGATTCTCCAGTTGTTTTGAGTATAGGCCTTTGTAGTAGGATCTGATGATCTTTTGAATTTCCTCTGTTTCTGTTGTTATATCCCCCTTTTCATTTTTAATTTTGTTAATTTGGATACTATCTCTGTGCCCTTTGGTTAGTCTAGCTAAGGGTTTATCTATCTTGTTGATTTTCTCGAAGAACCAGCTCTTGGTTTTGTTGATTCTTTGTATGGTTCTCTTTGTTTCTGCTTGATTGATTTCAGCCCTTAGTTTGATGATTTCCTCTCTTCTACTCCTCCTGGGTGAGTTAGCTTCTTTTTGTTCCAGCGCCTTCAGGTGTGCTGTTAAGTTGCTAGTGTATGCTCTTTCCAGTTTCTTTTTGGAGGCACTCAGGGCTATGAGTTTTCCTCTTAGCACTGCTTTCATTGTATCCCAGAGATTTGGGTAGGTCGTACCTTCATTTTCATTGAAGTCTAAAAAGTCTTTGATTTCTTTCTTTATTTCTTCCTTGACCAGGGTGTCATTGAGTAGAGTATTGTTCAGTTTCCATGTGTATGTGGGCTTTCTGTAGTTCTTCTTGCTATTGAAGACCACTTTTACTCCATAGTGATCCGATAGGAGACATGGGATTAGTTCGGTCTTCTTGTATTTGTTGAGGTCTGTCTTGTGACCAATTATATGATCAATTTTTGAGAAGGTACCGTGCGGTGCTGAGAAAAAGGTATACTCTTTTGTTTTAGGATGGAATGTTCTATATATATCTGTTAAATCCAATTGGTCCATAGCTTCAATTAGTTTCACTGTGTCCCTGTTTAGTTTCTGCTTTCCTGATCGGTCCATTGAGGAGAGTGGAGTGTTGAAGTCACCTACAATCATTGTGTTAGGTGCGATGTGTGCTTTAAGCTTTAGTAAAGTTTCTTTTACGAATGAGGGTGCCCTTGCATTTGGTGCATAGATGTTCAGTATTGAGAATTCTTCTTGGTGGATTTTCCCTTTGACAAGCAGGAAGTGACCTTCTGTGTCTCTTTTGATGACTTTAGGTTGAAAGTCGATTTTATCTGATATTAGAATGGCTACTCCAGCTTGTTTCCTGGGACCATTTGCTTGTAGAACTGTCTTCCAGCCTTTTACTCTAAGGTGGTGTTTGTCTTTGACACTGAGATGTGTTTCCTGTATGCAGCAAAATGTAGGGTCCTGTTTCCGTATCCAGTCTGTTAGTCTGTGTCTTTTGATTGGGGAATTGAGTCCATTGATATTAAGAGATATTAAGGAATAGTAATTATTACTTCCTGACATTTTGGGAATTGTTATTATTATTTGTATTTGAGTGGTTCTCTTCTTTTGGGTTGGATGAGATGGGGTTTCTATCTTGTTTCTTCTGGGGTGTTGTTTCCCCCCTTGTGTTGGTATTTTCCCCCTATTATCCTTTGTAGGGCTGGGTTTGTAGATAAGTATCTTGCAAATTTGGTTTTGTCGTGGAATATCTTGGTTTCCCCATCTATGGCAATTGAGAGTTTCGCTGGGTATAGTAGTCTTGGCTGAAGTTTGTGTTCTCTTAGGGTCTGCATAAGGTCTGCCCAGGATCTTCTAGCTTTCATGGTCTCAGGTGAGAAGTCTGGTGTAATTCTGATAGGTCTTCCTTTGTATGTTACTTGTCCTTTTTCTCTTACTGCTTTTAATATTCTTTCTTTGTTTAGTACATTTGGGGTTTTGACTATTATGTGACGGGAAGTATTTCTGTTCTGGTCCAGTCTATTTGGGGTTCTATAGGCTTCTTGTATATTCATGGGCATCTCTCTCTTTAGGTTGGGGAAATTTTCTTCCATAATTTTGTAGAAGATATTTGCTGGCCCTTTAAGTTGTAGATCTTCATTCTCATCTATCCCTATAATCCTTAGGTTTGGTCTTCTCATTGTGTCCTGGATTTCCTGAATGTTTTGGGTTACCAGCTTTTTGCATTTTGCATTTTCTTTAATTGTTGAATCCATGGTTCCTATGGTATCTTCAGCATCTGAGATTCTGTCTTCTATCTCTTGTATTCTATTGTTGATATTTGCATCTATGACTCCTGATTTCTTCCCAAGGTTTTCTATCTCCAACATTGTCTCCCTTTGCGATTGCTTAGTTGTTTCTACTTCTGTTTTTAGATTTTGTATGGTTTTGCTCAGATCTTTCAGTTGCTTGTTTGTGTTTTCCTGTAATTCTTTAAGGGATTTTTGTGTTTCCTCCTTTATGACTTCTACTCGTTGACCCATGTTCTCTTGTATTTCTTTGGGTGATTTTTGTTTCTCCCCCGTATTGGGATTCACTTTTTGCTCTATATTCTCCTGGATTTCTTTAAGTGATTTTTGTGTCTGCCTTGTATGGGCTTCTAGTTTTTGATCTATTTTCTCCTCTATTACTTTAAGAAATTTATCTAAGTGATCCTCAATCTGCATCTTTACCAGTGATTTTAGATCTGAGTCTTGTTTTTCTGGTGTGTTGAGATATCTGGGATTTAATTGTGTTTGTCTTGCAATGGCTTCTAGCTTTTGATCTATTTTCTCATGTATTACTTTAAGAGATTTATCTAAGTGTTCCTCTATCAGCATCCTGACCAGTGATTTTAGATCTGAGTCTTGTTTTTCTGGCGTTTCGGGGTATCCAATATTTATTGCTGTTGGGGAACTGGGTTCGGATGCCGCCATATTGCCTTGATTTTTGTTAGTAGCGATCTTACGTTTGCCTTTTGCCATCTGGTTAACTCTGGTGTTAGTTGGTCCTGTAGATACTAGCTGGTGCTTGACCCTCCTGTGGGGTTGTAAGGCTATTTCCCAGTGACTGGGATACCTGAATCACTGTCCTGCGGGGGTCTTGCTCACAGATTGCTGACGGGTGGCCTGAGTCCCCCGAGGTCTTAACCTCAGGATATCCCAGGTATTTGGTTCCGCCTGTTGGGCGGCTGCTCTGCACTGCTCCTGCTCAGGGTTCGCTGTCTGATATCCTGTTTCCCCAGGGGTCTTAAAGATGGGATATCTCAGTTATCTGGTTCCGCCTGCTGGTCCCAAGCTGCTGGGAAGCTGGCTGGGTCCGGTTTCCAGCTTCCCTGCCACTGGCTGGATGGGAGGCTGGTTCGGCCTCCGGCTGGGTCTGGGTACCTGGCACACTGGCTGACACTGGCTTCCTCACCACCAGCTGGACGGGAAGCTGCAGGCAATATGGCAGCTGCCTGCAGGGAGCTCGGGGTCCGCCCCGCGCGCGAGTGCAGAGTGCACCCGCTATTTTGTGCCCAATTCCCACTCCAGGCCTGAGTCCCCGAAGGTCTTAAGCTCGGGCTGTCTCGGGTACCTGGTTCTGCCGCCGCTGCCGGATGGTTCTGAGCACCTGGCACGCTGGGTGACCCTCTGGCTTCCCCACCACCAGCTGGGCGGGAAGCTGCAGGCAATATGGCAGCTGCCTGCAGGGAGCTCGGGGTCCGCCGCGCGAGTGCAGAGTGCACCCGCTATTCTGTGCCCAACTCCCACTCCAGGCCTGAGTCCCCGAAGGTCTTAAGCTTGGGCTGTCTCGGGTACCTGGTTCTGCCGCCGCCGCCGGATGGTTCTGAGCACCTGGCACGCTGGGTGACCCTCCGGCTTCCCCACCGCCAGCTGGGCGGGAAGCTGCAGGCAATATGGCAGCTGCCTGCAGGGAGCTCGGGGTCTGCCCCGCGCGCGAGTGCAGAGTGCACCCGCTATTCTGTGCCCAATTCCCACTCCAGGCCTGAGTCCCCGAAGGTCTTAAGCTTGGGCTGTCTCGGGTACCTGGTTCTGCCGCCGCCGCCGGATGGTTCTGATAAGGATTTAAATGTTCAACTATTGCTCTAGTGCCATGCATGGTATGGCGCCATACTCCCTGCCATGATAGTCATGGACTCTGTATGAGCTGTAAGCATCAAATAAGCTTTTTCTTGTATAAGTTGCCTTGTCATCCTATCACAGCAATAGAATAAGAGCTAAGGCAAGCTCTTTGCAAAGGTTAATTTTAATAAAATCACCTTTATTTCATTGATTTGTATGTTTACCATTAAACTGGTATCACTGAGTTCTCATTATTGTAACTTTGACATCACAGAGTGTGAACCTTCTCAACTATTCTCTTTCTCGATTTTATTCTATATAGTCTTGGTCCCTGAATTGTCTATAATTTAAGGATTCCCTTGTTAATTTCTGCAACGAATCAAGCTAATGCTGTTATAGGATTTCCATTTATTCCTTAAATCACTTCAGATAATGTTAGCATACTAACAATATTACATTTTCCCTCCAAGTTGATTTCTCTTTTTAAAAAAATTCTTTGAGAATTTCATATATATATATATATATATATATATATATATATATATATATATGCCGTATATTGGTTTTTTCGAGACACGGTTTCTCTGTATAGCCCTGGCTGTCCTGGAACTCACTCTGTAGACCAGGCTGGTCTTGAACTCAGAAATCCACCTGCCTCTGCCACCCAGAGTGCTGGGATTAAAGGCATATTTTGATCATATTCTTTCTCTTTTCCAAGCTCTTCCCACATCCCTCTCCACGTTCCTGCCCACCCAAATTTATATTATTTCTCTTTCAAAAGAACAAACAAACATGGAGTCCTATTTATGTTCACCAGCTGTTCATAGGTATGAGGCACATCCTGGAGTGTGGTTGATATACCAAGTGTCACTCCACTGGGGAGGGGGGGCGGAACACTATTTTTCAATCTTTCAGCTGGTATTAACTACAAATAGCTTCTTGTCTAGTGATAGAATTTTGTACCTCCTTCTATGCCTCTGTCCTGGGATTTTGTTGAAAGTGGAGGTCAGGCCGATCTTGTGTATGCTGACTTGGTCTTTATGAGCTCATATGTGAATGGGTCCTGTTGTGTCTGGAAAACAGTTTCCTTGAAGTCATCCATTACTTGCGGCTCTTACAATCTTTCCACCCCCTCTGCCATATAAATTCCTGATCCTTGAGAGAAAGAATGTGATAGAAACATATCATTTAGGGCCAAGCACACCAAAATCTCTCGCTCTCTTTGTGTTCTCTCTTTGTGGATCTTTGTGTTAATTATCATCGAGTGCAAAAAGATGCTTCTCTGGTGAGGACTGAGTGAGGCACTGATCTATAGTAGTATGTTAGTAGGGGCATTTTATTGATATATCATTTAGCAGAATGATAGTAATATGTTCTCCCTAGGGATCATGACATGTTAAGTTGAGGTTCTTGGCTTCATTAACAGCCTCAGGTATGAATGGGTTCATGATCCAAGCCTCAAAATCCATCAAAAAAGGTTCGGTTACTCCTGTAACTTTCATACCTCTATTGCACCAGTAGCCATATCTTGTAGGCAAGTCACTGTTGTAGGGAGGTCATACAGTTTGTAGTTAGGTGAGACTGACCAATGAATATTTTTCCTTACAGTAATATGCATAGTGCCTTGTATCACTATGAACCTTAACCAGTAGAGCTGAAGCTTCCAGTTGAATATCAGCTAGGTCTGTCTCTCCATGCTTGATGGCATAAGTGTAACATGTCTTCTGCAATAATTCATATCACGGGCAATAGTCTGTAATATTTGTAGTAAAGGGTCTTTGGATGCATTTGGCCAATTTGATTTAAAAAGTATGTAACCCATTCCTAGTATGGGCAGTTTATTTGATAGCATAGGATGTCTAGTTGGAATACTGTTATCCTCTTATATGATACCTCCATTTAAGATCATTTTGTATATGTTTATATTTTAGGACTTCTTATTAATTTGTGTATTTTTAAAATTTTTCCTCTCAACAGTTGTTATAGTTTGGGGTGCATAAATCCTGAAACTTTATTAAAGTACTTGACTTTCAGAAGACAGAATTGTAGAAAATACAGTATTTCTCAGGCCCATATGCTCTAGGATAATATGCTGAACTGATCGTTCTGTGGGCACACCTGGTATCTTGGAGAAAGTGTCAATTTTTTGTTTCATCCTGGCTCTGTGACCTCAGGGAGATTACTCATTGTCATAGTCTTCACTTTTTACAAATGAAGATCATACTGCCTCATGGAGATGTTGAGTTTTTAGATGAAGTAATAAATGACAGGGGAGCTGCTGAGGCACATTAAGCCACAAAAATTTTGATTTATATTTCCCTTTCCGTTCCTAGTCATTATTCCCAAAGGAGGAGGGTGATACAGGTGGTAGTGGTGATGGTTGCTTCTCGTTACGGGGCTCCTTGGAAATACGAGACAAGCTATTTACGATCACGCTTTACCCCCAACTCCACAAGTTATTCTTGTATAAAATTAGATGGGATATGATCATTTACAACTACATACCAGAATACTTCTCATAAAGAAACAATGAAAAAATTTAATGTTACCTTTATAGAAAAAAATGGGCGAATAAAAACATACAGAAATTGCCAAATTGATTTTCAAAGCAGTTGTACAAGTTTGCACTCCCACTAGCAATGGAGGAGTGGTCCCTTTGCTCCACATCCTCTCCAGCATGTGCTATCTCGTGAGTACATGAGATGTGCTCTTCTAGCTGGACTGCCTTACCTGGCTTCAGTGGGAGACTTGATGTGCCAGGGTGGGGGAAACACCCAGGAGGCCCCACCCTCTCAGAAGAGGAGGGTGATGAGGGAATGATTGTGGGAGGTGGTGACAGAGTGGGACAGTGAAAAGGATGTAACGAGAATAAGGAAAAAAATTAATAATAAATTTGTTAATTAGAGAAAATGAATTTTGTACACTCAAAGGAGATGAAAGACATTTTTCTATGGCTTTTAATATTAAGTAAAAGCTATCTTAGTTTTCTACGAACAAAGCCATACAGAAGCAAAATCCTGAAAGTCTTAAAGAATATAGGTATGTAAGATGGCCATCCATTGGAATTGTGGAAGCCTCAGGAAAATATTAGACACTTGCTTATTTCTGGTATACTCTGAGGTTCAGATAGCTCTCAAACAGACCTGGGAAATTTAGACCTGCTCTAAATAACTCATAGATTTCAGTGTGCTTTAACCAATAATACAGTTTAGGAATTAACTGGAAAAAATCACAGATGGAACTGAAAAACGTATGAAGCATGCCTTTAAGGCAGCTAGGCCAGACCAACTCCATGGTCCCCTGTAAAGGACCATGACCTAACCTCGGTAGCCTCTTGTGAGACATCTGAGGGAATTTCTGCTTTTATTAGTCACCTATAGCAGGAAAGCATTTATTTGATTATTGAATACATATATGTATGTCTATAGGGCCTACCATAGAGGCCCTAGTGATAGGAAGAAGGCAAACATGCCTGCTTATGAAGGGCTTGTTCATTTAATGCACAGCACGCCTTTGGGTACTACTGTCTTTAGAATTATATAATTTTACTTAAAATTTGAGACTCAAAATAGCCCTGGGTTATGTGCAGCATCCAGCATGGCTCCAGGGACAGACTTGGCTGGGGCATCCAGGGAATGAAGAAAAAACAGACAGGTAGATACAAGGGCAGGAATCTGGGATTGAGTGGTCTGTGCTCTCAGCTGGAGAAACTGAGGCACACTGGAAGCCCATTGTGTTTATTATATTTAGTTGAGCAGGGAGACAGGATTATTGCATGCGTCTGGGCAAGAAATCAGGGTTATTGCATACACATAAAGGAGGAAGCAGGGGCTATATTATACAGCTGCTGCAATGGAGACAGGTTTATTTAATCTTTGCAGGAGCAGCCTCTGTAGGGAGCAGATGTCATAGTGTAAATATCTAGCGGTGGGGGTAGGAGCAATATTCAGGCTGTAAAAATCCAGGGGGAGGAAGCTCTTGTGGATACTTTCTGCACCCACTGTAGATACTTGCATTTGGTCCTCTAGGAAGGTTGCAGCATCTCTCTGAGCTTGAGGAGTACCCATGTTAACAGCATAAACTCACTCTGGACTTCATTGACCCATGGCTTTCTCCACTCCCCACATTTGCCCACCAGGAAAACAAAGGTAACTTTAGCTTCCCCATGGAAGGTAACTTTGAACTAGTACTTATCTATGGTAAAAATCTATTGGGGATGCCCCCTCTCTCAAGACTTGTTAGAGAAGATGCAGGAGTACATAGGAGATGCCAAACAATTTGTCTCAGGGTTTCTATTGCTGTGACCAAACACCATGATGAAAAAGCAAATTGCAGAGGAAAGGGTTTATTGGGTTATACTTTCACATCATGATCCATCATTGAAGGAAGTCAGGACAGGAACTCAAACAGGGCAGGGACCTGGAGGCAGGAGCTGATGCAGAGGTCACAGAGGAGTGCTTCTAATGGCTTGCTTCTAATAGCTTCCTCACCCTGCTTTCTTATAAACCTCAGGACCACCAGTCCAGGGGTGGCACCACCCTTGACAGGGCCCTCCTATATCAATTATCAATCAAGAAAGCACCCTAAAGGATTCTCCAGAGGCCCATATTATGGGGGAATTTTCTCAAATGATGGACCTTCTTCTAAAATGATACTAGCTTGTGTCAAGGTGACATAAAACTAGCCAGCATGAACAGCAGCACAAGGGCCAGGTGACCTCACTGAGCACTCTGCAAATGAGATGGCCCTCTTGAAATCCAGCTAGGGATAAAAGATTTGTATGCTTCCTAACGTGACAGTCATTGCACACATGAAAGTGTGGGACTTCTCACTTGTACATGACTGCCCGTTTTCAGTGAAAGGGAATTTCCAAAGGGCTGTCTTTTGACAACGCTTCTAGAAGCCAAAGGAACCAGTCCTTCTGTTCTCGAGGGGGATTGACTATGCACTGCAGAAAGACTGGACTTGGGTCTGGAGACCATGTCTAGCTCACACATTTCATACTCTAAGACTAGAGGGTACTTTAGATTTCAGACTCTTCTGCCAACCACATATCATAAGTGTAGAGAATGTCCCTGAAGCAGGACAGTCGTGGGGTGCTACCTCCACCATGGCTACACGGTGCTTCAAATACCCAGAAGACTTTTGACTGACAGGCCTAATTGATCTCACTTTAGGCTTCTATTGGAACCTTGTAGATTCTATGGAGACTCCAAGCCTAGGGACCTAGAGTAGATGTCAAATATTTTATCTGCACCACAGTCCTCCAAAGACATTAAATAGCTGCTGCTACATCCCGGGTGAATAGTCTACAGAGCCAAACCTGGGCATTAATCAGAGATGTTTGAAGGATGCAGGCAGAGAGCGGCGTCCTCTAGGACACACAATGCTTAGGATTATGCTGCCACCTGGTGGCCACACTGCTGAAATGCCAGAGAGAAGCCATAGCTTTATGTTGTGGGTTGACAAGCTTGTGCAATCCCCAGTACAGGAAAAAAAAAAAATCATCTTTAATGTGTGATCTCCCTTTACCCTCAGAAATAAGGAAAACATTTTAACGTTTTGGTTCAGGCTATCTCAAAATGTGCCCTCTCCTATGGATTAGTCTTTGGACCACAAGTCAGTTGTAGTCTGTTGAAGAAGTGTTTCTATGAGCAGTCAGCACTTTCTTTCCCAGAGTGGCCTTGGTATAGTGTGCATGCCTACAGAGTAGCCTGCACTTTCCATTAACGTGTGTGAGGAGTGGAGGAGGGCCTGAGTGAATGTGTGTTGTTGACACTAGTACAGGCACAGCAAGTACGCCAGTGCTATAGGTCCAAGAGAAATGGCAAAGCCGTCCTTGGATCGGGCTCAGGGGCATGGCAAAACCTTTCTAAAAGGTGGATCTGTGAGTATTGACAATGTGAGCAGAGACTGACAATCTCAGTGTCCTCCTCTAGGATGACTGCAGCCTGAGGACCCTAACAGAGATCTCTCCTCTCGAGATGGGCAAAATCCACCTCCCTTTTCAACTGTGTGAGATAAACCCAGCTCCTGAATTCACACGTTTATAGTAAAGGTGCTGAGTTTTCATGTTGCAGGATCTCCATGACACAGAGCAGCAACAACAAAACCAGGAAGAGTCCTGATGAGGATGTCACAGAAGCCAGAGATCTCGATCAGAGCAAGCGCCCTATGCTCCCCAGTCATGTTCATACTCATATCCCCGTACACACACACACAGACAAAAACCACAACATAGAAAGCATCTCATTGTGGAAGCTGTAGTGTGTCACAGGGTGTCTGTCCTCTCATCTTCACTTGCAAATGGTCATTGCAATGAGTCATTGGTCTGGTTTGAGATCTCCGGCTTCTGTGACATCCTCATCAGGACTCTTCCTGGTTGTGTTGTTGTTGCTCTGTGTCATGGAGATCCTGCAGCTTTGGATCAACAGGATTGGCCATTTCACATGTCCCAACAGTTCTTAGATGATATAGGTTTTTGGAGTGGGCTAACTCAGAGCCCCCAATTTGGGCCTGGGTGGTAGCTGGGTGGTCAGGGTACCAGATCTCACAGAACCTAAGTTACCTCTGACAAATCTTTATTTATTTATTTATTTATTTATTTATTTATTTAGGATCTCACTATAGAGCCTTGCTGGTCTGGAAATCATTATGTAGAAGAGGCTGGTTGCCTTGAGTTCACAAAGATCCACTTGTCTGTGACTGAAGTGTTCTGGTTTTAGGGGTGAGTGACATCGCAACCCTGGGGTCTACCTTTTAATACCATCTCATCAGCGACTTGGGCATCAACTCTGGACTGTGAGAGATCACAAATACCCTGTCTATAATACTCCATTACATGGAACAATACTGTCTCAGCTACTAGCATTCTGGGTTCTGGGGAAAGCATTGCCTTTGTACCCCCTGACATGCCAGTGTCTGAAGGTGCTTGCTGCTTCAGGTACTGATTCTTTGTCCACCCTCAATTCTTCTCCTCTGGGGCAGGGAATACTGGTGGGTGAGATGGTGATGCATGAGAGACAGACACCTGAGGACAGCAAACTGGAAGGAGCACGGGAAGGAGTGCAGCTGTGTGAGGGGGACAGCTAGAGGGGACTCAACACCTCTGTAACAGTAAAGCAAGGGCTGGGGGGTGGATGTCTCTTCAGATATGTGAGGCAGATCACAGGCATCCCAGCTCCTGCTGGCTTCAGTTACTGCCTTGTTCTTGTTGGTGTGGGGCTCCTGATGATCCCTGACGCAGTAGAGGATGTTCAGGACATCGCACATCCTATTGTTTACTGTAGGAGCCTGAATGCTGGCAGCTGCAGAGCTGTCACCATGGCTACCGGGAGATGATTTTCTACTAGGAGAACGGTGACTCATGCACGAGTAGCGAATACTGTAGCTGTCAGTGAGGACATCATGTCTCATATGGGAACACTGGCAGTCAAGATTCGCCTCTGGGATCCGGATATTGCTGTCTAACAAGCTGTCATAGACTGATGTGCACAGAATAGACAAATATATAGTGGACTGTGAGCAGTGTTGTACACATATGAGTGGAAGATCCAGGAAGATCTCAGACTCTGGGGCATTAACGCTGTCTTGGTAAATTAGGAACCCAGTGCTGGGACTGGATCACAGACCCTCCTAACAGACTGTACTGAAACACTTGCTGTTCATCCTTTGGACAGGAGTTGAATAGTCAGTGATGATGATGCTGTAGAGCAAAAATATGCTCTACATTCTGGATAAGGGTCTTGAGTGAAATTGCAGTATGAAATGAAGGTTTCTGGAAATGCGCACACAAGCTACGGCCACTGGGAAATGCAGAGAATATAGAGTGGAAAATAGAACACCAAAAGCCAAAGCACAGGAAGTTAAACTGTGGTAGTGCCAGTGAGTGCAGATGTGAAGGAAGAGAGAGATGTTGTGTGCCAAGACTCTACCTGGGAGACACCACAGCATCTGTGCATCTTCACAGTCCAGCTAGGAATCTGAAACAGACCAAATTCGGAATAGTGCCAAAGTCCAACAGGCTTAGCAATGAATTTATTGGGGTTATTTACATGAATATGTGTGAGGGGTTACTTAACGAAGCACAAATGACTACAAAATATAGCAGTATTCACAAATCACAGTCCCCCAGACTTCTCACAAAAGCAGGGGCGGGGATCCCAGGGAACACTTCCAGCCTACAGGCAGCTCAAAGACTTTGAGACTGTCCTTTCCAACTGACTCAGTTGATCTAAACATCTTCCTGGCAGCTTGGCTGATCTAGCTTCTTCCAGGCAGCTGGTCTGGTTTCAGAGTCTTCTTTGCTTGTAGGTTGTCTGAAAGTGACTCACATCAGTCTTTTTATTATACTTTTGGGAAAGAGGGAGGGAGGGGCCTAGTGAATCTGGTCAGTTTCAGGAACTTCCTCTTGTTATTTGGGATTGCTTATCCTCTGGATTTAACTCCACTGCGGGATAGAATGTTTTGATCTTTGAGAAAACTGCTAGGCAAAAAGAGCTGTGTTTAGATTGAGGCCTGAGCCAAAGATATGGCTCATGCAGAGGTTAGAAGGGCAGGCATATAGTGACTTGGGAGACTGGCTGGATGATTATCTTCAGAAGTGTCTCAGAAGGAAAGGGAAATTTGGAGCATAATGTATAGAACAAGAGAAGGGCAGGGATATTTGGCAAACAGCTGGTGATGGGTGTCTGTCTCTAAAGGGATGTTTTTCCTATAAAGGAATTTGGAAGTTGGAAAACCTGTTTTTTTTTTCTTGATTGTGGGGGTAGTGCTGAAGAGGCAAAAAGCAGCAGGATAGATTCCATCTTGTCCTCTAAACTCTATTTTAAGCTACTGTCCTTGGAGTGATATGGCCCCCACCCTTAAGGTCTGAGAAAAATCACGAAATGTCCCTGGCAGTAGCAAAATAGACACAGCAGCTGCAGCTAGCTGATAACAACAGAGTGGGCTAAGAAAATGTAAGTCTTTCCCAGGTCAAGATGCCCCTTTTTAGAGTTGTGTTCTTTCCTTGTGGTCTGAACAAACGCTATCAGTTTGAAGGTTAACATTCCTTTACCCATTACCCAATCATGTAACGCCAAGGCTTAAAAGACCCCGCTTGCAAACTTTTCCTAAACTAAACCCGGAGCCCCTAGAGCAGAGAGCAGAGTGTCACTTTCCTAACTTGTTGCGCAGGGAGCTTGTTGACCCAAGCTCGAGCTTGAATAAAGACTTATTTTTTTTATTAGATATATTCTTTATTTACATTTCAAATGATTTCTCCTTTCCTGGTCCCCCCCCAAAGTCCCATAAGCCATCTCTCCTTTCCCGTTCCCCAATCAACCCCCTCCCGCTTAAGTTAGGTAACCCAATCACAAAAGAACACACATGGTAAGTATGCACTCACTGATAAGTGGATATTAGCCCTAAAGCTTGGAATACCCAAGATACAATTCACAGACCAAATGAAGCTCAAGAAGAAGGAAGAACAATGTATGGATACTCTGGTCCTTCTTAGAAGGGGGGACAAAATATTCACAGATGGAGATACAGAGACAAAGTGTGGAGCAGAGACCAAGGGAAAGACCATCCACAGACTGCCCCACCTAGTGATGCATCCCGTATACGGTGACAAAATCCAGACACTATTATCGATGCCCATAAGTACTTGCTGACCAGAGCCAGATATAGCTGTCACCTGGGAAGCTCTGCCAGTACGTGAGAAATACAGAGGGGGACACTCTCATCCAGCCATTAACTGAGCACAGGGTCCCCAATGGAGGAGCTAGAGAAAGGACCCAAGGAGCTGAAGGGGTTTGCAGTGCCATAGGAGGAACAACAATATGGGCCACCCAGTACCCCCAGAGCTCCCGGGGACAAAACCACCAACCAAAGAGTACACATGGAGGGACCCATGGCTCCAGACGCATAGGCAGCAGAGGATGGCCTTGTTGGACATCAGAGGGAGGAGAGGCCCTTGGTCCTGGAATAAAGACTCTTATGTGCTTGCATCGGAGTTGTGGTTCCTGGTGGTCTCTTTGGGGTTTTTGAAATCTGGCCATAGCAGTGCTATTTATGTGCACTGTTTGCAGAAGGGAAAAATGGATGGATTTGAAATTATACTTCAATGAAAATAACCAATAAAGGCAACACCATCTCAAAATACATATTTATTGCCAAAATCAATAAAACGTTTAAGTTGTCTTTGAGTAGAAAGTAATTCAATTAAATAAGAGCAAAAGAATGGAGTGACTAAATTATATTCCATGTCACCCAATTGGAAGTCTGTAGATTTAAATGCCATTTATTCCTCCTTAGTTGGTCTCTATATTCAAAACAATGGAATACAAGGACTATTTTGTGCCAATGCCTGGTCTCTATTATTATAAAGATTAACTGCCAAAGCAAAGGAATATGCACTTGACAACGAGCAAGATCAGGCATATGGTATGCCAAACACCCAATTTGCGTTGACTGTGCACCTGCAGGCCAAGGGAAACTGCCTTTTACAGTTAGTTCCAAAACATAGGGCTTCTCCTTTGTTTCACCAGCCTGATCGAGCCTGGATTTTAAAAGACAGCTACATCTTTTGAAAGATGGCTGAAGACTATGCATGTCTATTTTCATATGCATGTTCATATTTCATTTAGATTTTATAAGTGCAGCCTTTCACTGTATTAAAAAGAACATGTGCAACATTTATCCGATCATTTCAAAATTTAAGTGGCATGGCAGATATTTTAGAGATACAGCTTAGGTGACTCGTGAACAAATAGAACTATGAACTGACCAATAGCAATTAGAATAAATGAAAATGATTTCCCCAAGTAATCCAAAAGTAAAATGAACACTAAATCTCAATGAGCTCATTAAATCTTAAAGAAAACCAAAGGACGCAGGAAAGGACACTCAAGTTATATTTGTAGCATATAGTAAAAAGGATAATATGCATATTCCAGACAAATGAAGACAAATAGGAGAGCAGGTCAGCCAAACTCAGGGAAATAGATGAAAACTGATGATGAGAGTTATTAGCTGGAAAACTCATTAACATGCAGATAAATGGCTATGTCGTGGCCAAAGGCTGATCATTAACAAAATCATACCATAACCCACTCTGTTAGCCAAATAAAACATGGAAATCATCTCAAGCAATAATAAACAATAAAAAGTGACAAATCTCAAGCAACCTTTAAAATGTAAGCTTTTCATATCCCTAAGAAGTGGAAGGAACTCTATATTCTTCGAAAATTGCTAAAGAAATGTAAGAAGGCTAAGATGAAGCTTGGTGGTAGAGCTTTGCCTCCATGCTCTAAGCACTGTGTTCTAATTCCAACATCACCAGCAAACCAGCAAACTGAAATCCACAATACCATCCAAAATAGTAAGAGAGTAAAAGCTTTCCTTTGGAAACTGAGGGATAGCTCCCTTTGACAATTCTTTTTGTACATCTTAATTCAGTGAATAAGAAGATTGATGGAAGTATAAGGTTGCAGAGGAAAAACAAATTTGTTATTATTCATACTGTTGTTATAGACTATGCTATAACAAAATATTCTACATTTAAGTTCTTAAAGTATGTTTTCTCATTTGAGGATGTAGCTCAGTGGTAGTGTTGCCTACTATGTACAAGGTCCTGGGTTCAAATCCTAGCACTGGAATAACCCCAAAACATGGTAACTGGATAATAAATATAAATGTGTGTGTGTATGTGTGTGTATTTATATATACACAAATATACTCCTTTATGCAAATGAATATATATGACTATATATTTACATACATGTGTAACTTGTAAACCTATTTCTAGTTTTAAAAGTAATGAAAAATGAATAATGTATTCTAACCAAAGTATCAAAAAATAGGGGCGTGCCTAATCAGGCATACATAGCAGACTCATCAGGGCGCCTTTCACTCATATAATAATTAAGCTGTGATCCTGAGTAATAATGAGCTGTAAGAAAGTACTAAATGATCCCTTAGTGATGGGGGGGGGAATAGAAGGAAGGAAATACACCGTGGGAGACTAGATCCCTTATGGTCCAAGGCATAATTCTGGCAGAGAAGCTATAAGAGCCAGGCAGGGTGCAGCTGATCCCAGTGGGGACAATTGAAAAAGCAGCTCTTTGGAGGGGTAGAAGCTAACAGGCTGCTGTTCTCTCGTTTGTCTGTTGAGAGAGCTGCTAATTACTTCCACGCTGACATTACAATGTTGCCATGAGGGATCCTCTGTTCTGGACCAGTGGCTGTGGGCGCATCAATTAGCTGCAAGTCTTCATCACGGAATCACTCTGCTACTGCTAGAAAGGGGGAGGCAATCTCACCTTCTTTCTGTGTCCCTCCACTGCCCTCTACTGGGGAAGTTTAATATCGTCCATGAAAAAAAAAAGATGCTTAATTTAGTGTTTTCATAGAGTATGCAGTCAGAGCTGGGAGACAATAAATTGATGATTGATGCAAAACCACAAAATAAATATAATGTAAAAGGTGGTAAAAGCATTCATAGATAATACTGTTGTAGGTTGAGTAGTACTTTTGCTCATGGCAAGGATCTTTCTTAGTTCCTCAGAATGAGTCTTTTTGGAAATAGTCTTTTCAGCTCTAATTACTTCACAGGATCTAATCTTAGAGTCTTTAAAGATGAAGGATTGGAACACAGAAGCAGACAAACTTGAAGGAAATATCACAGGGAGAAATAGCCATGTGTATAAAACAAGGAGCAAGAAGTATTGTAATGTCAGCAAAACTAGTTCTCATCCACAGCCCAGAAGGAACCAACCCTGCTAGCATTCATATTTCTAGGCTCCCTGGACTCCAAGATAATTAACTTACGTCTTTTCCCTACTCGGTGATAGAGCTTTGTTACAGCAGACCAAGCAGGCTAAAACAAAATTTGCTACTCAAAATTGGGGTGTGAATGTAAAAAAAAAAATCACCCAAGATATAGGTGCAAGTTGGAATTAGGTAAATCTGGAAGTATGGCAAGGCCCCAGTCCAGCTTGGGAAAATTTGGACACAAAGAAAACTGTGGCCAAAATTTAGCCCAGAGGCATAAGATAATTTTTCCCCAGAGCCTAGAGAAGAAACTGACCCCAGGAACTCGGTGTTCTTACACTTATAGCCTCTGGCAAACAAACTGGGATACCAATGTTGTGATCCATGAACAGAGAGATATCCTTTGTAAACTAGTTGGGCAACGGTACTATAAAAGGTCAGTTCTCTCTAAATTATTTTTAAGATTCAATATATCCATAAAAATAATTATCTTTTTTTGAAACAGAGTTTCTCTGTGTAGCCCTGGCTGCCCTGGAACTCACTCTGTAGACCAGGCTGGCCTCGGACTCAGAAATCTGCCTGCCTCTGCCTCCCAAGTGCTGGGATTA
The DNA here is from genome assembly GCA_964023405.1 of Apodemus agrarius. Classification (NCBI taxonomy): domain Eukaryota; kingdom Metazoa; phylum Chordata; class Mammalia; order Rodentia; family Muridae; genus Apodemus; species Apodemus agrarius. The sequence continues at coordinate 14,426,292 of OZ030010.1, forward strand.
CAGGCGTGTGCCACCACGCCCGGCTTCAAAATAATTATCTATTGCAGCATTTGACAAAATGGTACTACGATAGCTTTTCTATCAGCAGTTTTCCTTTCCATGGTTTCAGTAACCCGCAGTCAACTGAAAAATATTAAATGGAAGATTCTCAAAAAAATACAATGGTAAATTGAGTGTCACTCTACGTAGCAAGATGAGTGTTCATTATGGCTCATCGTATCCAGGAAGTGAATCATTCCCTTGTCCAGTGTCCTCAGATTATGTGCTAAGCAGCCGGGAGTCGCTCTGTGGCTATCTTGGTCATCACATTGCTCAGCACTGTGGTGGAGTGCCACATTACTTCCTGTGCAGCCTCAAATGACACAAATGAGCTGAATGAAGAACGGAGGAAATAATAATTACTCCATGGCTCTCAAGTATTTTTTGGGTCAAAATGTATACAGATGTATGCGTATAGGAGAAATCAAAATGCAAATGTGCCCTCACATGAAGTTTTCTTCAGGATGTTCAGAGTGTCAGGGTGCCACATACTGTGACAAGGACTGTGTTACCAGCCATTAGAATGTGACTGTTCTGAAACATTCATGAGATGGAAGTTTTGCAGCAATAAAGCTGAAGAGATTACTGCTGGTAGCACCAAGATAAATGGCTTTCAGTAGAGTGAGCAAAAGTAGCATGTCAACGGGAATAGAGTGTGATCCCATATGACACCAGTTCAGAGGGGGCAAAGCCATAGCATAGAGAGGTAGCAAGAAGATTGCACATGTATAGACACACTCCGCGGTTAGGAAAGGACACAGGAAAGGTCTATAAGTTACAAAACGTCTGTTATTTAAACCAAGTGCTGCTTACACCAGTCTGTGCCTTATAATTGAACTGTGCCTATGGTTTGTGCCATATATTATAAATTACTGATACACATTTAATTATATCGTTTAATTAAAAGCAAAAGTTTGGAATTAGATAGAACAGCTAGTACAAGAGAACAAAAGCAGCATTCAGAAGGCCCCGAGGTGCTATATTCTGACATATACACAGATATGTATTATATATATCAAACATATTGTACAGTAAGCATCTTATGGTAACCGTATACAATTGTTTGCTGTGATATGTTTTCTTCTTCAAACCATAGAGGCTACTATATGCGTGGAAAGAAATGTCAGCTTTAGCTCAGTGAAATAAACTGAAAGCATTTGCAATGCCAGGGCTTCAGCGTGCTCAGTCACTCTCATTGCTATTATCATTCCTCTTGTACTCAGTAAATTGAAGCCTGGCCTTGAGTTTGACATTTTCCGACAAGGCTGAAAGGCCCAGCAATGAGAAACATTAGGAAAAGAAAGATCCGGGTAACGTCAGAGAAGTACGGAACACAGCGACCATCAACATCCAAAATAGAGCAACCTTTCCATGTGCTGATGAGAATGGAACCCAGGGTCTCATGCATTCCAGGCCCACGGGGTACAACTGAGCCAGCCACACCTCCAAGACATATACGGAGTTTTGGTTGGGATCCTTTCTGTAGTCAAATAGCGGGCAAAGACAGTTGTTGAGAAGCCCATGTTGCTAGTTAGTTTATATGCTGAATAGAGGGACCTCGGCTGGTAGCTGTTAAGGATTCTTCTGATCTTCCTTGCTCATCACACAGCCCGGAAGCACGAGCTACCTGCCCCTGATGATGTCACCATGTCTTTCCCACTAATGCTGATTTCCTAAAAATCCCCCAATAAGGGGATTCAGCAGAAATCTTAGTTCTCTTTTTTGAAGAAGAGAGCTACACCTTCGAGCAGTAATCTTGCCTCAGTATCCCACTTTCTCAGTGGGCCCGGTGAACTCCAGAATTGAGCACGGCAGGCCTGTGAGGTGAGCCTTTATGCATACATCATGCTTGTGTGCCTAAGTAACTAGCCTTCATAGACTTCAGACATCTCTCACCACATCCTAGAGGTGAGAATTATCACCTATTATTTTTCCTTTGAGCATTCCCAGACCTTTGAACTCCAATATTCTCTGGGACTTAGTTTGCCCTCTGCTTTCAGAAGGGACTATCCAGATGCCTTCACCTTCTTTTTTTAAATTTTATTTTAATTTATTTACATTTCAAGTGTTATCCCCTTACCCAGTTCCATCCCCCCAGAAACCCCCTCTCCTAGCCCCCTCCCCATGGTTCTATGAGGATGTTCCTCCACCCACCCACCCACTCCCACCTCCCTGCCCTCCATTCCCCTACACTGGAGCATCCGTCGAGCCTTCACAAAACCAAGGGCCTCTCCTCCCATTGATGCCTGACAAGGCCATCCTCTGCTACATATGCAGCTGGAGTCATGTGTACTCCTTGGTTGGTGGCTTAGTCCCTGAGAGCTCTGGGCATCTGATTGGTTGATATTGTTGTTCTTCCTATGAGGTTGCAAACCCCTACAGCTCCTTCAGTCCCTTCTCTACCTTTGCCTTCTAAGGCAGGGGACACGGAATAAAGAATGACTGGAAAGGCAATAAAGCCACCTGTGCCTCAATCACCTGGCCTCCAGGTGCCTTCTGTATACCCACAAAAAAAATGCTTAATTAATTCACCTGCTTGGTTTCGTTTGTTTGTCTGGTTGGTTGGTTTTGTTCTTTTTCTGGTTGGGGGGAGATGTTTTTCTGTTTTTTTTTTTATTTTCTATATTCTATGTTTACATTCCAAAGGCTTTCCCCTTTCCCAGTTCCCACCCACCATAGTTCCCATAATTCCTCTCCCCCCCAACTGTTCCCCAATCATTCCCCCTCCCCCCTCGGTTTCTTTACTAAACTGGATGCAATCTTTACAGGCCCAGGGTCCTCTCCTTTCTTCTTCTTGGGAATCATTTGACTTTCTATTTGTGTCTTGAGTATTTAGGGCTTCTGGGCTCATTAATATCCACTTATCAGTGATTGCATTTCATGTGCATTCTTTTGTGATTGGGTTAATTCAACCAGGATGATATTTTCCAGGTCTAACCATTTACCTACAAATTGCATGAATTCATTATTTTTAATTGCTGAGTAGTATTCCATTGTATAAATATACCACATTTTCTGTATCCATTCCTCCTTTGAGGGATATTTGGGCTCCTTCCAATTTCTGGCTATTATAAACAAGGCTGCTATAAACATAGTGGAGCATGTGTCCTTATTGCATGCAGGGGAATCCTCTGGGTATATGCCCAGGAGTGGTATGCCAGGGTCCTCTGGAAGTTTTTTGTTTTTGTTTTTTTCTGAGACAGGGTTTCTCTGTAGGTCTGTCTGTCCTGGAGCTAGGTCTGTAGACCAGGCTGGCCTCCAGCTCATAAAGATCCATCTGCCTCTAGCTCCCAAGTGCTGGGATTAAAGACATGGGCCACCACCACCCAGCTTTGGCTTCATATATTCTATTGGATATTCCAAGAAAATGTGTGCTTGAGGCTGAGTGGGTGTGGGCTGGGAGATCTGGAGGAGCAATATATATATATATATATACATATATATATATACATATATATATATATATATATATATATATATTTACCCCCCACGATTCAGTGATCCCATGGCCTAGGCCCATACTTCATTTTTATTTTTTTTACAGATTTATTTATTTATTTTATGTATATGAGTGCACTGTAGCTGTCTTCAGACACTCCAGAAGAGGGCATTGGATCCCATTACGGATGGTTGTGAGCCACCATGTGGTTGCTGGGATTTGAACTCAGGACCTCTGGAAGAGCAGCCAGTGTTGTTAACCACTGAGCCATCTCTCCAGGCCCAATACTCTTTATTTTTTATTTGCTTTCTTACCAATGCTGAGACAAATGCTCAGTGAATTTACAGAGTGGGGTTCTCTGAGTGGGATAATACAGAAATAAGCAGGGATCGTGGATGCAAGAGTGGAAAGTAACAGTAATTGAATTTTCTGTCCATCTGTCTCCCTCTGTGTGTGTGTGTCTGTCTCTCTGTGTGTGATTTCTAGATCTGTGATTTAAAAATGCAATGTTTCTAATAAGACTGCATATGTGAACTTGAATGCTCGCTGGCCCCAATTACCTATGGAATCCAGCTGAAATTCAATACCAGTTCCAAAAGAGCCTTATAAATCGCCAAGAGGCGCTCTGCCTTGTCCCTTAAAGTGGAACAAACAATGTGTTTGGAACAGCAGACATGGCTTAGCCTAGAACTGAAGAGCTTGCTGGAGCCTCGTAGACCCGGAGAATAGACAAGGCAAAGATGAATGTAAGAGGATTTAGCTGTCAGACCCTGACATTAATGCCATGGTCGCCCTCTGGCATACAACAAGCTCTCAAAAATATGGTCCATATAAACAATTGAATATGATCCATCCATTTAAAGGATGGCTTCTTGTCACATGCAGCAGCATGGGTCCAAATGGAAACAGGTTCCACAAAATGAGTCAATTAGAAAGAGAAAGGCTGCATCATTTCATTCATTTGGGAGAGGCAATAAAAGCTGATCACATAGGACTAGAGAAAAGACCAGAAGCAAGCAGAAGTTAGGAAGGCAAGGGAAGATGGAAAGTGAGAGAGTGGACAGTGGGTACCAAACAGTAATGAGTGAGTTCCTCTAGCCCTCCCCGTAGAGTGATTGAAGAGCTAAAATCTATAGTAGTGAATTATACAAATCAAAACAATTGGGCAAAATTGAGTTTAAAGGTTCTTTATGCGTTTAAATCATAGTTTTGGGGAAGATAAAAATGCTAATTTTCCTGATTTGATAATTACACCTTGTATACACACATTCGATTATGACATTATACCTAATAATTACTAATGTGCTTGGTTAGATCTCAATTATAATTGCGATCAAAATTAAAAATTTCTGATGATCAAAATGATTTTCCTCATCGTCTTCTGATTCTCAGTATCTTTGCAAGAGGCGATTGGCCTGAATATTCTATGCTTCTTGCAGAGAGAAATATTTAGCTGCCGAGTACAGATATGTAAGAATTTTTTCCTATAGTAAGCCACACCCATAATAGCATAGTCTGCCCCAGAGGTCTCCTATGTGGCGTCTCCTCCAAGTCATAAGTACCCATAGCCCTGTCTGTAATGTAGACTTCTGCTTATCTCTATACACGTTAAGTCATAACTTGAAGGGACCTTTTATTCTTTCATCATTCAGGTAACATCACCTTTCTGCAGAGAGTGCTTGCATCCTGAAGATCATTGATATTGGAAGACATGGGAAGGCCTGTTTCATTCCTCTTGAGTATGATGTATACTGATCTCTGATGAGAAAACGAGGAAGACTGATTCCTAGAAGCACGGATTTTTACTTTGTTTCTTCTATTTACTTATGTATTTATTTATGTATTTATTTATTTATTTGAATTATCCTGTGAATTATTAGGCTCCCTTAGGGACTTTTTGCTTTGTCATCTTGCTGCCCATGTGTTCCTTCATGTATTGTTTCTCCAGCCTCCTTTCCTCTTCCATGCCCCTCACGGGCCTTGCTGTCTCCCTCTCCCTAGAACCCCAGAACCTTTACCTCCCTTTCTTGGTCTACTTTATGGCTTGTTTAGCCTTTCCCTGTGCTCACACCCATCTAAATATATACACATATACATGACAGGTTAGGATCACATATGGAAAAAGATCCTTTCTTTTTCAATTTGGATCACCTCAGTTAATAGAACACTTTCCTGGGTATGTGCCCTCCAGCAGCTCTTCTTAGGACACTAATTGTTTGGATTAGTTTACTTCCCTTCTTACCTGATATAATAGTAATCATCTTTCAGCCCTTATCTGCAGACCTCATTAGTGGTTACAGCTTGAGCACATGAATGCTAATTTAGCCCAGAGCGAACGCCTAGCACTGTCCTCCCCACACATTCAGCCCTTCACCATTTGTTACTGCACCATATGTAACTACTCACTTCATACACAAAGAGGAATCTGATGGTCCATCTTCATTTGTGTCTCATACTTGGTGGAACAAGGGCACTAGCTAGAACGTTGGATGTTACCATGGCTCTGATGCTCTTCAAGTATGAGTGCTGTATCGCCCATAGGAATGACAGAAAGCATTATTACCTTGGTGCATAACCTCCCAAACTGTTGTCCTTCTGGCTTTAACAATAAAGATTTTCTAAGAATTTGTAACACATAGGATCACCGTGTTTCTTCTAGGGATCTTCTGAGCAACTTCCTGGGGCACAAAGGTTCAGAATGAATACTGCAATAAAAATCTGGGGAAAACTCTGGTATTTATTTGGACTCTAAGTTGATGGACCCTTCATTGCCCAAGGAAAGTCCTTAAAGATTAATTCTACCCAAAGAGAGGCCTGGCTTTTTAGCTTTTTGCTTTTGGAAAGCAGTCTCTTTATCCCTTTTGTTTGACAATAGTGTCTTGGTTTATATAGAAGCCTTGGGATAAATTAGATAGTCTGTGCTAATAAAGATTTATTGGTAGAAACTTTGAATCACACACGTAAACTTAGCTAGAATTCCAGTAGGTTAAAGATTAAGATTTGACATATAGGCTGTAAACAATAGATGAGGTAACTCCCAATACACTTTCTGCAATTCTAGGCTTGTGTAAACTTCACTGGTTAACAACTTTCCATGTATATTGTCACACATTTTTATCAGAAGAGGCACTGTCTGTGACCTCTGGATTTCTACTGCTTTGAGAGTTCCCTCTGGATGAGTTCGAGCCTCAGAGAGAGCCCTCAGAGAAAGGAGTGAAGGAGACATCAATAAGAAAGCCTTACTTGGAGCTACCATGGTTGACAGCAGAGATCAGTTTCTGTGAAACTGTCTCTGTTCTAGGGTACATTATGCATTCTTACCACCTCAGGGTTCCCCCTCTGTTAATGCCTGGCATGGAATCGTTCCCTTTCCTACCTGATGATTAAATTCCTTGATTGCCTAAAGTAAGGCCTCACCATCCTGAGAGCCCGAGAGAGCTCTATAGGGAGTCAAGTGAACATTTTTTTTTATCGTGCCACCCTTGTGTGGACCCTGTCAGAACTGATGGTAGGAATGGGAGCTTGTGGCATCACCACAGTTCAGGAGCGGATGATTCCCTGAGTACTCGCTTGGAAGCTCTGGCATAGGATAATCTCCCTATCGCTCTGCTCATCTAATATCGAACACTACTTCCCTTAGTCTTCTTATCCCCTGAGGAAGAACTGCCAGAGCTTCACTCTAGCTGAGGCTTCCAAAGCATGACAACAGGGACCTGCCAGCCTCTACTGGTCCCACTCTAAGTAGTATTAATATTGTCTCTGGCTGTTACCGCAGTGAGTAGCCCTTTTTGATCTGAAGCTTTGCCAACTACTAACCAATACCTCCAATACCTTTGTCTTGTTCCCGGAGTAAACATCATTGGAACTAAATAGCATTAACCAGTGTCCATCTCAAGGGAACTGGGTACAGATAAAGGTGCTAAAGGTTGGCTGAGAGCTTGACCTAGCAAGAGAGACAAGGGAAAAAAAACCTATTGCCTCAGTCAGCCACAGGCAAGCGTAAGCTTCAGATTCCCAGAATTCTTGCAGAGGATAATTCTTAATCCTTAGGGTCCAACATGCTGAAATCGAGCAAGTCCTTTGCCATAAAGTACAACGGGTCTGATGAGGTTGAGGTTCTAATGCATATGAGGGACAAGTAAGACTGTAAGGCTTGCTTAAAAGTGTGCCAGTCGGAAAAGAAGATGTGGTCAGAAAGAAAACTGTCCAGAGTCCTTGGAGACCCTATCTAACTGCCCCCCCCCTTTTTGTAGTGAATGAACTTGAAACATCTGCGGAAGATACAAGGGGTACACAGGATAATCTGAGGCCCAGGAGGGCAGTGCTGAAGGTAGTAGAAGGCTTTGGTGTAAAACCATGCAGTTAACTGAGTTGTGTGGTTTGGAAAGATCAACCGTTCAAAGGCTTTGTGTGAAGCCACATCTTCCCTCCATTAGAAATAACAAGCAGGGGGTGTTTGTGGCCCTTTCTCCTCATACTTCTTAACTGGACCATTTGTTTGGCAAGCAAATCAGCAAAAGCTTCTCAATCTGGCTATGTTCTCATTAATCTATCCATTGCTCTACTGGCAGAGATTTGAACTCTTAGGATTATTATTATCAGCAGCACTTACCACTGTGGCCATCTCTTTATATTTCCTTTCCTGACACACACACTTTTCTATCGGATACAGATCAGAGAGTTGAAATGCTGACACAGGATGTTTGCTGAGCTTCAGCTAATAGAGGGAAATCATTTTCTTAATCAAATCAAATTGGGTTCCTAAAAGTCAGGCTTAGAAGTGCTGATTGTTCTACCGGTATCCACTCCAACCCTCAGCATTTGTAAAATTTAATTTTCAGCACACCACACCACACACTCACACAGTTTATTTCTTTTTATAATTTTATGTGTGGGATTGTTGGTATGTGTACGTGTGTACAGATGCCCATGCCTATGCACACATGTGTGGCGTTCTGAGGATCAGAGGAGGATGTCAGTTATGAGCTGTCACGCTCCACCTTATTCTCTTGAGACTGGGTCTCCCACTGACTTTGAATCCCATTGCTTTGCTAGGCTAATAATCCTCTTGCTTCCTAGGTGCTGAGATTGTAAGAATGAACCACACTGTGCAAAACCTCGTTTCTTTCTCACACAGTCACTCTTCCTAGTTCTCAAGATAGCAAACCAGGACAGTCACCAAGGACTCAGTCATAAATGCCTATAAGCCTCATGTCGAGAGAAACAAAGTCCGAGGTCCATGACTTGCTCCCTTCTTGAGAGACCTGGAAGACAGAAATGATTAGTAAAGGAAATGGATGCAGTGACAGCTTTTGCCAAGACTAAGAAGAGAAAGGTTCTTCCTTTCTCACTTTCTCTCCTGCATCAGTATTGTTATTTTATAGACAAGATTCGAAAGCTAGGAAATGCATATATGTAGATTTAGCTGTGGTTATAGAACTCTCTTGGCGGGGGGAGGTCCCCTCCAGGAACAAGGGCTCCAAGAAGTTCTCCTCCCCAACATGGGATGTCCTAGGGAACAGTTTACATCTTTGTGGTCACAGTTATGGAGAGCTCCCTTGGATGGAGTCCCCATCACCTTCCTCCATAGGCTTCTCGCTGCTGGTGCCAGTTCTGTTTGTGGCTTTATTTTATTTTATTTTTATTATTCTCTAATCTTTTTTTATAGTCCAGTCATTATCTCCCTCCACGTGTGCCCTTCGACAGGACAGTTCCTTATCCCATTTCTTCTCCCCTGTCTCCAAGAGGATGCCCTCTCTATCCCTATCCCACCAAGCCTCCCCACTCCCTGGAACTTCAAGTCTCTCAAGGGTTATGTGCATCTTCTTTCACCAGGCAATCCTTTGTACTGTCAATGATCATTGTCCCTCTACTGGAATCCCTGGCATCTCTCATGATCATTATCTTTTTTTTTTTTCAGGTGCTGGATATGGAACCCAGATCCGCCACGTGTGCACTCTCTCCTACTGAGCTGGACACACAGTCACTCACAGTCATTTTTCTTCTCCAACTAATTTATTTATCCCTGGCCTTTGCTTTCCACATACACTTGGTGAGGAAGCTTCCCAGCACCATACTGTTCCACAGGACGTGTCCATGCTTACATTTTCCTCCCCCCACCAAAAAGTGTTCTTGGTTTTGTTCACAGGTAGATTTAATTCTTTCTACTAGTATACCATCTGCACAGGGTACAGGACTTAGAACCTCATACATTCATAGTTTGCCATCCTTAAGGTAGAATCTCTAATAGTTTTTACTACAATCTATTTTTGGATGAACCCTGACCAAGATACATCGCAATCACCTAGAAAAATTCTCACAAATAAGAATGAAACCTGGTGACAAGGCCTCTTTAGAGCACCTCAATCAACATGTAAGTGGAAGTGCAACTGATTAGTGTTTACGCTGAAGGAGTCAGTAAAGAATTTCATGTGACTCCTGTTTGAAGTACTTCCTTTATTCCCACTATGGTTTTGCTGTAAACAACAGTAGCTTTTGTAACTACTGGGTAAATGTTGGTTCCTCCAGTTACTCTCCAGTCATATATGCCACACCCCAGTTACTGTGCAAGGGACACCCACTACAAGCCTTCTCTTTCATCACAGAAACATGCAGAGTTCTTTCTATCTCAGTGGCAGGAGGGCCAGAAGTCACAAGGTGGCAGCAAAAAGCCTTGTGAGACAGAGGGGAGCGCCAACCTAATCTGATATTTAAAATCACTTCCATACTCTGGTATGATAACAGGCAACATTTCTCTGATAGCCGAGGAGATTTGCTTACATCAAAATATTCCACCAAAATTCTCTGATGAATGGAATTTCTCATGTAATTATCAACCAATATGATTATTTCTTGGAGGGATAATGTGCTTACTAAAATTGGAGGGCAAAGTGAATATTTTGTTAGGAAGTTACTAAAAATATGATATGAAAAGAATAAAGAACTAAATTTGCAAAAAAACCCACCAAACAAACAAACAAACAAAACAAAAACAAAAACAAAAACAAAAAAAACCCGTGCCTTCCGAACTTTAAGACATCTGCATTAATAAGCAACTGCAAGGCCATGATTGCATATGGATGTCAGGTTCCGTATTCAGGAACATAGTTGGTAGGACATGCATGTTGGAAATCACCCAGTGCAAGAGGAACCTGAAGTGAGAAAATGGGATGAGATTGAAGGCATTGAAGGCACTGGGCTTAGAGGGTCATAAATACGACTGTGACCCCTTCTCCTTAGCTCTGAGTCACTAAGTTGGTGGAGACTTGACATGTGTTTCTGGGCTAGTAGGCCATGGGACATGGAAGATGTTAAGTTGAGGACTTTAGGGAGGAGCTAAGAGATTTAGGGGAGACCTATGGGGACCCATTGGCTGCTGGATAGGCTATCCATGGAAAGCTTCTGATTCCAGTGCACACTTCCAGACATACTTCTCTTGGCAAGCACCTTTGTTTTCATGAGCAGTTGCCAAATTAAAGCCACACAGATCAGGCCCCCACACTCTGCACTTCCCTTTCAGGACCTCAGATGCCAAGGTTGAGTTTGAAGTGTTTGATTTAATTCTTTGATTGGGACACGTCTCAAATGCTCCATCTTTTATTTTGAAATTGGTTTTGTCCATTATCGTATGACTTACTGTTTTCTACTTCACCACCTCTTCTTCCAGTGTTAAATATAGCTGGATCAGACACACAAGCACATTCTTGTTAGAATCTCCCCAGAATAAAATGTGGAGAGTTGGATGACAGCTATCAGAAGAGGTGGGTTCCCGCCTCAAATCTCTATATTTTATAGAAAAATAAAACAGGAAGTTTTACCAAGCAGGAGAGAAAGTCTGTCACCCTTCTCAGTGAGCTCGGCAGAGTGTTTGCAGTGCAATTTCACTGATGGACATGTGGACACTTTAAAATTGCGTTTTAAAATTTGTGTGTATACAACAAGGCCTTATTAACACAAGCAAAGCTCATAAGAGCTCACAGAAACCAAAATGACATGCACAGGGCCTGCAGGTGTCTACTCCAGGTTCTCTGAATATATATATATATATATATATATATTATATATTATATTATATATATTATATATATAATATATATATTCTGGCTTCCAACTTAGTGTTTTTACAGAGCTCCTGAGTGTGCAAATAAATGTGTCCCTGAGTCTTGTGCCTTGCCTTGGGCTCTTTTTCTTTTGTTTGTTTGCCTTTTCAAATTCTAATGCATTTGTTTTTGTTTTATATTATTTGAAAAATATAAATAAATATATAAATAGATAGATTCTGTGTGTGTGTGTGTGTGTGTGTGTGTGTGTGTGTACACACGAGTGCAGTTGCCCAAAGAAGCCAGAAGAGGGTGGTGGATACCCTGGAGCCGGAGTTAGATGATGTTGGGAACTATCTGAAGTTGGTGCTAGGAACTAAATTTGAGTCTTCTGCAAGAGCAGTATGTGCTCTTAACTGCTGAGCCATCCTTCTAGCTCCTCACTGCCAGGAGCATGAGAAGAAAACTGTATAGAAAGTCTATGGCCTCAGCCTTAGGAGAGACTGAGAAAACCCTCTCTTCTAGGTACCAATCACATGACTACAACAGCCTGAGAATGCCATTTTTAAACGAACTTTTTTGTGTGTGTTCTCCACCCATGACTCTCTGTGATCTAATGACCTGGAAAAATGGTAGCTATATGCTGAAACTTAGTCAGTAGAACTAGATTATGGGGGAGGAGGGAACACAACTGCATGCTTTTCAGGAACTACAACCTGGTTGGTCAAAGCCAATCTGCATGCAGGAGACCTTAGATACAGGTTGCAAGAAATGCAACAAACTTCAGGAAAGAGTGCACAGAGGCAGGGCCAACATTCTCAATCCAATGCCACAAGAAGAGTCCAGAGATGTAAATAGCATTTGAGATCCAGGTTGTGAAGAACTATCTATGCCCAGTCTCCCAAAGGAAGTCCCAGAGGCAACAGTACTTGCAACATTTTCCTTAAGGAATGCTGAAGGATGACTCTCCCTTGCAGGTTTTATCAGCATCTCTTACCTGACCTTGCAAAGGAAGACCCAAAGATTTTAGGGAGCCAGGGAAGAAATGCCTAGAAACTCAAAATAGAAAATCATAAACAGACCATTCACATTCAAACACAGTTATCTTCCCCTTCACATTTATTCCTCTTTTTAAATTATTATAAATTAATTATTTTATTTTTTTACATCCCAAATGTTATCCCCCACCCATTCATCCTCACAGAGTTCTTACCCCCTCCCCTTTGCCTCTGAGAGGGTGCCCCACTATGGCATGCCCCTTCCCCGGGGCATCAAGTCTCTACCAGATTAGGCACAACCTCTCCCATTGAGGTGAGACACATCAGTCCTCTCCTATATATGTGGTGGGGGCCATGGGGCAGCCCGTGTATGCTCCCTGATTGGTGGTACAGTTTCTGGGAGCTCACAGGGGTCCAGGTTAATTGACACTGTTGTTGTTTTGTTTACTGCTTTAAATATATAAGTGTAGGCAGGACAAATTGTGGATCTAAGGTTTGGTGTCTGGGTTGGTGTCTCCATTACTCCATTGGATGTCTTACCCAGTTATGGGAGATGGCCATTTCAAGTTCCATATCCCCTATTTCTAGGAGTCTTACCTATGGTCACCCTCATAGATTCCTGGGAGTTTCCATTGTTCTAGCTTTCTAACTTGTCCCAGAAATGCCCCTACCTCCACGGATTCTAGTTCTCTTTTCTTCTGTCTTCCCAACACTTGATCACTCTTGTTTCCCTCCACACCCTCTCTTTCACCCAGTTTCCACCCTCCATCCACACCCAATGTCTATTTCATTTCTCAATCTCAGTGAAATTCAAGCATCCACCTTCAGGTCCTTCTTGTTTAGCTTCTTTAGGTCTGTAGATTGTAGCATGATTATCCTTGTTTTATGGCTAATTTCCATTTATAAGTGAGTGCATACCATGTTTATCTTTCTGAGTCTGGGTTACCTCACTCAGGATGGGATCCATGCGAGGAGGTGGGAAGGTAAGGGGGAGGGACTGGGAGGAGAGGGGGGAGGGCAGCTGTAATCAGGATGTGAAGTAAATGGATTAATTTAAAAAATAGTCAGTGTATACTTGTAGTATATTTTCTTGGCTCATTTGTCTGTTGATGGACATTGAGGCTGATTCCGTTGCCTAGCTACTATGAACAAGCAGCAAAAGTGTGGATGTGCAAGTATCTCTTTGGGTCCCTTAGACATGTACACCTAAGAATGCTATAGCTGGGTCATATGGCCAAACTTTCAGTGTTCTGAGAAATCTACACAGTTACTTATATGGTGGCTGCATCCGTTTACACATGGTTCCTTGGCTGCAGTTGTCACTTGTTTTCTTTTTAAAAATAATTATTTTGATTATTCGAAAAAATTCATGTATTCATATAACATGTTTAGAATAAATCTGCCTGTCAATATCTCTTCTCAAATCCCCTGACCTGTGCCCTGCTTTGCTAGTTGTTGTTTTCAGAGAATAATGCATCATGGTAAAAATACATTGCATACTAGAGAGGAAACATTTTGTGTTGGTTTTGTGTCTTTTGCTATGTCAGAGTGCCTGACAAAAGCAACGTAAGGAAAGAAGGGTTTATTTTGACTCACAGATGGGGTCCATCAAGGTGGGGGAGTTGTGGAATCAGGAACTTGAGGTAGCTGGCTAGCTTGCATCTGCAGTCGGGAGATAGAGATAAATACTGGTGCTTAGCTCATTTTCTCTGTTTTTCAGTCTGGAACATCAGCCCATGGAATGGCGCCACTCCTATTTAGGGTGGGACTTCTCAGTTCAATTAACCTAAAGTAGAAAACTCCTCACAAACAAGTCCAAAGTTTCATTTCCATGGTCAGTCTAAATCTTCTTCAGGACACCCCATTCCCCCACAGTTTCTTAACTCACTTCAAACCATGGGATGACCCTTCTTTTCCTCCTAGAAAAAAAACTGCAAGTCTCACATGAATGCAAACCCATTAGAATAAGCACTGACTTCTCAATGGAAAAAATTTAAAGCCAGCAGATCTGGGAACAATGTATTCAAAGTTCTAAAAGGCTACAGATGGCAATCCAGGCCACTTTACCCAGCAAAACTATCTGCCATAGTTGAAGGTGGGGGGCGCAGGCTAGAGGCAACTTACCATGTAAATCTATCTGAAAGAACTCAAACCCAGCAATCCAGCCCTACAGAGTCTACTGGAAGCAATATTTGGACTAAGTAAACATACTCAGGAGGCTCTGGAAAAAACAAATGAAGTTATGATTATTGAAACACAAAATAAAACTAAGAGAACAGAAGTAGCAAAAATAAAGAGCAAAATAGCAGCAACTGTCACACATCTTACAATAACTTTAAATATTAATGGCCATAATTCCCCAATAGAAAAACACAGGTTGGATGACTAGATCAATGAACAAAATTTATCTTTTTGTTTTCTAGAAAAAAAAAACTCATTTTAACTTCAAGGATTGGCACTACTTGAGAGTGAAGTATGAAAAAATTATTCCAAGCAAATAGGACCATATATGACAATATAAATGTCAATCTAAAAGTAATCAGAAGAGATATAGAATGACACTTCACTTTCATCAAAAGAACAATTAACAAAGAAGACATGACAATCCTAAACATGTATGTACCAACCTCTGGTACATCCAGTTTCATAAAAATCAAAGTATTAGAAGTCAAGGCACAAATTTATCACCGACTCAGTAACAGTAGATGATTTCAATACCTCATAGACACTTCATCTAGACAAAAAAGAAAAAAGAAAAATTGGAATTAAATGTCATCATAAATCAAATGGACATAACAAATATTTATAGAATATTCTACCAAACACTAAAGGCTATACATTCCACTCAGCAGCTCATGGAAGTTTCCCTAAAATAGATTGTATCCTGGGATACAAAGCAAAACTCAACAAATAAAGAAAAATGGAACTAACTTTGTGTATTCTTTCTGAGCACAAACCAATAAGGATTAAAATAAACAATCTCTAGTAAAGATACAAAATCATGGATATTAAAAAAATTGAATGAAGAATGGGCCAAAGAGTAAATGAAGAAAGAAAATGTAAAACTACCAAATTAGATAAAAATGCAACATAGCAAAACCTCTGGGGCATAATACAAGCATCCTAAAAGGAACATTTATTGCTCTAAGTGCCTACTAAAAAAAGAAAGAGCATAAATAAATGAGTTAAAGACATGACCTAAGAATTTGAAAAAACAAGAACAAACTAAACCCAAGTCCAGTAGATGAGAAGAAAAATCAGACCAGAAATTAATGAACTAGAAGCAAAGAAGGCAATAGAAGAGATTAACAAATATAAGAGTTGGCTCTTTGAGAAAATAAACAAAACTGATTGTTACCACTCTAGAGGCTGTGGAACCCAGGAGAATAAAGCTGATACATGAGGCAAAATAAATCTCATGCAATAACCAGCTTTATTCAGAGCATCAGACAATTTATATTCTGAGAGTTAAGAGGAGTCACATGAGTAACATTACAATTACAAGGGCCAATAGCATGTGGCTACAAGCAGCATAAAGCAAAATGTTTTTCCATATAAGTAAATAACAATATAGACAAATAAAAATAGCCATTTAGAATGAATAATCTGATGTAAACTCACTCCTATGTACTACACCTGAGAGGGGCACAAAAGCATAATCCAAGAACAATTCCTTGTTTCTGAAGAAAGTTAGGTCATCAGACTCTTGTCTTTGTTTCTTGGAGTTTTCTCACAAACACTCAGAAATCTCATACCACTCCATGTTTTTTTTTAACTTAATTTAATTTTTTACTTATTCACTTTACATTCTGCCATGACAATGTTCAGACAACTGATACTCTGTTGACACAATTAACTTTCAAAAGAAAGAGAAGACTCACATAACAGGATTAGAGTTGAATAGGGATACTTTACAACAGACACCAATGAAATTCAGAATAGTATAAGGGAATAATTTTTAAAATTTTTAAATTTATTTTATGTATATGAGTACACTGTAGCTATCTTCAGACACACCAGAAGAAGAGGGTGCCAGATCTTATTACAGATGGTTGTGAGCCACAATGTGGTTGCATGGAATTGAACTCATGACCTTTGGAAGAGTAATCACTGCTCTTAACCACTGAGCTATCTCTCCAGCCCGTATAAGGGAATAATTAAAAAATCCCCTATACTCCATTAAGTTTGAAACGTAGAATGGTAAGAATTTACTTATTCATTTGAACCACCAAATTTAATCCAAGCAGAAACCAACAACTTAAATAGACCAAGAGCAAATAAGGAACTCTCTGACCAATAAAAGTCCAGGTGCATATGAAGTCACAACGGAAAAATATCATACATTCAAGGGACTACAATTTTTAAAATTACTCAAAATGAAAGAAAAAGAACAGTTTCATCACCTTCTAGGAAGCCACTGTGACTCTGATACCAAAACCAAGTAGAACCCAGTGAAGCCAAAACCAAAACAGACAAAAAAAATTGCAGGCAAATATCACTCATAAACATAGAAGCAAAAATCCTCAACAAAATACTTGCAAATATTTGAATGTTCACATATGTTACAAAGATCATCCACCAGGATCAAGTTGGCTTTATACTGGAGTTTCAGGGATAGATCAATATATGTACATTTAAATGTAATAAATCATATGAGTGGACATAAACTAATGTGACTATCTCAATAGATATTGAAAAAAGCCCTTTGACAAAATTCAACATGATTCTTAATAAAAGTCTTTGAGAAAGTAGGACTGAAGGGGTTATATCTCACATGATAGAGGCTATATGTGACACACCCACAGCATCCATTATTCTAGAAGGAGAAAAACTGAAAACAATCCCATTAAAATTAGGAATGAGACAGTCACTATCCTCACTTCTTTGTAATATAATGCTTGGAGCACTAGTGAGAACAATAAGCAAGAGCAGGAAATTAAACAGATATAAATAGCAAAATAAGAAGTCAAATTATTCTTGTTTGCAGATGACAGTATACAAAAGAGATTCAAAAACATCCCAAAGAAAATCTCTAGAAAGACTACTGGTTTCAGCAAAGTGTTGCAATACAAAATCATATTTAAAATTTGGTAACTTTTCTATATGCCAATAGCAAGTATGCTGAGATAGATCTCATGGAAATTAATAGTGTGAAAATGGCCCACAACTGGTTGAAATGTAGAGACTAAATGTCTGTGAAGTCCCAACCCCAACCAAAGCATCTAGAATTCAACCTCTACACCTAAGGCTAAGGTAAACTTGAAAAAGTATAGCAGAAAGATTGCAA
The DNA here is from genome assembly GCA_964023405.1 of Apodemus agrarius. Taxonomy (NCBI): domain Eukaryota; kingdom Metazoa; phylum Chordata; class Mammalia; order Rodentia; family Muridae; genus Apodemus; species Apodemus agrarius. The sequence continues at coordinate 14,444,094 of OZ030010.1, forward strand.
GAGCCAGAAGATTAAAAAGCAGTAACATCTTCTAGCTAGGAAAGCTGCATTCATGAAATATCAACAGTATGGTTGCCATAACATCTGGGTAGGTCTTTTTGACCACCATGGGAACAGAATAAAGATCCCAGGGAGGCAAGAAGGCAGTTTGGTTCAACACAACTAAATAGCCAATGTTGGCTCAAACTTTAGGAGTTTGACCTTGAGACGTTTATTTTAGGCATATTTTAGCACAGCACAATTTGGTGAAAATGTTCCTGGTGATAACTCAGTCCTGAGTGCATACTAAAGCATGCATAAATCTTGAGGAACAAAGTAAGCTAAATAAAGAACAGATGTGATTAAATCAAAACTCTTTATAAAGTATGTACAACACCTTCCATAAAGATAAGTTCTAGGGGCTGGAGAGATGGCTCAGTGGTTAAGAGCACCGACTACTCTTCCAGAGGTCCTGAGTTCAATTCCCAGCAACCACATGGTGACTCACAACCATCCGTGATGGGATCTGACATCCTCTTCTGATGTGTGTGAAGATAGCAACAGTGTATCACATATAATCAATAAATAAATCTTTAAAAAAGAAGATAGGTTCTATAGATTGACTAAGGAAAAGTCATGTAAGTTTACATAAGGGTCCAGGGGAAAGAATCTGGTGTGGCCATAACCATACAAATCACCAGGTTATTAACCATGTCCACTCCTAGAATTCTGAGCAGATAACGGGTTATGAACCCTTTCCCTTGAAAGAGCAACCCTGTGTGTGTAACATTAAAATTTTCTGTAAGTACTACAGATCTTATCTGAGTACAAGGACCTATGTGCCTCCTACAAATAGCTGCATGAGAAGACCAGATGACATGCCAATCTAGATGGGGAAAATTTCACAAGACCCCACCCCTAGATGAAGATCTACAGGCAATCCATGAGTGTCCAGGGAGAGAATCAGTTTTGTGTCTTTGTTTTTTTAATCTATTAAATTTAAGAATTTCATATATGGGTACTATACTTGCATCATTTCTACCCTTCCCTCTCCAACTCTTATGCCCTTACTCCTGATCAAAACAGTGCCATATCCTTATTTAATTACTGTTGATATATGTAATATGCATATACAAATATAATGCTAGCATAGTAGTTTTGCCTTGGAGTTCCTTTGGGTCATCACTCAAATCTACGTAGAAAATAAGCACCTGTATCCAGGCCAGAGCTCAAAGGAATGGAATTTACACCTGCCCCAGCATCTGGTGGACACTTAATTCTTGGTAAAAACAGTCTTACATTTTGGCCCGAGTCACTTCTAGACTTGGAGCATGCCTTGGAAGCGCCTCTTCCAAGAATTGTTCACATTTCTATAGGTGTGAACCTATATGTTAGTTAGGCTGTTCAGCTTAATACTTGTGACTGATGGGTTCTAACATCAGAAGCATGGATAGCTCCACACACTAAATTGTAGATAGTGTCTCTAGGCTTTCCCTGGCATCAAGAAATGGCCCTAGTAAGGTGGAGTCATACAGGTTGGCACATACAGGGGAAAGCTGAAAAAGCAAAGGCACACATCAGGTAAACAGCTGGCAAGCTCCAAGATAAAAACATAGACAAAGTTACCATCTGTAGCTGCAGCACTTACCTTTGTGCACCCATGAGGTTGTGCAGGTCCTTTGCAGGTGTGGGAAAGAAATATTCAGTTAGGGGTTACTCTTGATGGCAAGGGGCTTGGCTTCACTAACATTACTTCAGGCTCAGGCACTGTAGTGTGGTGCAAGAGTACATTCACTGCAGTTACCAAATGGGAACAAGGCAAGATTTTTACTTTGTAATTTAATGCGAGGCAGATAAAACAAGCAAACAAACAAAAACTGGGCAGGCTCTAACAATCTCTAATCTTAGGCCCAGTGCTCATGGAGGGAGCCACTGGAATATCCCTTCTGGCAAGCAGAGATGCACAGTCCCAACCCACTTGTTGGAATTCTATTGCAGGCAGCATCATTAGTGACTGAGTGTATCAGTTATCAGTCTTGTGTCATGAGTCCATGTCAGTCGTAGACCGCCTGTAGCACTGTGACTTTTAGTTCAATCCATCACTAGACTAGTCATGGATGACTAGCATAAAAATTTGACACAGAATTGTGATATTGATGCCCAGAAGCATGGCTTAAGAGCCTGAGGTCAATCTTTCCACAATCATTCTTCCCAGAGCCAAGGAGGATTCAATAAAGACAAGCTAGAAACTATGGACAAAGTGTCTTGTAGCTACACTGTAGAATGTGACTTGTAAGGAGACACTGGGCTAGCCTTATGTACTCTCCCAGTTCATTCTGAATGCCCTGCCAGCTAATGTTTGGAAAAAACTAGGCCTCTAGTGTTCAGACAGTAACAACACAGTAACAGCAGGTTTGCACATGATCCAATGCTGAAATAGCAGGCATAACTACAGGTATAAAAATTAATCAGCTTCATTAAACTATGGGAAGGACAGGCAGGAAGTGAGTTGTGAAGACAGGAATAAATACCAAGACTGTCAATGTGTATGCCATTGCATGCCAACAGTTGCCAAGAACTCACCAGAAATTATGGCTCTACTTAATGATCAGAGTAAAGAGCTAATCTGAACATTTTAATTAATTAATTAATAATTGATTGATTGATTGATTTTTTACACTCCATATTTTATTCCCCCCACAACCTCCCGTCTACCCTCTGACTGTTCCACAAATTTTTTAATGAAGATTTTTCAGCATTAGTTTTTAGGAAAACTTAACATATTTCAAGAAAGGAGTGAGGAATGGATGATTAGGTACTCTAACACATCATCATTTGCACAGAAAGAATAGCACTGAAGTCCATCTTGATGAACAAGTAAGTTTTATAGAGGTTACTCAAAGAAGCAGAAATGGTGCAAAGCCAGCAGAGGGGGACAGCTCACAAACTTTGGAACCCTGGAACACGGTGCACAGCCTGAAGGTGGCTAAACAGGTTCGATAGTGCCCCTTTCAGGAAGCTGGTCTTTACTTCTTATAAGTAAAGTTTTGCTCTGCTTGCTGCAAGGCTGATCTAAGTCTCTTCTAAACACCTCAGCTTGCAGAGTGAGGGACTGTCCTAGCTAGTTTTATGTCAACTTGACAGAAGCTAGAGTCATTTCAAAGGAGGGAATCTCAACAGAAGAAATGCCTCCATGAGATCCATCTGTAGGACATTTTTTTTTCAATTAGTGATTAATGCTGGAGGGTCCAGCCCGCTGGGTGGTGTCATCCCTGGCTCTTGGGTTCTATAAGAAAGTAAGCTGGCACCTCCTGTAGCCAGACAGGAACCCCAGTAGAGCAACAGAGACACCAACCTAACCACAAATTTTCAACCTAAAATTTATCCTGTCTACATGAAATGTAGAGACAGGGGATGAAGCAGAGACTGAGGGAATGGGCAACCAATAATCTGCCCAACTTGAGACCCATCCATGGGCAAGCACCTATCCCTGACACGGTTTGCTACTCTGTTGTACTTGTAGGCAGGAGCATGACTGTCCTCTGAGAGACTCCACACAGGAGCTCTCTCAGATAGATGCAGACGTCCACAGCCAAACAATGGATGGAGCCTGCGAACTCTTATGGAAGAATAGGAGGAAGGATTACAGGCTCTGAAGGAGACAGGAACTCCAAAGGAAGACCAATAGAGTCGACTAACCTGGACCCTTGGGGCTCTCAGAGTCTGAATCACCAATAAAAGAGTATACACGGGCTGGACCAAGGTCTCCCTGCTCACATGTAGCAGATGTGCAGCTTGGCCTTCATGTGGGTCCTGAACAACTGGAATGGGGACTGTACCAAAAGCTGTTGCCTGTATGTGAGATAGATTCTAGTCGGGCTGCCTTGTCTGGCCTCAGTGGGAGAGGAAGTGTCTAGCCTTGCAGGGACTTGATGTGCCAGGGTTAGGGGAATAACCAGGGGGTGGCACTTGCTTAGAGGAGAAGGGGAGAGGAGAAGGGGGAAGGATTGTGGGAAGGGTAACCTGGAGGGGGGCAGTAAGCAGGATGTAAAGTGAATAAGTAGAAATATAAAATAAAAAAAAATAAAAAGGAAAGCAGGCTGAGCAAGCCATGAGAGGCAAGCCAATAAGCAGCACTCCTCCATGGCTTCTGCATCAGGCCCTGCATCCAGGTTCAGGCCCTGTTTGAGATCTTTCAATGATAAACAGTTGATCTGAAAGTGTAAGCCAAATAAACTCTTTCTTCCCCAAGGTCATGATGTTTTATCACAGCAATAGTAACCCTGCAGGGACAAAGTAAATCTAGTCAATTGTAGGACCTTCCTGAAGCCATCATTTACTTGCTGAGCATAACCATCTCTCCTGCAGTACAGGATGTTTCAGCTCCCTTTGGAACATTGTGTGACTTAATAAGCGTCTCCCAAGATAGAAGGTTTTGTCTGAGATGAAACTGTTACGCATCAGTGTGCTTTCTGTGAGTGTTGCTTAACTGTTTTATTTTTTTTTCAGGATAATTATACTCCATTGAAGGAATGGTATGTATAAATATTAGACATTTGTTATATATATTTTGAACACATAGGTTCAAAAATAAGTTATTGTGTGGCAAGAATCACTTTAATGATTGTATATAATAAGGGGAGGCATATTTATCACTAAAGACTTTTTGAAAAGGCTGCATGGAAACCTTTCCATAGAGGCATCCTAAAATATATACACCTATACATATATTAAAAGAGTCAAGTGGAGTAATCCTATAATGAGGTGACAATACCCATACTAGACAGCATAGGGAAACACAAAAAGGCCAGTGACAAGAAAACGTTACTTATTTTGAAACTGTTAGCTAGTGTGGTCCCAAAGAGATTCCCAAACATTACAGATTATTTGTGCCTGACTATTCCCCTCTCTATCCCCCTTGCCACAACCATCTCTTTTTTGCTTTCCTGGTTTCTGCAGTTATCCCAGGCTGCCAACTTGGTGCTAGGAACCTCAGATGAGTAAGACCATGCGATGTTTCTCCTTGAAGGTCTGGTTTACTTTTGTGTGACAAGACTTTTTTCCCCATGAGACGATTCAATACACATCTATTGACTTGACCACAGTATGGCTATCACCAAAGTCCAGCTCAGTGGACCAATGAGTTTTATTTGGGTTATTTACAGGAATATAAATGCCCGGCTACTTACAGGAGCAGAAATGACTCAAAGATGGCTGTATCACCAAAGCCCACCTCAGAAAAACAAATGCTGGAACCTGGAACTCACTGCACAGCCTGCCGGCAGCTCAGCAGGTTGGAGGGTTCCTTTCCAAGTGACTCAGTTGCTCTAAAACTCTTCCGGGCAGCCGGGCTGGTTTCAGTTTTTTCCTCCAGCAGCACGTCTAGTCTTAGAGTCTAATTTATATCTGACAGGGACTCTCAGCAGTCTTTATTGCTTACTCCAGGACAAAAAGAACCCAGCGAATCTGGTCAGTTTCAGGAACTTCCTGAATTCTAACTTCCTGATTAAGAAACTTCCCTGAAGGATGGAATCTTTCAATCTCTGAGGAAACTGCTACATTAACAATTACTTCATTTAATATGAATTTGTCTAGTTCAGTCCTGAAAATGCCTGCAAAGTTCATTTTTCTTTACAGCTGAATAGTTTTCCATAGTGTATAGTAGCACAGTTTCATTAGGTATTTGTCAGTTCAACAGCATTTAGGCTGTTTCCATTTCCCAGCTATTGTGAATATAACATTGATGAACATGGCCTAGCAAGTGTGCATGAAGTAGAAGGTCAAGTCCCTTAAGTATATGCTAAGGATATATATATATATATATATATATATATATATATATATATATGTATGTATATATATATATATACACACATACATATATGTGTGTGTGTGTGTGTGTCATATGATAAATTTTAATGTATTTCTTAGTGTTGTATTTAGAACATAATTCTTTTAGCTAAATGGCCATGATATGCATTGGATCAGCTGTGCTTGCTTGTAAGGGAGCATTAGGGATAGTCTTGTTGACTGTTGATATTCTCTCATAGGATGCAGTAGGGAGGGGCACTGGACTTCTCCTAAGATTCCAGCAACTACTATGAGTTGTTTATATGTAATCTTCCTCTAATTGCATGTAGCTTTGCGGTATTGGGATTCTATGGAGGTACTAAAGTATATATGATAGAAAGGTTAACTGAATGGGCTCCATCTATACAGCTATGCTATTGTCCATACTGAGTGAAGACTTTCCAAGTGTGATTATTCTTGGTTTCCCACAATCCTATTCACAAACTCTAAATGCTCTTAATCAAGCCTAACAAATTCATTGGTTCCTTGAGGTGAGGTTTGGTTTGTCATTGGAACTTAATAAAGAGGAGCTAAATGTTGTTCACATATTCCCATGAAAGGAATATTCACAACACTTAGTCCCAGACTAAGCAAACATCTCTCCCTTTATTTTTAGATTATATTTCCTTATATAATTGAAGAGTAGTGTGGGATTTTTTAAGAGATTGATGTTCAGAAAATAAAGAATGGAGAAAAAATTGTCTGATAACTTTCTTTATTAACTTTGATCTACCCTTTAGATATCATGTCATTTTATATATCTGTATCTATATCTATATTAATATGGATATAGATATGTGTATATTGTACAAACAGTAACATATAATATGATCTTCATATTATAAATATTAAAAAATTTAAAGGAGTGAATGGAGAGACAGCTCAGCATTGAAGAGAACTTGATGTTCTTCCAGAGGACCTGAATTTGGACTCCAGCACTCTGGTCAGGTAGCTCAGAACTGGAATTCTGGTTCAAAGAGATCTAACGCCTTCTTCTAGTCTCCTTGGCAATCACACACATGGCATGTGTTTGCATGAACACACATGCACACATATATACACACAAAGTAAAATAAATAAAATAAATTTTAACAAATATTTTATGAACATATAATGAAGGTCTTAGTGTAAGCAAGCAGTATTATAGCTCTTCTTTTCATCCATTCATCTATATTTCTATTAAACTATGACTTTTAAATGTTGAATTGCATCCTTTCTGCTACAAAACAGATGTCACATGTTAATACTATAGAACCATACTTTGTGATTAACCCTAGAAATTATAATAAGATGGAGGAGCTCTACTTTATTTTCAGCATTCCAGTACTATCTCCCATTGGGTTGTACATAAACATTTTGTATATAATCTTTGAGATAATGTGAAAGAATCTTGTGGCTCACGATGGCAATGAAAATAAACTTTTGAATTTTTAAGAAAATATCTTTGACTTTTGGAGTTGTATCCCAAATATTTGAATGTGAAGTATCAGGAAAATTGGACATATTTTTTGAGGAGCTAAATCTATTGAAAGCTCTATCCCTATATCTAGGTTCCTACACAAGAATGAATCATTACGTCTCTACTCATTTCTGTTTTCATAAGTGACAGGACATCACTTTACATATGGCTTGTTGCTATATGTAAAAATTCAGCAGACAGATAGGACACCAACCTCCAGAAGAACCTTAAACTCAGAAATGTAAAAAGGTAATGGTTCACAGATAGTGTTAGTCCTTGAGAGAATGCTCCTTGGTGCAAGAGTCTTGTGACCTAGTTAGTGACTTCTAAATCCCAAAGGTCATGTTGTAATTCTATGGTGTTTTTGTAGGTTCTGTGGGCTTGTACTTGCACAAAATCAGGGATAGAGACACCCAGTTCCTACTTTAGGAAGATGTAAAAGTCTATTTCAGAAAATGAACTAGGAGGAACATTTAAAGTCTAGGTTACTTTTTACTAGATGCAGAGGAAGAGTTTTCTTACATTTCGATGTTTAAGAAAAGTATTCTAGAAGGAAAATTGTAAGGTCTGTATCTTGCTACTAGAACACATGGTGCCAGAAATCTATCTAACTTGTTACTAGGATTATGGAGCCAGACATGCTATTTGAGCTTGGGTTACTGAAACTTTGAACTTTATGTGTGTAAACAGGAGAGAACTATTGCTAAAGTCCTCTAGGAGGACTTTTTGCCTTTTCTTCACTATTGGTACTTAAAGCTGTCATCAGGCATCCAATGTAAGAGCATGTTTTCCTTTCGCTTAATCAGTCCAATCCCTTTCCTTTATCAAAGATTGTTAGTATTTTAATCCCAACACATACCAAGATTATTAGCAGGGAGAAACAGCAGGGAAAACATTATTGGCTTTTAAAAATAACCAACAACTGTAGGAAATACAAAAAACTCTCCCTCTGGCCTACAAAGTATTATAGCTTTCCCTTTAGTCCACCTATGACTTTCTGCTTGTTCACACTTTCTGCTGGCTACACTCCCAGTTCCCAGACAGAAGTTTCCTCCATTTGTGTCTAAGTATTACACATATTGTTCTCTATTCCTTCTGCCAGGTAGGTCCCCACACCTAACTCCCTGAAAACCATACAGCTTATTCATGTCCCTTGTTTGTCTTCTAAAACGTTATTCCTGTATCCAAATAAATACCTCCCAGTTTTCCTTCTGTCTTCCTATCTTTGTTTTTAATAACATAGCCACCACCTCCTAACATAATGTCAGATATTGTAGGTGTTTTATTTAAATGTTATTATTGTTCAACCCCCCCCAAAACATATAAGGCTTTTGAACAACATACATGGCACCCTGAACATGCAATAATGTATGAAGAATGAAAGCATTACCCAGTCTGCACCTGCTTTCCATGGATGGCTATCTCCAGCTCCATATCTCCTGTTTATAATAGAAAATCTGGATCTACCAATTGAGGATATGCTTAATTAATAAAGGAGTTTCAAAACTGAGCTTAGAAGCTGTCTAGCTTTGGAGGAAAGAGCGAGCTTTTCGAAACTTCCATGTGTCTAGGGATGCTTGATGAATAATGTGGAACACCACCTGTGAGAAGGAAAGGAGCCATGAGTGTTTTGCTTGTTCATGGTCTTTATCCTCTCTAGACAAGTGAAGTCTAGGAAGAGATAAGAGAGGCAAGGGCTTTGCGAGACATCAAGCTTAAGGAATTAGATTCATGTAAGTGGTGCAATGTAATGGTACATTTTCTAGAAATATCTATTGCATTCGAAGAAACTGAACTTTTGCCAGACCTTGCAAGTTAATGATATACCTTGAGGTCACTTAAGATTATGTAGTTAACTGCAATCCTACTGTGTACTCAGCCTGTTTAAGTTTAACCTGCCTGCAAGGAAAAATAACCTAAGCCTAAGGTTTAATCTTAAATTATGTACTATTTCATGCCTCTTACCTAGAACAGTGTTAGTGTGGATATGTGTATGTTGTGGGAATCATTGGCTGAACATAGCAAACAGGTTGAAGGTAATCTTTTAAGAAAAAACAAGTATTATACAAATATTAGAAGCAACACGTGGATATAGGTTGAGCTTATACTGAGTGCTATTCTGGGTCAGTTGAGACCAGTAAATACTTCCCTGTTAAAAAAGAAATATGCTCAAGATTGCCAGTTGCTTGTTTTTTTCCTTGCCCAAGGCCATAAACAATCTGGGACAGCAAAGATAAGGCTTATACATTTAGGGTTTTCATGGCTTTTGCTTCAGGAACTTCTGAGTAGGATACAGGAATGTGAATTTAGTTTGCAGTTCCCAAATCCATTATGAGTACCTGTTTATTAGGAATGCTGCGTGGGCCTGAATAAAGGTTTCTGTAGAAAGGAATTCTTCATTTCTTCTCCATACCATATTTCCTATAATGTTCAATACATACAGAACAAAGCCCTTTGTTAGAAACAGGCAGCAGGGGCAGATTAGATACATGTAACAGACAAGTAACATAGAGAGGCCAAGGACCGGCAAAAGACATAGGGAGAGAAGTGAAGAATTTAAATTGGTGCTCACTCTTGGTCACACTACTCCAACAGGAAGTTCCTTTTTTCATTCCTTAGTGTGACATTGGGACATTTTGTTGCCCCTCTGTCTATGGTGGAGAACTAATGAACTCATTCTTTAATGAGTAGTTGACACAGGCCAGAAAACATTGCTGTTGCTGGACATTTCTAAACCCCAATTTCTTTTTCTAAACATTAGATTCCAGACACTTGAAGTTTTCAGCGTGTTGCCCAGCCCACTTGAGAATTCTGCTCCCAAAGGACTTTAATTTCTACCTCGTACTCACCTTCTACTTCAACGAGAGTAACTTTCACAGAGAACTCTCTTTTCCTTTAATGAAAAATTTCATTATAGCCCTTATCCCCACCTGATTCAATCCATCAGCAAGGTAGTTAACAGAGCTGCTTAAAGCAGAGTAAGATATATGTAAAATCAGGTTTCTGTGCCACATTAATACTGCCTTAGAAAATGCTATGGTCATATAACGTTTAAAGGGAATGCGGGCACAGGAAGGAGAGAACTCATTTCAAAGTGGCTGTTATCAAGCAAAGGAGATGGACTAAAAAGCATCTTTAAATCTCTCCTACTCTGGACAAGATTTTTCATAAGTCTGGCGAGTCCTTATACTGAATTGGAGTGGCAAGGGCAGCTCAGGGTGAGTACTAAAATCTAGCAATGAAAGATGATAGATATACGGAGTTTAAGCTCCCTACATTCTATATGTTTGTGGAAATTCAATATAGTAGCAATAGGAAATTAATCAGAAGCAATTGGTTATACAGGGCTGGGCCTAAGGGTTAGAAGTAGAATCCGCAATGTGTCCCTGACATGTAATCCAATTGCCTTCTAAATATTTATGTTTATGTCTATAGACTAGTGCTGCTTTTAGCCCGGACCAGAGAAAGTTCTTTTTGTTTTTGTAAATAGTGGAGGATGGTATATGTAGAGACTCTACCTGGTTGATGTGCTGAAAGCAAGGGACTCTTGAGCTCTCAGCCCCAAAGAGACATCAATATTGTCTCTCCAAACCCAGGGAACATCATGAAAGAAAAAATGGACAGATTTTGAGAGCAGGAACATGGAGAGGGGTGCTTTGAAATGCTGTCTTCTGCATACAGCATGGCTGTTCCAGTCAGAAGCACTGGCACAAGACCTGCACAGACAGAAAAAAAAAAAAACGAATGAGAAGACAGACTAGTCAGGAACAATGGGATGAGTGAGATAAAAGAGGGTAACTGAGATGAATATTATTTATATATAAATATTTACAATATACATATATGTGTAAATATTAGTTATGTGTATATATATATGTAATTGATACCCTTCAACACTATAGATGATGAAATAGCTATATAATTTTGAATATTGCATCATGGACAACTGCTCACTCCATCCAGAGTTACTTGAGTGGTGGACATGGGAATGCAAACAGACACTTTTAACATATGACAACTGTGGGAAAAATCACAGTGCAACACTTATTCCTCTAATGAGAATATATATTCCAAATTCAAATGAAATTTCAGCACCATATGTGAAAGAATTTGATGTCCTAGATAGCTATGTAATCCATGTCAATGACAGAAACATCTGTGACAGATGGCAGTTTTTAATAATGTAGTTGGACCGTAAAATTGCACACAACACTGTGAGAGAGATAATTGTGGCTAAGGATGGCTTTAGGGCATGCCTCTATCACAGTGAAAGCCCAAAATGTGTGGCATCTGGTGACACTATGATGAGAAGGCCTTGGTAAGGGAAAGCATCTTAGTCTAAACATGATGTTATAAGAAAAACACTTTGATTCAATTATAAACAATATACATTCATTACTTAATGTTTTAGAGGTTGTGAAGTTGAAGACAAAAGCAGCAAAGATGGAGAAAAGGGAAGGGAGAAATAGGTTTAAATTGCACTCTTAAAAGATTCGGTATTTGGTAAGGGCTCAGTCCTAATAAATAGAACGTCTTGCTGCATCCTAACTCATCCACTAGGATACACACAATTAGACCATAGAAGGAAGGTGGAACAGATTTTTTTTAATGAACAGGAAATTATTAGAAAAATGTATATTTCTATGGTTTAGTGTGGAGCAGAACTGGTAAAATTATGAATAGATAATGGCTTTGAATCATCCACGGTTTTGTTTATTCTTTCAATTCACTTGATATCGTAATCTGAAGATTTAACTAGTCCGGGAAGTCTGAGCTTCTGACAGCAAATTTCAGTGTCTTTCAAGGGGAATTCTGGAAGACCAGACTCAATTGAAACTTGGATGTCCCTTATCAAGTGAATTTTCCACATCACCTATACAATGGGGTACCTGAAACTCCTTAGAAGGCAACTAGCATTTCCATCCTGTCAAATGAGAAGCTGCCAGGCTTTTTGTTTGTTTTTTGTATTTTCCAGACAAGGTTTCTCTGTGTAGCCCTGGCTGTCCTGGAACTTACTCTGTAGACCAGGCTGGCCTTGAACTCAGAAATCCACCTGCCTCTGACTCCCAAGTGCTGAGATTAAAGGCCACCACCACCAGGCTTGCTGCCAGGCTTTCTTAAGAGATGCACTTAGAAACTACTTACCATTATTTCCACTAAATAATGTGATCACAGAGCCAGTCCCATAGTTACTTGGAAAGCGACTGCATAAGGTGTACATGAGCAAGCCTCACTCATGGCAGGCTATTGCTGGGTGCTAGCTAACACAGAGAGGGGGGTAAGAAGATAGGCATGGCATGCAAATGATCTTTTCACTTAAATTTTCAGTGGATTTGTGGTGCATCAAAGATTTCCAGACCAAAAAGAACAAAAAAATGTAAAGAAAAGTAAAGAAGGGGTTGATGACTTTCTTTTCTTTTTTTTTTTTTCTTTTTGGGTTAAGAGAAACTGACAAATAGTGGCCCACAAAGAAATACAAAATTACTTGGATGGAAGTTGTCATTGTGTGTTGATTGTTGCTGAGATTTCCTGAAGCTGAGATGAAGACTGATAATTATCTGCTGGAGGTCGGTGCTGTTGACAGCAGTGGTAACACAGGACTTCACGGGGGTCATCTATGGAGTGACTGTGATATGACTACCAGCAACACAAATGAAAGTACAAAGGGAGGGAGTGTGGAGAAGAAAAAAGAGGAAGAATAGATGATGAGGATAAGTAGGTAAATAGGTACGTGATAGACAGGTACATGTATTAAATTATGTGCATCCTGTCAGAGGCTGTGTTTTCTTCCTTCTTTTCTCCCAAAGCAGTGAATGGTAACTGATTCACACTAAGTGTTAACATATGCATATATGTTAATATGTGAGAGTCATGAATGCTACTAAAAAATAACTCATTAAACTTAGCTATACTCATACAAAGAACTCAAGATGTTAGACCCCAAAGAACCAAATAACCCTATTAAAAATGGGGTACAGAGCTAAACAAAGAATTTTCACCTGAAGAAATTTGGATGGCTGAGAATCACCTTAAGAGATGTTCAACATCATTAGTCATCAGGGAAATGCAAATCAAACAACCCTGAGATTCCACCTCACACCAGTCAGAATGGCTAAGATAAAAAACTCAAGAGACGACAGGTGCTGGCGAGGATGTGGAGAAAGAGGAACACTCCTCCACTGCTGGTGGGATTGCAAGATGGTACAACCACTCTGGAAATCAGTCTGGTGGTTCCTCAGAAAATTGGGCATGACACTTCCAAAGGACCCTGTCTTACCACTCCTGGGCATATACCCAGCAGATTTCCCTGCATGCAATAAAGACACATGCTCCACTATGTTCATAGCAGCCTTATTTATAATAGTCAGAAGCTGGAAGGAACCCAGATGTCCCTCAACGGAGGAATGGATACAGAAAATGTGGTATATTTATACAATGGAATACTACTCGGCAATTAAAAACAATGAATTCATGCAATTTGTAGGCAAATGGTTGGATCTGGAAAATATAATCCTATGTGAGTTTAACCCAATCACAAAAGAATACACATAGAATGCAATCACTGATAAGTGGATATTAATGAGCCCAGAAGCTCTGAATACTCAAGGCACAATTAGCAAATCAAAAGATTCCCAAGAAGAAGGAAGGAGAGGACACTGGTCCAGAAAAGACTGGTTCCAGTTTTGCAGGAAAGTACCAGAACAGAGAAAGGGTTGGGGGGTGATTGGGGAATGGGGCGGGGGGAGAGGACTTATGGGACACATGGTGAGGGGGTAACTGGGAAAGGGGAAAGCCTTTGGAATGTAAACAAAGAAAATAGAAAATTAAAAAAAAAACTTAGCTATACTCTGTGCTATGAAGGAGTTAAACAGAATGTGCTAGTTCTGTTTTAAAATGTTCTCTTATAGTTTCTTTTTATTTTTAAAATCACACATATGTGCGTGCACACGTGCATATATGTGTATGTGTGTGCATGCGTGTGTGTGTGTGTGTGTGTGTGTGTGTGTGTGTGCATGCTTTTGCCTGTGCGTCTGGGTGTGGGAGCCTGGGGCGGGGGTCTAGGCAGTTGTAAGCTGCCCTGTGATACTGGGAACCAGACTCTAGAGGAGCAGCAAGTGCTCTTAACAACTCCAAGTTCTGTTTGTATTTGACAATAATAGAGCCAACATGTTTCTGCTTAATTGTGATTAAGAAATAGTGATTAAAAAACCACTAACAGTGTGATTTCAGAAACAAAAATCTCTCTTCTCTCCTTGAATTCTGTATATATTCAAAATAGTAACCTCTTGTCTATTATTTGTCCTGAGAATGTTTCCTTCCAGTTTGCCCTCAAATTTTTAATTTTTATTTATGTATTTATTTCCTGTGTACTGATGCTTTGCCTATGTGTATAACTAGGTACCACATGTATTCTTGGTGCTCACAAAGGCCAGAAGAGGGTATGGGCTTGTAAGGAACTGGAGTTAGAGCCATTTGCAAGACACCATATGGATGCTTTTGGAAAAGGTCCTCTGGCAAAGCAGTCTGTGCATTTAACCTCTAGCAGTCATGCCATTTGTAGTGGCTCTTCCTGGTGGTCAACTTGATTATATCTGGAATGAACTACAATCCAGAATTAGAAGGCTCATCTGTGATCCTAATCTGGAGGCTGGGAGGTACAAGTTTCTGACCTGGGTCTTGGCATGGAGATTTTGAGGTATAGTGGCTATGAATCCCAGAAGATTAAGACAGGGAGATCTCTGAGTTCAAGGTCATCTGGGACAAAGCAAGTCCCTGATCCAGACATGGTGGCACACACCTTTAATCTGGGCCACACCTTCTGCTGGAGACCTACATAAGGACATTGGAAGAAGGAAGATCCACTCTTCTTCGCCTGCTTGCCTTGTGGGACTGAGCAACACTAGATCCTTAGACTTCCATCCACAGCTGCTGCTGACCATTGTTGGGAGTTGGACTACAGACTGTAAGTCATCTACAAATTCCCTTACTATATAGAGACTACCCATAAGTTCTGTGACTCTAGAGAACACTGAATAATACACTATTACATTTTTTTAATTGCAGGTCTCTCTCTCTCTCTCTTTTTTTTTTTTTTTTGGTTTTTTCGAGACAGGGTTTCTCTGTGTAGCTCTGGCTGTCCTGGAACTCACTCTGTAGACCAGGCTGGCCTCGAACTCAGAAATCCGCCTGCCTCTGCCTCCCAAGTGCTGGGATTAAAGGCGTGTGCCACCACGCCCGGCTGGTCTCTTTTTTTTTTAACATCATGAAGAAATTATGTTTTTGGCCAGAATTATGTAGTTACATTTTCCAAATCTTTTATTTTCCTTTCCAGAACCTTTTCTATATCAGCTTGGAGGAAATTCGACTAGTGTTTGTAACAATTTTGTTACAATTAGATTCCTGATCTAGTTAACATTGTTGAAAGGTATACAGTGTATCTTTTTTTTTCTTCCACAAATATCTATGTCGTTGTTAAAACACTGTTTTTCTTAAAGGTTTGCTGATTTTTATTTATACCTTCAACTAGTATGTAGTTCAGTCTTAAATTTTTGATCCTCCTGCCTCAGCCTAATGTAATATGCCTTAGCATATGCCATCCACCCCAACATAAAAGGTTATCTTTGTTCCAGTGTAATAAACTGACACTTTCACCATGCAGTTAGAGTTCTATGTATTTATTCTATTCTACTCTTATTGGTAGTTTTAAGCCATATTTATATTATTTTAATCATAGACTTTGTAATCTGCATTTATACTTGCTAGGACTTTGCTGTTTTTCTTATTTTCATGTTTCCAGGGAGATTCTAAAATGTTTATTTTTTCATATAAAGTTAGCATTTGTCTATTTCCACAATTTATATTTTAATTCAAATTACAAAAGCAGTGTGTGCATAATTTTATTGGAATTGTTTTAAATTTAAATTCTATATGGGGAGGTTTGACATTTTAAAGATATCAAACATTCTTATCTAAAATTAGGAGAATCTTTCCATTTTCCTATATCCATTTGTGGAGAAAAAAAGGCATAGCGTGTAAAGGTGCTTGAATCTGAGTCTAATTCCTAGACTTATGTGGTGGAAATGCAGTGCTGACTCTTAAAAATTGTGCTCTGAACTCCATATATTATCTGTCATGGCATGTACGTGTGTGTGTGTGTGTGTGTGTGTGTGTGTGTGTGTGTATGCACACACATGGGAAAACACATACACATGTGCACACCTAATAAATAAAATTGTGCTAAATATGAGCTAGTGCCTTTTATGAAGGGTTTAGATATTTCCCCACATACATTTTGCACACTATGAACTGTGTTCCTACTTTTTTAAGGTTGATTAGCTTTACTTTTTATTTACTTATTTTATTTTATTTTTAGATAAATCTCATTGTGTAGCCAGACTCCTCTGGAACTCACTATGTTTCCAAGTTGGACTCAAACTAATGACAACTTTCGTGTGTCAACCTCTCAATTGCTAAGATTATAGAGGTGAGCTGTAAAGCCCAGCTCATTTGTTCACTTTTATTGTGATTTGAACAATGCTAGAGGCTGAACTCAGGGCCTCTTCACACCAGCCACATCTCCATGCTTGCAATATTTTAATTGCAAGCACAACTTGGTAAAGCAGATCTCTATCTCCTTTAGTGCTCTTCGAAATTGCACGTTTGCTATCATTTTGTTCTATAATTGGCCATCCTTTATGTTGATTTTATTGCCTGTTCTTCTAAGGATTTTTTAATTTGAATTACTATTAACTACATATGGCCATTCAGGTACATAATCATATCTTCTCCAACTTGAGATGACAGTCCTCTCACCTTCCAACTTTTATGCAATTAATGAATTTCTATTGCTTCATTGCAGTGACTACCATTCTATTAAAGGGTTGAATACTGGAAAGCATAAACAACCTTAACAAGTTCCCGATCTTCGTTGGAATGCTTCTGCGTGTGTGTGTGTGTGTGTGTGTGTGTGTGTGTGTGAAAAGTAAGAGATAACTCAGTTGGGACTCCTTTATGTAGAATTTGCAAAAAAAAGTTTTAGTTATTATTATATATATACTGGCTCCAAAGTCACAATCTTTCTGCTTCAATTTCCTGAGTGATGTTACAATTATGGGCTACCATATTTGGCCAGAAGTGCCCCTACCACCTCTTTTTTGTATTTTTTATTATTTTAATTTTATTTGTTTTACATTCCAACTGCAGTTTCCTCTCGACTCCCAGTCTGCCCCCAATTCCTCCTGCATTTCTCTTCAGAAAAGGGCCAGTCTCTATGGATATCAACTAGTCATTGCATATCAAGTTGCAGTAAGACTGGGCATCTCCTCTTTTAGTAAGGCTAGACAAGGCCATCTAGTAGGACAAAAGGGTCCCAAAGTCAGGCAACAGATTCAGAGATAGCTCTTGTCCCCACTGTTAGGTGTCCCACAGGAAGATGCTACACAATGTAACATATGTACAGAGGTTCTAGGTCACTCCCATGTAGGATCCCTGGTTGGCAGATCAGTCTCTGTGAGCCTCTATGGGTTCAGGGTAGTCGATTCTGCTGGTTTTCCTGTGGTGTCCTTGATAACTCTGGCTTCTACCATCCTTTTCCCCTCTCTTCCACAGGATTTTCCCAGATCTGCATAATGTTTGGCTGTGGCTCTTTGTATCTGTTTCCATCAGTTGCTGGGTGAAGCCTCTTAAATGGCAGCTATGCTAGGCACTGATCTTATGAGTATACAGAGTATCATTAGGGATCACTTCAGTGACTGTTTTGCTATTCATGTTTGGTTCTATCATAGGTCCCTGGGCTACCCAGCCTCTGGCTCCTGTCCCTCAGGGCCCTTCTCATGGCATGGGTCTCAAACTGGAGTGTTATTGGTTGGCCACTCCCACAATTTCTACACTTACCCCAGCACATCTTGTAGGCAGGACAAATTGTATGTAGAACGTTTAGTAGCTGGGTTGGTGTCCCAATCCCTCCATTGAAAATCTTATCTGATTACAGGAGATGGCTGGTTCAGGCTCCATATCCCCATCACTAGTAGTCTAAGCTATGCTTACCCTCATTGATACCTAGGAGTTTCCATTGCATGAGGTTTCTAGCTCATCTCAGAGATGTCCCTGTCAATCTAGTTGACTCTCCCAGTTCTCTCTCCTTCCATCCTTCTAACCCCACCCAGTCCCCTCTCCCTGTTCACCTTCAATGTCTATTCTGTTTCCCCTTCTCAATGAGATTCACATGTATGTGTGCCACTCCCTCCCCAGACCTCCTTGTTACTTGACTTTTTGGGTCTGTGGATTGTAGCACGGTTGTCCTTTATTTCATGGCTATTATCTACTTATAAGTGAAAACCTACCATGTTTGTCTTTCTGGGTCTGGGTCTGGGTTACCTCACTCAGGATGTTTTCTAGTTCCATCTACTTGCCTACAAATTTCATGATGTCCTTATTTTTTTTAATAGCCGAGTAACAACACTCCATTGTGTAAGTATACCACATTTTCTTTATCCATTCTTCAGTTGAGGGATGTCTAGGCTGTTCCAAGCTTCTGGCTATTATGAATATAGCTGCTATGAACATAGTGGAACAAGTGTCCTTGTGGTATGGTGGAGCATCCTTTGGTTATATGCTTAAAAGTAATATAGCTGGGTCTTAAGGTAGATCAATTCCCAGTTTTCTGAGAAATCACCAGATTGATTTCCATGGTGGTTGTCCCAGTTTGCATTCCTACCAGCAATGGAGGAGTGTTCTTTCTCCACATCCTAACCAGCATGTGCTGTAGCTTGAGTTTTTAATCTTAGTCATTCTGATTGGTGTAAGATAGAATCTCAGAGTTGTTTTGATTGGCATTTCCCTGATGACTAGGGGCTTTAATCATTTCTTTAAATGCTTCTAGGCCATTCAAGATTCCTCTGTTGAGAATTATCTGTTTAGCTCTGTGCCTCACTTTTAAAATTGTTTTGTTTTTAATTGTTTTTTGTTTTGTTGATTTCTTGAGCTTTTTTTTTTTTTTACATATTTTTGGATTTTAGTCCTCTGTCAGATATAGGATTGGTGAATATACTTTTCCATTCTGTAGGCTGCCTCTTTATCCTATTGATGGAGTCCTTTGTCTCACAGAAGCTTTTCAGTGTCATGAGGTCTCATTTATTAAGTGTTGATCTTAGAGCCTGAGCCGTTGGTATTCTCTTCAGGAAGTCATCTCATGTGCCAACTTATTTGTCTTCAACTTCAAAGACAAACAATGCACATTTCCCTGGCTATTCATGGGAAATTTCAGCTATTAAACACTGAATGGACTGTTGGTCAAACACTTTACAATAAAATATGAGCCAGTTGCTGATTAGATAGAGTCAATTATTTTGATGGTTTTTATTATGGGGGTTTTGTTGATCTGTGCCAATCCATTGTGAAGTGACAGTCACTTATAAATGATATGAAAATTTATTAAGAGGTCAGATGGCACTTTTATATGAAGAAGCAGTGATTATAATCACCTTCTATCTAAATAGGTTTTATAAAATGTGTTTCAATCCATGGGGGCCTTATTTTAACATCTATATTAACTGTTTTAGCAAGAAGATTTGTTAGATCCCATATTTTATATCAAATTATTGATGCCAACAACTTAATTTCATGTCACTTGCTGAGTCACAGCATTCATGTGCATTACAGAATATTTCAGGCAATGGGTAGACTATAAATAAATGCATTGAAATAAATGATATGAAAATTAAAGTACATGAGTAATTAAGTAATGCTGTGATAATAATGCTATCTGTTTTTCTAATTGTTGTTTAGAAACTTTCTTAAAGACATAGTGTGTACTTGGTTTAAATTTAGAGGGATTCTCATGTAACTTGAGCCACCATATTAATTAGGATCTGTCCACTTGCCAGTTTGTGCAAATCAGAAGTAGTTAGAAGTTAAAGTTATGCAGAAACTATGTTGCAGGGACACAGAAGTCAACAGAACCCATTTATCTTTTTGTTATACTTAACTCATTGACTTTCCAATCTTGCAAGCTTTGAACTTGTTGCTATTTTTTTTAAATCTTTCTATACCACATTTTCTTTTCCATCTAGCTCCTTCCCCCCCTTTTTTTTTACTACTTTCCTCCCTCCCCCATCATCTCTTTCTTTAAGGGGAGTTCTTTCTACTCTGCTCATATTCAAAATTTGATTCCTCTGGAAAACTTCATAGCTATGGTCACCCCTTGATAATGGTTGTTCTATAGGTATGGAGTTTAAGTTATATATAACTTAGGTTTTATTTTACCCTTTTTTCTATATGGCTTTAGAGTGTATATCACAGTGACAGAGGCATAAGACATAAGGCACTGTTGGCAACAAAAGCTTTTGCAATGGTCCTAGTAAGCTACTTGCTTTTCCAAGTGTGGATCATGGCTTGCTATGTAACCATGTTTTCCACTCTTTAACAACTGTTGTTTCACTTTCATGAACCGCCATACAAATAGGCTGATATAGTACAGGATTTTCTCAGAACAACCTACACAGTGTTTATGGGGAGGCAATGGCTAGTTGACACGCACAAGTAATCTGTCATAGTACTAGGATTATTCAGAATCCAGACACATGATTCATTTTAAGAAACAAATAGGTCTGGGCAAGGCAACTGATACAAAGCCATTTTAAGGAGGATGGCATTCTCATTACTGCTACGAAGTAATAACTCCAGATGTAGTTTGTTCAATGTGTAGCATGCTTCAATACTTACAACTCATCAAATCTGGTATGAACAATCCCAGCTCAAAGATCATGGTACCCAACAAGCAGTAGCTGTAAATGCCTACTTGGCATCGGGTAGAATCCTAACTTAGCAAGTCAAAATAATGGAAGAAGGTTCTTCAGGGATCATGTTTATACATGCTCCTTGCTGAATTAATTTTTATATTCTCTTGCAGAAGGAGTTGGCCTGCCATCTGATTTGTTTAATGGGGCTATATTTTCAATGAAGAAGAAGTACCATTGTCACAAAAGTATGTGAAGGATGAGTATGTACATGAAATGTTAGAGGTATCACTATAATTCTTAAACAGGTTTGAAAATGGCTTAAGAGTGTGGAAAAAGAAACTGGTCTTGGAGGTCAAGGTAAGAACTTACCATGAATAGTCTAAATTTTCTTCTGTCTTCACAGCTTTTCTGTTGCTAATAATAAAATACTAAAAATTAAAAAAAAACGTATGAAGGAAGTAAATTGAATTTTCTGATACTTCTGGGCCAAGATGAAAGAAACACATCTGTTTATAACTGTCTTGCTGCTTGTAGTGTCCCGAGGATGGTAGAATCACATGGAAAAGAATGCTAACCATATTTGTGTAAGTGTCTTAGTAATGTCTGTAATTTTACATTTTAATTTTGCTTTTTATTTCTGTATGAATCTACTTTATTTCATGGGTAAATGCACCTCTTCTCCTTCCTGGGTCTCCCTATCCTATCCACCTTCCAATTTCCCTCTCAACTTTACACACACACACACACACACACACACACACACACACACCCTACTGAGTCCAATTAGTTGCCTACATGCAAGGCTCTCTGCTGTAGCAGGATCATCCTATCAGGGGCCCCACCTCTGAGAGTCTTTCTCTTTTCTGGAAGCCAGTGGTTGCTTGTAGCTTCTTAACTATAAGTAAAACTTTATGAAATATCTTTCCATGGTGGAATATTGAGTAGATTAATCTACAGCTCTTGTGTAAGCAACTGTAGATGTTGAGATTTCATGAGTGCTGCTGCTTTTAATGTCCAGAGGACAGTTTTACATTGTTCCCTGAGCCTTGGGGAAGAGGGTGTGACACAAAGGCCCCATTTGGGAATGAAAATTCCACAGACACTTATTCTCCATATTTTGATGATCTGTGGGTGGTTGTGGAAACCACCACAAAAAGAACCTTCTCTGATGAGGTGTGTGAGCTAGACTGATCTATGAGTATACGGATAAGTATTTAGAAGTCAGTTGGAAAGTATATCAGTTTAGCAAAATTGTATAGTATGTTCTCCCCTAAGGGTTATGACCATTCTATGAGTTCTTGGGCAAGTTTACTTACACCAGACAAGTGATCCATAAATCCAACAAAATGGCTTTTGGTTACCCCCAAGACATGTATACGACTGTTGAACCCACTGGGCATATCTGGCTAGGTAACTTGTCTTTCACAGTAAAAAGACTGCACATTTTATCTCTTGGAAGCCTTTTTAGCTACTTCAGTATTATGGAAGCAGACCATTAGGGAGGAGGCTTCCAGTTCAGTACTAGCTTGATTTCTCCTAGTCCTGTGACCAGAGTGTGTGACATCTTCAGCAATGGAGTCTTACCCTCAAATTCTGATGGTCAACAAAGTGCAGTGGCAATGCCCTGCAGTTGGCATCCACATGACCAACAACTCAAGGGACTGACCTTTCTGTTTAAGAGTCTAGAGTTTCTAGAAGGAACGTTATCTATTCCCTCATGCAGAGTAATTCCAATTAGACTACTTTTAACATACATATATGAGGAAGCTTATAAAGTGCTAGGTTCACTCAGAAAAACTTTGACTTGAAATTTGACCTGCCTACAAGATGCACAGGGATAACGATGGAGCAGAGACTGAGGGAACAGCCAACCAATGATCTGCCCAACTTGAGACCCACACCATGGGAGAGAGCCAACCTCTGACACTATTAATGATACTCTGCTATGCTTACAGACAGGAGCCTAGCAGAACTGTCTTGCGAGAGGCTCCATCCAACAGCTGATGGAAATAAATGGAGAGGCCCACAGCCAAACAGTACGTGGAGCTCTGGGAGTTCTTGAGGAAGGGTCAGGGGAAGGAATGAGCTTTTTCAAGCATTCTCAATGCCATTTGTCTCTACGTCTGCTCCCTCTTTGTTAAAAGTGTGCAAATTGTAAAAAGAAAGTTAATTAAGTTCTCACAAAGAGAACAAACCTGTGCACCACGGCATGCCTATATTCCAACATAACAATAACAATAACAATAATAACAACAATAATAAGTGATAGTAATAAATGGTAAAATAAAATAATTTTAAAAGAAAACATTGAGCTAAATGGATGGCCCAGAGATTAAGAGTACTGAGTGCTCCTCCAGAGCCCCTCTGTTCAATTCTCAGCACCCACGTGATGGCTTACAACTGTCTGTAACTGCAGTTCCAGCGGATCTGAAGTCTTCTTATGACCTTTATGAGCACGAGACATGCATGTGGTACACAAATCTATATTCAGGCACATACATAAAAATAAATATAAATAAATCTTTAAAAATTTAGAGATGCTAAGATCATCATAAACTTCTGAAATGAAAAATATAAAAACTTTTAGAGAGAAAAATGATGATTTGGCTATATGTCATTATTCATCATCCGTACCAATAGAATACTGTACCAAACTGAATAGCAACGTGTTTTTATTCGAAACCTTGTACTCTCAAAGGATGTACTATGCATTTTTTATTTTTTGGGGGTTTTTTCGAGACAGGGTTTCTCTGTGTAGTTCGGGCTGTCCTGGAACTCACTTTGTAGACCAGGCTGGCCTCCAACTCAGAAATCCGCCTGCCTCTGCCTCCCAAGTGCTGGGATTAAAGGCATGCGCCGCCACCACCCGGCTGCACTATGCATTTTTAAGTTATAAAATAAACTCTTAACTATTAATTTCATATCTGCTTGAACATATTTCTAGAAGGACAGTATCAATCAAGATGCCTGAAAAAGTAAACAAACAAAAAAAACTGAAAATATTTATTGGAGTATTCTTAATCTTGATAATCTACTACAGAGGGCTAGAGTTACTAGCATATACTACTCTTCCAGAGGACCGGAGTTCAGATCCCAGCACCCAGGTCAGGTGGTTCACAGAAACCTTTAACTACAACTCCAGGGGATCTGACACCATCTTCTAGACTTCACAAAGAACTGTACTCACATATGCATATCCACATATATATAGACACATAAAGGACAATGAAATAAAGATCTTTAAAAATTCTACTATGGAAACATTTTTAGAATGATAAGAAGACAAATCATTAAAGGAAGGAAGAAAAATAGAAAGTGTACAAATGTAAATGTATTCTTTCACTTGTCAATTTTGTTTATATTATGATGTTACCCATCATCTGTTGGGGTCCTTTTGTTTTACTGGGTTGGCAATCATTGCTAGAGGAAGAGTAGCGGGTCTCTGGCGGAGTTTATATTCCTTGACAACTGTCAATACAAAGCATAAAGAGCAGCAGCAGATGGTTCACTCTGGTGTTCTAGCTCTTCTGTGTCCTTAAGATTCTAGGACCCTTACCCTACAAATGTTAGAGCTCCTGTGTAGTCTAGGAACTCAGGATTCATCAGTCCTTGGCAGTGAATAGCATTGCAGCTTCTGAACCTAGGTTTCAAGATTCTCTAGCTCTTCATAGTGGCCAGTGTTAACTGAGACCCTTTGCACTTGCTTGATGGTAAGACAACTCTTTGGAACACATTCAGTCCTTGGCTATTTAAAGTCTTCTATTCTGTATCCCTAGGTTTCTGCCCATTCCCTAGTTCCTACTTTTTGTGTTGTGGTGATTCTTCTGTGGCGATCAATGTCATGTCCACTTCTTCCTCATATTATCTACCAAATGTACTAATGATAAATATCAACACAATACCACTCTATAAAAGCTGTCTTCCTGGCCTGATGTTGCAAACTAGGGGAAACATTACAGAAGGGTGTCTCCTGGCTCACTCGCTAAGTGAGCTGAACAACCTGCTTATGTAGCTGTAAAAGGAGTGTTTACACTGACCACAGCAGCCTTCATGCCAACAAAGGATTACATTCACAATAAGCATCCATTGTGTCTTTTGCACCAGTTTACAGCAGTCCATATGCCTCCGCTTAGCCTGAAGTAAAAGGTTTCTGGCAAAGTCCTCAAAAGCTACTTGAAACAGTTGCTGGCCAGGCCGCAACCAAGCCTGCTCAAGATGGGCAGCAGTATTCAAAGGGGGCTCAGCTGGTTGCTTGATAGTACTTTTTTGCACAGAGCAACTAGAACAGCAAGGCAGAGTACACTAGCTTCCAACTCAGGAATCAAATCAGCCTATCTCTCATCATTTTCGCTTATTTGCAGGGGGAAAAAACCATTGGAAAGACTCTTAACAATGAGAACACATTATTGCCCTTCTGCCTGGTCCTTTCTGCTGGGGCAGACTGCTCCCCTGAAGACACTATATCCTGAACCATGCCAGAAGATCCACTGCACTCAGAGCAGTTGGGCAACTGACATGAGAGCCTGAGGGATCCCAGGAGCTCTGCGGCACACAGGGCAACTGAACACCTTATCACCAGCTTGTCTGCTCTCCTGAAGACACCACAGCTTGAAGGCATCCCAGGAGCTCCTCTGTGCACAGGGCAACTGGGCAACAGACACAACAGTCTGAGGACCTCTAGGGGGCTCTGTGTCATGTAGAGGAACTGACCCAACAGACTGAAAGCCTCCCTGGAGTTCTGCTGCACACAGGGAAACAGAAACCACAGTCCCTAGGCCCCCCCTGGAGAACATCTTCACCCAGGACAACATCTTGACTGCTCCTCTGAAGACCCAACAGTCTGAAGACCTCCCAGGAGATCTACTGCAGCCAGGGCAATAGATCAGCTGCTTCTCTGCCCCTCTGAAGAGCCCCCCAGTTGGAAGGCCCCATAGGTGGTCTGCTACAGCCAGGGCCACAGGCCTACTGGGGGACCTGAGGCAACCCAGGGACAAAAGAGGCAGACTGTAGTCACCCAGACCAGAAAACACCAGGGATACCCAGATAGTGAGAGGCAAGTGTGAGACCATAAGCAACAGATGCCAATATATGTAGGCATCAGCAGAATCCAGTTCTTTCACCACAGCAAACCCTGAATACATCAACACACCTGAGAATCAGGAAGCTTACCTAAAATCCTATCTCATGAAGTTAATAGAGTCCTTTAAGGAGAATATAAATAACTCACTGAAAGAAATACAGGAAAACAGAGTAAACAAGTAGAAGGACATAAAGAGGAAACAAATAAATCCCTTAAAGAAATACAGGAAAACAACAATCAAACAGGTGAAGAAATTGAATAAAGCTGTCTAAGACCTAAAAGTGGAAGTAGAAACAATAAAGAAAACACAAATGGAGACAAACCTGGAAATGGAAAACCTAAGAAAGACGTCAGGAATTACAGATGTCAGAATCATCAACAGAATACAAGAGGTAGAAGAGAGAATCTCAGGTGTAGAAGATACTGTAGAAGAGATTGACACAACTGTCAAAGTAAATTCAAAACATAAAAAACTCCTAGCCCAAAATATCCAGGTAATTCAGGACACAATGGAAAGACCAAATCTAAGAATAATTAGAAGAGAGGAGAATGAAAATTCCCAGCTCAAAGTATCTGAAAACATCATCAACAAAAACATAGAAGAAACCTTCCCCAACCTAAAGAAAGAGATGGCCATAAAGGTACAAGAATTCTATGGAACACCAAATAAATGGGACCAGAAAAGAAAATCCTCTCGTCACACAATAATCAAAACACTAAATGCACAGAACAAAGAAAGAATATTAAAAGCTGCAAGGGAAAAGGGCCAAATAACATTCAGAGGTAGACCTATCAGGATTACACCAGACTTCTCAAGAGACTATGAAAGCCATAAAAGCCTGGTCAGAGGTCATGCAGACTCTAAGAGAACACAAATGCAAGCCCAGAATACTATACCCAGCAAAAACTTTCAATCAACATAGAAGGAAAAAAATTCCTGGACAAAACCAAATTCAAACAGTATCAGTTTTCCAATCCAGCCCTACAGAGGATCCTAGAAGAAATAGGCCCATATTTGTCACCTTGCACAAAGGTCAAGTCCAAGTGGATCAAGGGCCTCAACATAAAACCAGGTACACTGAATCTAATAGAAGAGAAAGTGGGAAAGAGCCTTGAACTCATTGGCCCAGGGGGAAATTTCCTAAACAGAACTGCAATGGTTCATACTCTAAGATCAAGAATTGATAAATGGGACCTCATGAAACTGGAAAGCTTCTGTAAGGCAAAGGACATAGTCAATGAGACAAATCAGCAACCTACAAATTGGAAAAACATCTTCACTAACCCCACATCTGATAGAGTGTTAATAGCCAAAATATATAAAGAACTCAAGAAGCTAACCTCAAAAAACCAAACAACCTAATAAAAAATGGGGTATAGAACTAAATTGAGAATTCACAACAGAGGAATCTCAAATGGCTGAGAAGCACCTAAAGAAATGTTCAATGTTCTTAGTGATCAGAGAAATGCAAATCAAAACAACCCTGAGATTCCACCTTACACCAATCAGAATGACTAAGATTAAAACCTCAGGTGACAACATATGTTGGCGAGGATGTTGAAAATGAAGAACACTCCTTCATTGCTGGTAGGATTGCAAATTGGTACAACTACTTTGGAAATCAATCTGGAGGCTCCTTAGAAAATTGGAAATAGACCTACCTGAAGGCCCAGTATACCCAAAGTATACTCTTTTGGGAATATACCCAAAAGATGCCCCACCATGCCACAGGGGCACATGTTCCACTATGTTCATAGTTGTCTTGTTTGTGATAGCCAGAAGCTGGAAACAACATAGATGTCCAATGACAGATGGATGAATACAGAAAATGTGGTTCATTTACACAATGGAATACTACTCAGCTATTAAGAATGAGGACATCCTGAGTTTTCCAGGCAAATGGATGGAATGAGAAAATATCATCCTGAGTGAGGTAACTGAGACCCAAAAGTACATGCATGGTATGTACTCACTAATAACTGAATATTTGCCAAAAATGTACAGAATACCCAAGACATAAGTCACAGAATTCAAAAAGGTCAACAAGCTGAAGGGCTCAAGTGAGGATGCCTCAGTCCCACTTTGGAGGGAGAAGAAAGCAATCACAAGTGGGGAGGGAGGGAGGGACCTGGGAGGGAAAGTGGATGGGGGAGCAGGGAGGAGAAGGGAACCTGATTTGGTATTGGGTGAGGGAAAAGGACTGAAGCCCTGAGAGCCAGCAGAAAGAATGGAAATAGTCAACCTCGGGAGGTAGGAGGTTGGTGAGATGATTCTCAGGACTCAAAGGGAGGGATCTTAGATGAAGTGACCAACAGTAAAGAGAGGGAACTTATAGAGCCCACCTCCAGCAGTAAGACAGGGCATCAAGTGAGAGAGCACATTGCTATCCCATGGTCAAAACCCATACTTGTTCCTGCCTGAAAGAACTACAGGGTCAAAAATGGAGAGGAGCCTAAGGAAAAGAAGGTCTAGTGGCAGGATCAAAGTGGGATCCAGCTCAAGGGGAGGTCCCAAGGCCTGACACTATTACTGAGGCTATGGAGTGCTCATAAAAAGGGAGGACCAGCAGTCTCAAATAACCTGGACCCCTGAGATCTCTCAGACACTGGACCACCAACCAGGCAGCACACACCAGCTGATATGAGGCCCCCAACACACATACAGCAGAGGACTGCTGGGTCTGGGTTCAGTCAGAGAAGATGCACCTAACACTCAAGAGACTGGAGGCCCCAGGGAGTTTAGAGGTTTGGTTGTGGGGGGGGGTAGGGACATCCTCATGGAGACAGGGGGTTGGGGAGGAGGTATGGGATGTGGAACAGTCAGAGGGTAGACCGGGAGGGGAATAAAATCTGGAGTGTAAATATATAAATATTTTTTAAAAGAATACATTATTTATATCCATTTTAACCTTGTTTTTTTTCTATAATGATTGCCAGTTTTATTTCTCTGGCTAAGCAATCCAGTGGTAATTCCAGGTTTACATTTTTTTTTAATAGTTCATCAAGAGTTTAGTGCCTTTATTGCCTCTATGAGCTGGTTACAAATTAATTTTAATTAACTCCCACTTATTAAAAAATCTGCAGTTCTTTGTGAGACACATATTCATTAAAAATCAACATAAACAAAAGGCAAAATTAAAACACACAACACCAAAAATAAGCACTGTTAAGGTGTTTGATATATATAATTATACATGTACACACATAATTAGGAATTTTCCTATATATGTGAGCTGATCCTAAATATGCTGCTTTTCAATCTGCCATTTAATTGTATATTTCCATGCATAAGTGTGACACTTTCCAACTGAAAGATAAATGTGGAAAATGGGTCAAAAATCCAAAATCCAATGAGATGCTGGTAACAACAAAACTATGTAACAGAAAATACTGCCAGGTAATTACTACTCATCACTTGCACAGAGACCCACAGGGTTGTTCCTCTCATTTGTCTCAGAAATACATATCTCAGTGCTCAGGCCAAAGGTTCTTTGAAATGGGTTAGATAAAAGGGTATAATTAGAAGTGAGACTTACACATTTCACTTAACATGGTCAAAATCTGTACAACTTGACTGGGGAAACTCATGGATGCACCCTGGTGGATGACATCATCTCACACAATCCAAACACTGCCAAGAGGAAAAAGATGAAAGCTGTTCAAAATCGCTGTGATGTTTTGTATATGATTGGCCCAGGAAGTGACCCTATTAGGAGGTGTGGCCTTGTTGGAGTAGGTGTGTCACTGTGGGCGTGGGCTTAAGATCCTTATCCTAATTGCCTGGAAAGTCAGTCTTCCACTAGCAGCCTTCAGATGAAGATGTAGACCTCTCAGCTCCTCCTGCACCATATCTGCCTGGATGCTGCCATGTTTCTGCCTTGATGACAATGGACTGAACCTCTGAGCCTGTAAGCCAGCCCCAATGAAATGTTGTCTTTTATAAAACTTGCATTGCTCATGGTGTCTGTTCACAGCAGTAAAACCCTAACTAAGACAATCACCAATGTTAAGGTAAGTAAGAAATTCCAGAAGAATAAAGTAAAGCAAGGGAACAGAAGTGATGAAATGACAGACTTTGTTAATCTATTAGTGTTCTATTAGTGCACATTCTTTCACTATCACTGTAACCAACTGGAGCACAGTAACTATTTCTTTCTTTCTTTCTTTCTTTCTTTCTTTCTTTCTTTTCTTTCTTTCTCTCTCTCTCTCTTTCTTTCTTTCTCTCTTTCTTTCTCCATCCTTCCTTTCTTTTTTCTTATGAACTTTATTTTTTCTCCATTCACTTTTTATTCATTTTTATACCAATATCATTCCCCCTCCTCCTAGTCCTGGCCTTACAAATCCCCCTTGGGTACTACTCAACCCTAGGGCATCTAGTTCCAGCAGGACTGAGCACATCCTCTCACTGAGGCTAGACAAGGCATCACAGCAATGGAAAGGGATCCAAAGGCCCACAACAAACTCAGAAACAGCCTCAGTTTCAATTGTGGGGAGACCCACAAGAAGAACAAGATGTACATCTGATACAAATGTGTGTGTGTGTGGGGGGGCTAGGTCCAGCTTCTGTATGCTCTTTGGTTGGTGGTTAAATCTCTGTGAGGCCCCAAGTGCCCAGCTTAATTGACTCTGTAGGTGTTCTTATGGTGACCTTGACCCCTCTAGATGCCTCAATTTTTCCTCTGACTCTTCCATAAGCCTCCCTGAGAGAATTTCAGTAATTCTAAATACTCATAAGTCTAGAATTGCTAATTTGTTTCTACCCAAGTCATTTCATTGGGTAGAAGTCAGTTGTTTTTATGTGTATTTTAAAGGAACAACCTTCTAGTGGTCTGATATTTTATTATTATTTTATGAATCTTTACTCCATTTTTTTTCTTTCTTCTTTTGGGGTACATTGCTCTACTGTTGATTTATATGGTCACTGCTACCTGAAATTCATGTTATCATTTTTAAATACTACTTTAACAGCATGCCTCAAACAATGATAAAGTTTAAATTCCACTAAGATTATTTCAAGTGAGCTATAAGTTTACAACAACAACAACAACAACAACAACAACAACAATAATAAATAATAACCTGAAAAGGGCAAGTAGGCAAAAGTAAACACTTCCTTTTTCTATGCCTTTGTTGGGGACTGTTAGGATTCTGTCTAAGCTCCACCCCACAGTCACCTGACAACAGCCAGGTAGGTCTGGCCCAATATAAAAGGGGCTACTTGCCCCCTCCTCTCTCTTTTAGTCTTAGTTTCTCTTCTCTTTCCCCTCCTGTTGCCCTCTTGGGCTCCTCCCTTCCCCTCCCTTCCTCTCTCTTCCCCCCTCTCTCCATGCGGTCATGGCTGGCCATGCCTCTGCATGGGTCCACTGAGGCATCCACTTCCCCCAAACACTCATAGAACATATTCTTACACAGCTTTCTCTTTTTAAGATCACAACAGGGACTACCACCACAAGGCGTGTCCCAGACTGAAGGTGGGTTTCCTGAATTCAAATTTTCCAGAATTAGGGTTGACTTTCTCAATGATCCAATCAAGAAAATCCTTCACCACCTTCTCCAGATGGTTGGATTATATTTGATGCCATAGGTACTCAAGTTAATAACTAAAAGACTTGAAATTATTTTTATTCAAAGAAAACATAACTTTTTTTAGTGTAGCTACCAAAGGGGGGAAAAAAATAAAAGAAGATGGAACTAAAAGCTTCAGATTTCAGAATACCATGAACAAGATTTATGTTGACTATATAACAAGACATTTTTTTACATTTTTTTTATTTTCTATATTCTTTGTTTACATTCTGAAGGCTTTCCCCTTTCCCCGTTCCCCCCTCACCATATGTCCCATATGTCCTCTTCCACCCCCACCACCCTCCCCCATTCCCCAATCACCACCCCACCATTTCTCTGCTCTATTCTGGTACTCTCCTACAAAACTGGATCCAGTTCCTTCAGGACCAGGGTCCTCTCCTTCCTTCTTCTTGGGAATCTTTTGACTTGCTAATTGTGCCTTGAGTATTCAGAGCTTCTGGGCTCATTAATATCCACTTCTCAGTGATTGCATTTCATGTGTATTCTTTTGTGATTGGGTTAACTCACTTAGGATGATATTTTCCAGATCCAACCATTTGCCTACAAATTGCATGAATTCATTATTTTTAATTGTTGAGTAGTATTCCATTGTATAAATATACCACATTTTCTGTATCCATTCTTCCTTTGAGGGACATCTGGGCTCCTTCCAACTTCTGGCTATTATAAATAAGGCTGCTATGAACATAGTGGAGCATGTGTCTTTATTGTATGCAGGGAAATCCTCTGGGTATATGCCCAGGAGTGGTATGACAGGGTCCTCTCGAATTGTCATGCCCAATTTTCTGAGGAACCACCAGACTGATTTCCAGAGCTGTTGTACCATCTTGCAGTCTCACCAACAGTGTAGGAGTGTTCCAAAGAGAATGTTTTTAAAAGTAAAACAACATGAAGCAGATTCAATTACAAATTACTAAATTACAAAAGGGGATCTACTTGTCAAAATGTAAATCAGGGTGCTTCCATGACAAAGCAGAAACCATGTTGGAGTGGAGAATCCTGGGAACACAACCTTAACAGACTGGCTAGAGCTGTCCCCAGCAGTGACAGACTAGAGAGGCTTCACGAGCACTGGGAAGGAAGGAAGTCAGAGCTTTCCACCCCTGAGCTGCATGGTAGACACCACCACGGAACAGACAGAGATTTGGAGAGAGGGGACACTGTGGTTTTGACAGCATTTGATTTTCACCAGTTGTGCTAGCACACATTTGGATTGTGTGACAATGCACTATTTATCTCCATGTAGGTCTTTTATGTAATTATCTCTGATTGTAGCCAAAAGGGGTGGGGAGTACAGTGGTCAGATTAGTCTCAGATCTGGGAAATACTAAGATTGGAGTGAGAGCTCCATAACAGTTCCCTGAAGAAGGATCTGATTTCTATCCATCCTGTGACAGGTCCAGAAGCAGATGCTTGAGTCTCAGGTAAGATCACAACTCGGCCTCACCTCTGGGTGAACCTAACCTAAAAACTCAAGAGATTCATGGCCGACATCAGACTGTAGGACCCAGAAGACAACTGTGAGCTGTTTAAACCCCTAGGCTGAAATTAATTTTTCTTGTGGTTGTAGGAAAATTTGTTACTATCCCGTGTAGTATGGGGCAGAATGTTTAGGCATAACCAGCACTCCTGACTGATTGCAGGCTGGGAATGCCTATGTTTTTTGTTTCCTAAAGGCCAGACTCCTTTAAACAAAATTTTTAGAAGCATCAGTTCTAAAACCCCAACTGTTTCAATGGAAACTTCCTTGTTTCTGACAACTAGAGGACCCAGATGCAAGGCATGCATCAAAGTCATATTCTTCTCTCGAAACATAAATCCTCTTATCTGTTTTTGTCTCCATACAACCAGGCATTTAAACTGGGCGTTAGCAAGTAGAGGTCACAGAAGCTAACATGTTCCCTGTGTCTGTTGTCCTCAGTTTCCAGTCCAGGCCTGAGGATGGCAGGAGTTGGACCATGGTCCTGTATTCATATCAAACATACTCGCTGGAAGAAGTTAGAGGGGCAGGAAGTGGAAGGGCCCTGGGGCCAATGGCACCTTAAGTTTCAGTTGGTCCACAGTCCAGAGACAGAACATTTGGCAGCAGTGTCCATGGCTTTCCAATTTCTTGGCCTGGGTGTGGTCAGGATCCATGGTATATTGCAAGCTGTCTTCACGGCCTTAGGAGTGTAGAGAATCACTATTAGGGACCTTCTTCCCAGGTTGGTTTTAGTGCTGCTTTGGTTACTGTCTTATCCCAGACAGTATCAGTGGACTCAAACACGGGAAGCTGTGGTGAAGTCAGAGGCCAGCTGAGTCTCTCAGACAGTCCATTGAATAGCCTGTATGGAGGACTGGGGTCTGTGGTGACTTGAGAAGGGAATGGTTAGAGAGTTCGGCCAACTGCTGGTCTCTGAGCCCAGGAAGCAGGGAGGGAGGTAATATCTCCCCACTCCATACAGAGTCTCATGGTGGGTAAATCCTTTCCTGTATGGGGTGAGGTAGGCCCAAAGCAAAGCAAAGGAAGGAGGCCTACCATCCCTCTCTGGACTCTAATGAGAATTTTATTAGATTCTTTTAATGTCCTACTTATTCTTCTTACCTGTCCAGAACCCTGAGGTCTAAAAGCACAATGAAGTTTTCAATCTATGTCTAAAGCCTTAGCTATTAATTGAGAGGTTTGGCTATGAAAGCTGGGCCATTGTTGGACCCGATTGCTAGGCAGAGGCCAAATCAGGACACCAGTTGCTGGAGGATCGTCTTAGGTACAATTTGAGTATTTTCAGTCCTGGTGGGGGAATACTTCTTCCCACCCAGAAAAAAAGGTATCTATTAAAAACTAGCAAGTAAATGGGGTACAGAGCTAAACAAAGAATTTTTACCTGAAGAAATTCAGATGGCTGAGAAGCATCTTAAGAGATGTTCAACATCATTAGCCATCAGGGAAATGCAAATCAAAACAACCCTGAGATTCCACCTCATACCAGTCAGGATGGCTAAGATTAAAAACTCAAGAGACAACATGTGTTGGCGAGGATGTGGGAGAAAGAGGACCCAGCCATACCACTCCTGGGCATATACCCAGAAGATTCCCCAGCATGCAATAAGGATACATGCTCCACTATGTTCTTAGCAGCCTTATTTATAATAGCCAGAAGCTGGAAAGAACCCAGATGTCCCTCAACGGAGGAATGGATACAAAAAATGTGGTATATATACATAATGGAGTACTATTCAGCCATTAGAAACAATGAAATCCTCCTAAAACAGACCACATCCTAGAATAGGAAACAAACCTCAACCCAGTTAGAAAAACTGAGATAACTCCATGCAGCCTATGTGCCTACCCTGGAACGGAACCTAAAATGAACAGCACAGGACTTCCCAGTACTTAGGCACATATAAGCCCAAAGAGATTTAGCAACCCTGAAACATGCATCAAGAAAAGAAGGTAAAGAGTCTTTGAATTAACTGAAAATGAAACAAGACAATCTCGGATAAGTATTAAACATTACTCCCATGAGCGATGTGGTCAGGGCTAAACTCCTACATTTAAGAGTCAGGATGAGCAGGAAGAACTGGCAGAATGAGCAACTCAAGAATTTGAAAGAACATTCTGGAGAGATGGCTCAGCGGTTAAGAGCACCAACTGCTCTTCCAGAGAAGGAACTCCAGAGGTCCCGGGTTCTCCAGTCAAGTAGATGGAAAGAAATATTGAAAATTGGAGCAGAAATTAAGGAAATAGAAACAAAGTAATGTAATCAATCAACAAATCTAAACAAATCTGTTGATTTTGTTTGTTTTGTGTTTGTTTTTGATTGTTCTTTTGTTTTGGTTTGACTTTTTTGCAAACATAAATTAAGATAAATTAAGAGTGGCAATGTTTTCCCAACTCACCAAATGAAAGAAAAAGACAACATGAACAGAATCACAGATGAACTGGGAACCACTGAAACAGACTCCAAGGAGATTCAGAACATTGTAAGGAAATACTTAAAAACATATACTTCATTAAGTTAGAAAATCTAAAAGAAATGGATGAATTATTAGATTCATGGGAACCAGGAAAGTTAAATTAAGTGGAGATGAACATTTTAAACAAATAAGGAAATTGAAACAATTTAAACAATCCTTCTGACTGAAAAAATGCCCCGGCCCAGATGGATTCACAGCAGAATTCTCACAGAGATTCAAAGATCTACAACCAGCTTATGAAAGATTTCACAACTGGAAGCAAATCAGCACTTATACACGCCTTCCAGGGAACCAGAATTACTCTAACCACAGAACCCTTTAAATAAACAACACTGTAACAACAAAAAGCATACTGTAAGCCAATATATCTCAGCAATATAGCTGAGATTTCTTCCATAGAATACTTGGAAACAGAACACAAGCATTTATTAAAGATCATATGCTCTGTGGGGCAGTAAGCTGGCTGGGCCAGCATGGCAGGCTTGGCACCCAAACTACCAAACACTTGCACATGCACAGTAGACCTACCCTGAAGGTGCTACCGGCAAAAGGCAAAGGTGAGAAGTGAGATGGGAGAAATGGAGGAGCTGAGCCTTGCACACAGTGCATGCGCTGTGGGGAGGGGGAGCCTGGCCATGTGACTGTGCTGACTGGAGAGAGAGAGGGCTGAGGTGGATGGTGGATCATCTATTGCCTGGTGGGGTTGCCAGGATGGTATGTAGCAGCCCAGACCTTAGGCTCATGCCTCAAACAAGCTGCCTGGGCAAGAGATTACCCTAGATCTTGGCAGTGATTGAAGTCTGAGATGAGGAACACTCAAAGCTGGATGGATGTCCTCGAAGGACCATAATGTCCTGGGATGCTGCAGAGGTCCAGCTTTGGGTCAATGGTCCTGATGGGCCTGAGGTCTGGGTTGATGTCTCCAGACTGTGTTGTCTCCTGATGACATATTCACGTCCTATGGATATCCATTGCCTGGTTCATGTACTGGGGCTGTGCTGCCCTGCCCCCACCCCCACCCACCAGGGAACATACTGATGTGAGTGGCCTGCTCAGCCTCCTGAGAACATGGTGAGGATCTAGTCCTGGCTGCTGCCATGTGTCCTGTCTAGTCCCATGGCCTTAATGCATCGTGACTGGAACTGTCTCCACAGCCAGGGCCTGAGCTACTACCACCAAAGACCATGTGGATGTCTGCTGTCTGAAGCAACCTAAAGCCTTGTTCATGGCTCTGGGCTGTGATGGGAGGGTGGTGCACATCCCTGCTGGTGGCCTGTGCTGCCACCTGGGTCCATGATGATGTCTGGCCTATATTGCCACAAAGGGCCATGTGCAGGTCGTGGTCTTATTCCGGCCTGGTCTGTGTTGATGTCCATGTTCTATGCTACCACTGAGAGCCGTGCAGATGTTCATGATATGTGGTGTAGCAGGAAGCTGCGTTGATATTCTTGGAGTGTGCTGCCACCAAAGGTCACAGGGCAGCTCTGGGGGACATAATTTTCTGAGTGGTTTTCTCTGCCACGAAGGCCATGGTGATGTCTTCTCCGTGTTGACACAGAAGGCCGTGTCTCAGTGTGGCCTGACTTACCATTGAAATACATGTGGGTATCCATGGCTGATGCTGCAGCTGGAGCCACAGCGATGTGTATGCTCTCAGCTGCATCAGACTGCCATCCCTGGGGTGGTGGCTCTACAGTGACTGGGAGTTCTGTTCCTGGTCTATGCAGATGCAGAACCCATGTAGAAGCCCATAACGCATGCTCCCTTGGTCCATAATGAGCAAATAGGCTAATTTCACAGTGTTATCAATGACTGCAGATACACAGTTGAGAAAGAGGGTCATGGAACAATCCTCTGACAACCCCTATCTCCACCATGACAGTTTCCCCTCTCCAAACAGCAATAGTCTAGATAGAAAGCCATCAGAGTGAACTCTTAAAACCTGCGATATGATGCTGGGATGTCAGCCTCCACAGTAGGTGACTTCCAGCAGGGCTGCAGGACTCAGAGGACCCACCTCCATCTAGGGCCAGGCCTCTGAGAGGCTGAACACGTCCCAGTGGATGCATAGCTAACACAAAGTGGAATGTTTTGGGTTTTGTTTGTTTTTGCAAGAGTGGGTGTTAACAAAGGTGGAAGAAGGAGAGGGAATTACTAGGAAGCAAATGTGAGAGGAATATACGGTGTGGAATCCCCAAAGAATCAATTTTATTATTATGTGGGGAAAACAAGCATACATCACATTCAAGCTGTCTTCATGAAGGAGAGGCCAGGACAGTTCATTTACATAAGCCAATAAGTGTAATAATTAATATGCATAGATTGAAAAGAAAATTTACATGATCATCTCAATAGATAAAAAAAAAAGGCCTTTCACAAAATTCAATATATCTTCAGGGTAAGGACACAAAAAGATGAAAAGACTTCTCAGGGCTCCAGCAAAAACAACAGTTTAAAAACGAGCATTACACCAAAGGCAATGTAGACAATGGATGCAATTCCAATAAAAATCCTCATGACATTCTTCAGAGAAAACTTAAAAACACTTTAATTGATTTGCAAGCACAAGAAGCCCAGGGAGTGAAAGTAAGGGGGAGGAGAGGGGGATGCTGGCCACAGTACCATTCAGATTTCAACAGACATTGCAGATCTGGGGTAATAAAAACAGTGTTGTCCTGGTCAACACACAGACGTGTAGATCAATGGATCCAAAGCGAAAACTCAAAAGTAAGTCCAGATAACTTACAGGCACCTGGTGTTTGAGAAAGAAGGCAAATACACCCTGGAGAAGAGACAGCATGTTTAGCCTCTGGGCTGGGATAGCTGGATGTGGATACATTGAAGCATGAGATTAGACCAACATGTATCACCCTCAGTAAAACTAAGTCCAAATGGAGGTCCTGAACGTGAAACCTAAAGTGTTGGAGCAGCTTAGGTGGTATCCTACAGGGTACAGGGTTAGCAGAGGACTGTCTGGATAGGGCCAGGGTTGCCCAGGAATAAAGACCAACAAGTGACAAACAGGACCTCATAGAGCTCAACAGACAATGTACTGATATGGAAAAAATCAAACGAAGAAGATGCCTACTGACTAGGAGAAAATCACTATCTACATCTGAGAGAGGAGTAATATCCAGATTAGACAAACAACTTCAAGATAAGAGGATTAAGAAAGCATATGTCACAGTTAAATAGTAGGCTAAAGATCTACTCAGGGTACCCTTAAAAGAACACATAATAGCCAGAAATAATTTTAAACAGGATCAATACCCTAACCAATTGAGGAGTGCAAATTAAACAAAACGACGACCAACAAATTGGGAAAAGATCTTCACCAACCCCACATCGGACAGAGGGCTAATATCCAATATATACAAAGAACTCAAGAAGTTAGACCCCAAAGAACCAAATAACCCTATTAAAAAATGGGGTCGACTTCATTCTTAATGTAACCAATAGCTATCAAATTGGACTTAAAGACAAGCTTCAAAGGAGGGAATTAATGCCTGTTTTATCCCTAATACCTTTGGCTGGTGGCCATGGAGCCCAGAGTAGAACCTATTACTGCTTGCTTGCTAAACCTGTATCATTTCTTTTTTTTTTAATTTTTATTTTCTATATTCTATGTTTACATTCCAAAGGCTTTCCCCTTTCCCAGTTACCCCCACCATATGTCCCATAATTCCTCTCCCCCCATGCTATTCCCCACTCATTCCCCCCCCCCACGATTTCTCTGTTCTGGGTCTACAATACTGGATCCAATCTTTACAGGCCCAGGGTCCTCTCCTTTTTTTCTTTTTGAGAGTCATTTGACTTGCTAATTGTGCCTTGAGTATTTAGGGCTTCTGGGCTCATTAATATCCACTTATCAGTGATTGCATTTCGTGTGTATTCTTTTGTGATTGGGTTAGCTCACTTAGGATGATAGTTTCCAGATCTAACCATTTACCTACAAATTGCATGAATTCATTATTTTTAATTGCTGAGTAGTACTCCATTGTATAAATATACCACATTTTCTGTATCCATTCCTCTTTTGAGGGATATCTGGGCTCCTTCCAATTTCTGGCTATTATAAACAAGGCTGCTATAAACATAGTGGAGCATGTGTCTTTGTTGTATGCAGAGGAATCCTCTGGGTATATGCCCAGGAGTGGTATGCCAGGGTCCTCTGGGAGTGGCATGCCCAATTTTCTGAGGAACCGCCACACTGATTTCCAGAGCGGTTTTACCATTTTGCAATCCCACCAACAGTGGAGGAGTGTTCCTCTTTCTCCACATCCTCGCCAGCACTTGTTGTCTCTCGAGTTTTTAATCTTAGCCATTCTGACTGGTGTGAGGTGGAATCTCAGGGTTGTTTTGTTTTGCATTTCCCTGATGACTAATGATGTTGAACATCTCTTAAGGTGAACCTGTATCATTTCTAAATGCATTAGAAATGCCTATCCTCTAGGGAATCTACCCAAAATATGCCCCATCATGCCACAGGGGCACGTGTTCCACTATGTTCATAGCGGCCTTATTTGTGATAGCCAGAAGCTGGAAAGAACCCAGATATCCTATAACAGAAGAATAGATACAGAAAATGTGGTTCATTTACACAGTGGAATACTACTCAGCTGTTAAGAACGAGGACATCCTGAGTTTTGCAGGCAAATGGATGGAACTAGAAAATATCATCCTGAGCGAGGTAACTCAGACCCAAAAGGACATGCATGGTATGTACTCATTAATAAGTGGATATTAGCCAGAAAAAATTCAGAATACCCAAGATACAATCCACAGAACTCAGAAAGGTCAACAAGCTGAAATGCCCAAGTGAGGACAGCTCTGTCCCTCTTTGGAGGGAGAACAAAGCAATCACATGTGGGCAGGGAGGGATCTGGGAGGGAAAGGGGAAGGGGGGAGTTGGAAGGGAGAGGGGTACCTTATCTGGTATTGATTGGGTCAGGGAAAGAGACGGAAGCCCTGAGGGCCAGCAGAAAGAATGGAAACAGGCAACCTTCGGAGATAGGATGTTGGGGGGCCCTCCAGAATGCACCAGAGACCTCGGAGGTGAGAGACTCTCAGGACTCAAAGGGTACGTCTAAGATGAAATTCCTGAGAGTAGAGAGAGGGAACTTATAGAGTCCACCTCCAACAAGGAGACAGGGCATCAAATGAGGAAGACGGTGTGTGTGTGGGGATATCCCAGAGTCACAACTCTGACTCCTAAGTATACCTTTCTGAGAGAATTATCTGGATGGAAATGGAGAGGAACCTGAGGAAAAGAGTGTCTAATGACCGGCCCCAAGTGGGATCCAGCTCAAGGGGAGGTCCCAAGGCCTGACACTATTACTGATGCTATGGAGCACTCATAAAAAGGGACCGAGCATGACCGCCCTCCAGAAGACCCAACAAGTACCTGAAAGACTCAGATGCACATATTTGTACCCACCCAATGGACAGAGGCAGCTGACCACTGTTGTTGGATTAGGGAAAAGCTAGAAAAAGCTGAGGAGAAGGGAGAGACTGTAGGAGGACCAGCAGTCTCAATTATTCTGGACCTCTGAGATCTCCAACCACTGGACCACCAAGCAGGCAGCATACACCAACTGATATGAGGCGCCCAATAAACATACAGTAGAGGACTGCTGGGTCTGTGTTCATTCAGAGATGATGCACCTAAGCCTCGAGACTGGAGGCCCCAGGGAATTCAGAGGTCAGGTGGGGTGGGGTGGGGACATCCATGGTGAGACAGGGGGTGGGAAGGAGGTATGGGATGTGGAACAGTCTGAGGGTGGACAAGGTGGGTGGATAAAATATGGAGTTTTAAAAAGTTAA
This sequence comes from Apodemus agrarius, assembly GCA_964023405.1. NCBI lineage: Eukaryota > Metazoa > Chordata > Mammalia > Rodentia > Muridae > Apodemus > Apodemus agrarius. The sequence continues at coordinate 14,485,567 of OZ030010.1, forward strand.
TTAATTAGTTAATTAATTAATTAATTAATTAATAAAAAACTCAGTCCATGGGTACAGGCATCTAGTATACATGCAGCCTTGAGCACACTATATGCTGAAGTCTAATTTCCCATGCTGTAGTCACCATATGTACTCATATATTTATCTTAAGTGTGCCAACCTCATGTTTTTATGAATATTTCAGATTAAAGGAAAATTATACATTGTCTGAGTGAAAGTGAATAAATAAGTAGCAGAGCCTCTTGTTTTTATTTTTCAGAATTTAAAAGTTTACATCCCTGGCATGCAAACACAGGAACTTTAGTTCACACCATCAAAATGGAATTTTGTGGAGCTAGGATGATACTTCCGTCAATAAAGTACTTGGCATACACGTATAAGGACCTCAGTTCAATCCCTGCAAGCTTTGTTTTTAAAAAAAGCCATGTGTACAGGTACACGGCTGTGCTCTCAGGGGTAGGGAGGAGACTTGGGAACATCCGTGTTCACACAGCAAGTTCCAGACCAATAAGTGTCAAAAAATAAGGTAAGATAAAATAAAATAAAATGTGGATAGCATCCAGGGATAATCCAGAGATTGTATTCTGTTCTCCACAGAAACATATATACACATGACCCCCCCACACCACCACTCACATGTGGTGCAAAAGCCCAAGAGAGGAGAAGGGAATGTTCAGATTGGAGGAACAGTGTATGCGGTGGACTGTGAGAGTCCACACCTTAGTGCCAGCCCTGGGACTTCATGCTCTGTGGTTGGAGGGATGGGCACTCTGCAGTCTCCCTGGCTTTCATTCACTAATCTAGGAACATGGGATCGACATCACAGGATCCTAGGAAAGTTGTCAGTGAAAAGGGAAAAACATCTGACCCATGACCTTAAATGAAGAACTGTGGCGCTTTTCCATATCACAATTAAAAGAAAAACGGGCTGGAGAGCTGACTCCGTGGTGAAGGCCACCTAGCCTGATGCCCTGAGTTTGATCTCTTAGATCCTTGCAAAAGTTACATCTGATTTCCACACATAAGCTAGGGCATGTGTACCTCTCCTGGAAATAATAAAGAAAAAAGTTAAACAAATTAATATAAGGAATGGAAGGGAAGATAGTTTCCTACAAAATGAGGGACCCGCAAAGAGTAGAATGGCTCCTGAGTCCTGAAGTGAGTGTGCCCTTCTGGGATGGGCAGATCACTACAACCTTCAGTGGAAGTAGAGAAAGGTTTATGCCCTCTCTCCCAAGTCGTTATGGTATTTTGGAAATGTGAGAATAAAACCTGTGATGACTTTCTTTTTTTTAAAGATTTATTTAATTTTACGTATATGAGTACACTGTAGCTATACAGATGGTTGTGAACTATCATGTGGTTGCTGGGAATTGAATGATTTATTTATTATATGTAAGGACACTGTAGCTGTCTTCAGACACACCAGAAGAGAGCCACAGATCTCATTATAGATGGTTGTGAGCCACCATGTGGTTGCTGGGATTTGAACTCAGGACCTTTGGAAGAGGAGTGAGTGCTCTTCAACACTGAGCCATCTCTCCAGCCCCTGATGATGACTTTCTAAAAGTTTAAATAACCAGAAAGATAGAGAAGAGGCCAGTTAAGTGCTGCTTCACCATTCAGTCTGAAAATCCCAGAAGAAAATGCTGGGTCAAAGCTCACCATTAAGGTGCCTTTGGAAATAGGACAGTGCTCTCCAGAGCAGCTACTGTTGATGCTGCTACAGCAAACCTTCTGAGGAACTAAGAGAGATACCTTTCCCCAAATGTTTTAATCTCTGACCTCATCTATCTTAACCTCCTGTTTATCAACTAAACTTTCACCTTGTGAAACAGCTGCTGGCCATCCCAAGCCTGGTGGCCTCTCTGGGTGCTGGTGGGTTCATTGTATGTGGGCCTTGGTGTCAGGGCGATCGATAGACTATATTCTGATCGAGCTTGTGTGGGCTTTGGGCAAGAGAAGATACCTTTATATGGGACACAGAAACCAACCTTGAAACAAGGTCCTGTGCCCCTCAAATGCAGGCAGGACATTTTAATTAGGGAAAAAAGGCATTTTTGACATGGAAAAATAGCCTAGTCAGGAATCCTGCTATACCCAAGGCTGTACCTGATAGCAACAACCCAGAGACATCACTCACTAAAGATGACCAAATACAGTCGCAGAACTCCACGATATTAACTAGACAGCGGACAAGTAAAGGCCAGGAGAAATACTCAACTCTGCACATCCAGACAGATGCCGCCCTGACCCGTCCTGTTGCTGGAGAGTCTCCCCCAGGTTCTTGGCCCTCAAGTCCAAGACTGCTGATAGAGCCTGGCCCTGACCTTTGGCTGAGAAACATCACCCAGCTGAGGAGCCTGGGGAGAAAGGCTTAGGACCAGAGTTAGAATTTATACCGAGTCTTGCCTGATGAGTCGCAGCATACTAAAATCTACCTTTCGGTAAACTAACTATGCTCAAGAGGACACTAAAATCTACCTTTCAGTAAGCTAACTATGCTGATAGACCTTCTTGCTCAAGACGTATAGAGCAAGTATTCTATCTCTTTAGCAGTTCTGGGGATTGTCCTCTCTCTGTAACACAGTGGGAATCAGTGTGGACTTTGCTGGCCTTTGAACAATGAGGCTGGAGATAGTGTTTGATCCAAGGAGATTCTGAGAGGCTGAGGACTGGAATTCCTGAGTGAGCGGAGGAGCCCAAGCAACCAGAACAAGGAACAGCACTGAGACAGGAGCTTCCTGAGCTGGGCAGTCCATGCTATGAACCCTAGAATTTGATCTCATGTGCCTATCTAAAACTGCCACACACTTGCATAGCTGGACTCTTACTGTTATCCCTCCCGTATGTGATGGATGCTGTCTGCTTCAAAGGGATTTTTTAAAAGATTGTACAAAAGAAGATAAATGCAGTGCCTGTTGCAGCGTGGGTGATGAGAACAGTCTCTAAAGGTTAGGCTCAGGTGTGTGCTGTTTGTTGGTAAAATGTGGCTTTTCACTCAGTTTGTTTAATACTAGAAATTGTTTCCAGTCTACAAAACATCCGTCATTTGTAAAGGCACAGAAGAATTTCTGAATGTAGACTGGAATTCAATGGGAATCCGCATCAGGAAAGCTGGAGCCTTTTGTCTTCCAGTCACGGCATCCCTGGGGAAACATCTGCTGAGTTACCTACTGGAGATCCACTATAATTCCACTGCCATCCCTGAGGGGAAAGGGAGAGTGGAATATGGATAGTTGCTGAAAGGCACACAATCCTAGATTCCCTGGAGGAAAATCTCTCTCTCTCTCTCTCTCTCACACACACACACACACACACACACACACACACACCACACACGCACACCAGGAGAGAGAGCTTCTCCAGGGTTAAACAATCTTAATTTAAGCAATTCACAGACTCAAGAAGAAAGATTACAATGATGCTTTGGGATGCCTGGGACTTTGTTCACAATGGTTCTTTCAGTGGATGTCTTTCCAGTCCTTGGTAGATGCTAGGTTTCAGGGACCTTGTTGGCTCAGAGGGAGAAAGAGTGTGTTTCAGGCTAGCACTGAGTCTTCCCACCATCATACAGCAACAGGCCCCTTTTCACTGCAGTTAGGGTAACTGGCCTTTCAAGTTATGCACTGAGCTGGCAAGGCGTTATGGCGAGGAACCATCTAGGTACTTGGGGGCCTTTAAAAAGAGAACAGGGAGGGGAAAGGGGGAATGTGATCAGGTATGGGGGAGGGGATCAGGACTGAAGCCCCGAGGGCCAGCAGAAAGAATCATAGTAGGCAACTGCAGGGGGGAGGCGGTGGGGGGATCCTATAGAATGTACCAGAGACCTGGGAGGTGAGAGATAATCAGGACTCAGAGGAAGAAACCTTAGATGAAATGCCCAACAGTGGAGAGAGAGAACTTGTAGAGTCCACCTCCAGCCCAAAGACAGGGCATCAAGTGGAGGGATGGGGTAGCCATCACAGTCAAAATCTTTGACCCAGAATTGTTCCTGTCTGAAAGAACTGCAGGGATGGAAATGGAGAAGAGACTGAGGGAAAGGAGGTCCAGTGAGCAGCCCAAATTGGGATCCATCTCAAGGGGAGGTCCCAAGGCCTGACACTATTACTGATGCTATGGTGTGCTTACACACAGGAGCCTAGCATGGCTGTTCTCTGAGAGGCCCAACAAGGAGCTGAAAGAGTCAGATGTAGATAAACCCAACCAATGGACAGAAGCCAGGGACTCCTGTGGTTAAATTTGGGAAAGCCTGGAAGAAGCTGGGGAAGAGGGTACCCCCCCCCAGACATCTCAGACACTGAGCCACCAACCAGGCAGCATGCAGTTGCTGGTTCAAGGCCCCCAATACATATAAGGTTGGGGATTGCCTGGTCAGGCCTCATTGAGAGAAGAGCCAAATCATTGAGATACTAGAGGCCCTAGGAAGTGGGGAGGGCTTGTGTGGTGTGGGGGACATTTTCTTGGAGATGGGGGGCAGGAATGGGATGAGGAACTGAAAGAGAGTTGACCGGGAGGGGCATAAAAACTGGACTATAAAAACCGATTAAAGAATAAAATTAGATAGAGGGGAGGAGAGGGCGAATAAAGCTGTATAGCCCAGATTGGCCCTGTATTTGTGATCTTCCAGCCTCTGCCTCCTTCAGCAAATCCCTATATCTGATAGTGGGTAATATCCAAAATACATAAAGAACTCAAGAAGTTAGAATCCATAAAACCAAATAAGCTAATTGAAAAATGGGGTCCAGAGGAAAACAGAGAATTTTTGACAGAGGAATCTTGGATAGCCAAGAAGCACTTAAAGAAAGGTTCAACATCTTTAGTCATCCGTGAAATGCAAATCAAAACAACCTTGAGATTCGACCTTATGGCAATCACAATTGCTAAGATCAAAATTTCAGGTGACAGCACATGCTGGCGAGGATGTGGACAAAAAGGAACAATCCTCCATGGGTGGTGGGAATGCAAACTGATACAACCAACCACGCTTCGAAATCAATCTGTTGCTTCCTCAGAAAATTGGAAATAGTTGTATCTGAGCTCAGCTATACCGCTCCTGGGCATACAACCAAGGATGCTCTACCCTACCAGAGAGAAACTTGCTCCCCTATGTTCATAGTAGCCTCATTCATAATAGCCAGAATCTGGAAACAACCCAGATGTCCCTCAACCATAGAATGGATAGAGGAACTGCGGTTCATTTACACAATGGAATTTTACTCAGGTATTAAAAAGAAGGATATCATGAAATTGGCAAGCAAATGAATGGAATTGAAAAATATCATCCTGAGTGAGGTAACCCAGACCGGAAATGACATGCATAGTATGTGCTCATTGATAAGTGGATATCAGCCAAAATGTACCCATGATACAGGCCTGTAAGAAGTTTCACAGTGAGTCAGGCCCAAGTGAGGGTGCTTCAATCCCGTTTAGAAGGGGGAACCCATTAACCACACGTGGCAGAGGAAAGGAGGTACCTGGGTGGGAGAGGGGAGGGGGAGGGGAAAAGAGGGTCAGGATCAGGTATGTGGGGGGAGACAGGAGAGAAGCCCAGAGAGCCAGGAGAATTAGTGGAAATATACAGCTTCTGGGGTGGGAGCTGGGGACACCCTCTAGAAAGTCCCAGAGACCTGGGATGTAAACTGCTCCCAGGACTCAATGGGGTGATCTTAGCTGAACTGCCCGACAGTGAGGAGATGGAACCTGAAGAGTCCACCTGCAGTGGACAGAGATGGACTGGTGGAGGGATGCGGTCACCAGTTCACCTTCAAATTTTTTGACCCAGAATTGTTCGTGACTAAAACAAATGCACAGAAAAAAAAATGGAGCAGAGACTGAAGGAAAGGCTTTCCAGTGATCAGCCCTACTTGGGATCCATCCCATGGGCGGTCACCAGATCCTGACACTATCACCGATGCTGGGTTTGATACTATAATGCTTGCACACAGGTGCCAGCAGTATTACTGATGCTGTCTTTGACACTATAATGCTCACACACAGGTGCCTAGCAGTATGACTGATGCTGTGTTTGACACCATAATACTAACACACAGGAGCCTAGCATGGCCCTCCTCTGAGAGGCTCTAGCAGGAGGAGGCCTGACAGGTGCAGACACAGCCAACCTTCGGACCAAGTTGTTGACCCTATGGAAGAGTCAGGGGAAGGACTGAAGGACCTCAAGGGGATTGCAACCTCCTAGGAAGAACAACAGCTTTAACTAATCTGGACACCTGGGAACTTCCAGAGTGTAAGACACCAACCAAAGAGCAGACACAGCCTGGTCCACAGCCCCAGCACATACCCAGGGGAGGACTGCCTTGTCTGGTCTCACTGGGAGGGCATGTGCCTACTCCTGTAGAGACTTGATGCCCCAGGGAAAGGAGGTTGTGGGGGAGGAAGGAAGGGGGGGCGATTCGGTGGGTGAGTACTCTCTCAGAGGCAAAGGGGTGGGAGAAGGGGGTGAAGAACTCTTTAAAGGGGGGACAGGGAAGGGGACAACCTTTGGAATGTAAATAAAGAAAGCAATTTAAAAACAAAACAAAAACAATAACAAAAAAAGAGACTAAATGGAACAGGAATACATGAAAATGGAAATTATCTTTCCATGAAGTCAGTAATCCTTACCAAAGTGAACTCTCTTCCCCAGGAAGACAGCAGTGAATATCGCCAAGCTCAACCACAGCAGACTCTGTAAAAATGGCCAAAATGACTGTAGCCAGGACATGGTGATTTCAAATTAGCGCAGGCTTGCCTAAGAGGTGTTGGGGGAGACTTTGGGGCCCTCAGAGGTCTAGAAGTCTAAGGGAGGAAGGAGAGAAAACTCAGAGAAAATAAAACGGTGTGGTGAAATATTTCCAGGCCAGACAAGGCAGTCCCCTCCTGTGTGTGTGCTGGGGCTGTGGACCAGGCTGGCGCCCCAGCGGTGAGGGTGTGTTTACTTTAGACCCTAGCATCCTGCTTCTCTAGCAAGAGGTCATGGGAGCAAAGTCCAAGGACCTTTGCAATCTCCAGATGGAAACTGCTGGCTGGGCAGGGGCAAGGACTCACCCCTGAAAGTGTCTGAGGCTCAAGCACCAGTACTAGAGATCTGATCCCCACCACTGGCTTAAAAGTCAGGCTGCCATCCCTGCGCTAGGGAGACTCCAGAAAAGAGACTCTGCATTCCTGGTGCCTTCTGGTCTAGAAAGCCTGTGTCTAAAGTCATAATGCTGGGAGAGTAATGGAAGCAGTGGAGGGTCATGCCTTTCCCCACTTCCGGCCACTTCAGAGGTCCATGGCCACACACATTCACATGCATACGAACAGATGCACACACACTTTCAAGAATCACCTGTTCAGAGGCACACACACACACACACACACACACACACACACACACACACACACACACAATTTATTTTCAAGAATCACCCAAATCCTGAATCCCTAAATGCTCATCTGTGTGGAGGCCAGGAAAGGGCACAGGATGTGTGGATGGAGGAGGCTCTTGATGACATGGGATCCGAGACTTGAGTGGGTACTGTCCCAGAAACAGCTGGCAGTGGGGTTGAAAAGAGGGTTGTAACAAGAGGTCCCAGGGTTCCCTGGCTGAAAACTCTGGGCAAACAGGTGGACAGGGGTTCTGTGAAAGTGTCCAAAGCCAGGGCTGGACCAACATGGTCGACAAGCTGCAGAAGGGAACCTGTTGAAGAAGGCGAGCTGCATGTGACTCAGCAAAGATTACTCTGGCAAGGCTCTCACTGGTCATTCTGGGGACATCGGGCCTTCTGCCTATAAATAAGGCAGTGCAGTTCATGATGGGAGCAGAGTGCCTGGCGCAGGCCTCGACCCTTCCTCTTAGGCATTTCTCAGGGAGGGCCTGGTCCCCTCTGCTTCCAGGGCTGGCTGAGACACACGTGGTGAGGACCCTGCGCAGCTAAGTCCCCATTGGGTGCACCTCCCCAGCGCCCTGGCAGCTAGAAGCCTCCAAGTCCCAGCGGTGTGGGGCGCCTGCGCAGTGGGCGGGCGGCGTCGCGCTGTGCGGGAGTCGGGAGACCCCCGCCTCCGCCCCTCCGCCCCTCGCCCTCCGCCGCGCGCGCGCACGCGATCCCGGCCACGCGCGCGCACGCACCTCACCTCGCTCAACCCCTGGCGCGGCAGCCACGGCGGCGGCGGCGGAGCGGGCGAGCGCGCGCGTGATCGCGGCGATCGGGAGGGCGGGGACCGCGCACGGTCCACTCCGGGGCTGTGCGGAGGCGCGGGCTCTGGGCTCCCGGCTCCGGGCGGCGGAAGCGGCGCCTCCAATCAGGCGGCGGGCTCGCGACCCTCTCTGCGCCCGGCCGGTGCTGCCCGCCCCGCGGACTGACTGACGCGCCGGCTCGCCCCCGCCCCCGCCCGCCCGCCGCCCGCCCCCGCCTCGTCTCCCCCGACTGGGCTCAGACTCAGCTCTGCTCAGCTCCACTCCGCTCTCCTCTCCTGCAGCCTCGCCAGGCCCTCTCCCTGCCCGCAGGAGCTCCTTGGCTGCGCGGCGGCGGCGGCGGCGGCGGCCGGCTCGCTAGGCGGCTGCAAGCGACCTCAGAGGCGGCGGCGGCGCCGAGGATGAAGTGCAAGCCGAACCAGACGCGGACCTACGACCCCGAGGGCTTCAAGAAGCGCGCCGCGTGCCTGTGCTTCCGCAGCGAGCGCGAGGACGAGGTGCTGCTGGTGAGCAGCAGCCGCTACCCCGACCGCTGGATCGTGCCGGGAGGGGGCATGGAGCCCGAGGAGGAGCCGGACGGCGCGGCGGTGCGCGAGGTGTACGAGGAGGCGGGAGTCAAGGGGAAGTTGGGCCGCTTGCTGGGCGTCTTCGAGCAGAACCAGGACCGCAAGCACCGGACCTACGTGTTCGTGCTCACCGTCACCGAGCTGCTGGAGGATTGGGAAGACTCGGTCAGCATCGGCAGGAAGCGCGAGTGGTTCAAGATCGAAGATGCCATCAAGGTCCTGCAGTGCCACAAGCCCGTGCACGCCGAGTACCTGGAGAAACTGAAGCTGGGCGGCTCCCCCACTAATGGGAACTCGGCCGCCCCGTCCCCGCCAGAGAGCGAGCCCTAGTATGTACCGCTCCCGCCCGGACTCCTGCCTGTCGCCTCCCCGCACTTGCCTCCTGCCTGCCAGGGGAGCACCTCTCCTGCCCTGTGCGCCCGCCCGCCCGCCAGCATGGGCAGGAGGGAGGCTTCTTTTGTTTCCTTGGCAGGCAGACCTCTGAATCACGCTTGCAAACTGTCTCGGTTGCCAGGCGCTGTTTGCAGACAATTTGCACGTTTTTCAGATGCTTTTCCAATCGCTTCTTGGTGACACTGTAAAAATCTTGCGGTCAGCCACAGCTGCATGGGATTTTGTGAAAGGTGCCTTAACTGCTTGCCCTGCTCCTCTTGGAGGGTGCGCGTGTGTGTATTCACGTGTGCGTCTGTGTGTGCTTGAGTGCCAGTCTGCTCTGTGATGTTTTTGTTTGGATGTTTTTCCCCCTTTAAACAGCCTTAACATGTGTTTGTGAGTGTGTGTGCGCGCTTTTGATGTCAGGCTTCTTCCGGTTTTTTTCTTAGTGGAGGGGCCTTTAGAGTCCTCCCAGCTGGTGAGGGGCGCGCGTTAGGGGGTGGGAGTGGTATCTTTATGTTTTCCTCTTATTTTCTCATTCACAGCCTTCACAGTGACTATGACTGGAGGGCGTCTCTCCACCAATTCTAAATGTGCTCTGCAAACCTGGAATAAATATACATGGATGCTGACACTAACTGAAAACATTTTATTTTATAGGTTACCTTTAAAAAATAACTCGCTAAACATAGAATTGAATATCATAAGTTTTCTCCATTTGTTCAGTTACTTAAATCCATTGAAGTAAAATAGGTGTAGTCTCAAAAGTGATTCTGTCAAAGAAGTGAATGCAAACCTGCTTTCCAAAACAATTGCTTTTATAAACCAAACATGTAATTTCATATCCTGAATGATAATGAACTATTAGATTTCACCTATTACTCAGTATTTTCAATCACTGAACAGATATTCTCAGCAATCTCAGTATTAAGAGTCTACATCTGTCCTAGAGAAATGAATTATTGCTTTATTTATGTATTGTGTAATAAAAATACCTCTTATCCAAAACATGCCGCACATAAGTTGGAAGTTTAACTACATTGTGGCGGATTAGACATAGTAACACAGTATCCTATTGTGACTTTTGATCTCTATTTGACTAGTTGAGACTGTTGATTTAAGCAGATTTCATTAGCATCTTATAAACATATGTTGTTGCATTTAAAAGTATTTGGATTGAGCAGTACAGTTCGCTGAGATTTTTCTTTAGTATCCACAGAGGTTGTTTATGCAATTTTCAACCTGCCAAATCCTTTCCATTTCCATATTTCATACCAACACCAATACCAATCAACACACTTTAAATTCAATTTTAAATATCCTTTTCAGGGTTCAGTCTAGAAAAGTAAAGACTAAAAGCATTTAAATAGAATAATTCTAAGAAATGCAGACAAAGCAGCTGCCTCAGAAAGAAAGCAAATCACATCTATATCTTATGTTCTCCAAAAGTTTGAGCAGCTGGTGTGAGTCTTCTCCTTGGAGTGGTTACTTAGTGCCTACACATTTTATGTGCTGACTGCAATGAAGATGGACAGGTGAAAATTTCAGTTTATCCCCGTCCAGTCCAAATCCAGTACACTGATGAATGATAATTAAGACTTTTGAACACAATAATAGGAATTTGCTTTCAGCACGTTGTCTTAAAGGGCTGATCCCACCCCCACCCACCCCCACCCACCCCCACTGGACAAGTGCCTATGCTTACCTTTAATAGGCTTGAAGAAGCCATGCTGAAGTCGAAATAAGTTTTGATATGTTTGATGCAGGCACAAGATGTATTTAGAAACTTGGGGTTTGTCAGTCAGGTCATTTTTGCAAGAAGTAAGGGCTTGAAACCCAGCTACAAATAATACCTAGCTCTGGTTTCATCTGAGAATTGATGTAAGGCTTTATGTAGAAGCATCAGTAAAGCCTGAATCGTGTCAGAACAGGAACAGGCAGAGTGGAACGCAGCAGTATGGGCAGCAGCGCTTCTGGGACACATGGGTTAATGGACTCTGTCTGGATCTGGAGTTGCTTCTTTCCTCCTTTCCTATTAAATGGAGTTCCTTTATAAGAAAGAACAATCTCTCCTCAACAGTTGTTAACTGGGGAAGGGAACTGAAATTGCTTAGAACCTATATAATACTAACAGCTCAACAAGCCCCCCCCCAGAGTTCTCTTTTTGTGGAATCTATTGTAGCTATGTTCCTAACTGAATGTTTTCCTAATAGAATATGAACTCTCTGAGGATTAGAACACAACCTGAATCCTGCCTAACTCTAGGGCCTCAAAAGAGGGGCTAAAATTCGGAGATATTTGTCATTGACTCACACATTAGCAATGTCTACTACCAGCGAATTCCCACATTTTCTCTTTTAAGCTTTATAACCTTTCCCATGGGGGATTTATTTCTTTAGCCTCTCACCCGTGTGTACAGTGGATCTTCACTGGATAATTCACTGCGGGCTTTTCCAGTATAAAGGGTAGATGAACCATACCAAATCCCCAGTAAATATTTGTTGTCTAGACTCTACAGCAATGGACACACCAGTAAAACCTTTATTAATCAGATTATCTTTTTTTAGGTGAATGGAATAAATGTTGTTCAGATTTACTTTGAAAGAATCAAGTATGTGAACCCAATGGTGAATGGAATTGTGAAGCACAGGTGAGCTCGTTGGCACCCCCCAAGGACACAGCTCATCCTCTGCTTCTGGACACTTCTTTCCTGGCATTAACAATGGCTCTTCAGGTTGTTGCACTACCACTGTATCTGTACAGAATTCGATTCGGCACCTGTGGCCTTTTTTTGTGCTTTTGTCTGTATTTCCCATCAGATTTGACTGTGAATGGCAAAAAAAAAAACTTGCTTTCTTAGTCTTTTTCTATCTAGCATACGTTACTTGATATATGGTAGGCGTCACTGAATATTTGTTTAATATTTTGTAACGATAATGAATGGTGAAACATCCCTCTTCTAATATCTCTAGCATACATGTGGCTTTTGTATTTCAAGGCAGCTGTGAGATAGGAGCAAAAATGTTGTTCATGTCTGTGTTATCCCAGACATTATGTACCTCCTACATTTGCCAAAATTTTGACCTAAATTTGACTGTGCCTCTTGACATAATTTCTCTTCTATAGAAAATGCAGGACACAGAGAAACCGTTTACTATATATCAAACAGATGAGATTCATAGAGCCTTCTGACTTCAAGAAAACACAGGACAGATGATCCAGTTTCTTCAGTATATAAGTCAGAAGGATGACAGGAAAGTGTGGAGGCTGAGCTTGGGGGGGTGAGAAAGGCTTCAGAGAGTGATCAGTACCTGTATGGATCTTATCTCCATCCTGATTTGATCAGACTAGAAGATGAGTGAATTTATCAGACAACTAGAATACTTTAAGAATTGCCTGGATATTTTCACATTGATTATTATAATACTGTTGTTATATTGGAATCAAGAATTCTTATCTGCATTCAAATATTTACAGATGAAATGATATAATGTCTGGGATTTGCTTCAAAATATTTCTTGATATTAAACACACTGGACATAACTCAAACAAGATTGGCCTTTAAGATTGTCTAAGCTGAATGATGATTAAATGGTGTTCATTATATATGTTCATCTCTGCTTTTGTATGTTTGACATTTTCCATAATAAAAAAGTTAATCAAAATCATTGGAAATGTTGGTGTTCTTATAATTAAGTCTAGGGGGGTAATGCTGGGAGAAAACAATGAGGAAGAAAAAGTTTATAGCTTGGCTTTGAAATGTTGGCTCCCGGATACTACTTCTGGTTGAAGATGTCAAAGTCACAGAAATAAAAGGTGATGAGCCTTGGAATGGCTAGTACACTCTTGGTATAGACCACTGCTTGGAGTTTTTGTTTGTTATTTCGTCTTTTTTTTTTTTTACTTTATCCTAACTGAAATAGGAACAGTTAAATCATTCCTTCCAAATATTCGAAAATGGTAGTTGGTTTTATTATGAGAAGAGATCCCGATGCCGTTTGCATTCTAGTTCACAGCAATGTGAAATCAAGGGCAGAATCTCTAGGGAATAATTTTATAAAAATCCACATTATGCTATTCGAACAGGTTCTCAGGGAAACGCAACTCATTACTTGTAGATGTGTATGCTGTCCACTGCGTCCAATATTTTATGTGAAGGCAGGCAAAACAAGATACGAAGCAGTTAGGATTCCTGACTGCAGATCATCTTTTGAGTTCTGTAGTGGTTCGGATGCTGCTAAAAAACTGAAGATATAGGTCCAGAGTACTAATTAACAAACAGACGGGTCAGTCCTGACATTCGTGGGTTAATGAGCAGGAAAAGCAGTGCGGCAACACTGCAGCCTTCTGTGAAGGATGGAGATTTCCTCTGTAGGTAGAAAGCAGTGTGAAACTATAGCCTTTGTTCCTGATAGTTAAGTGTTTCTAATCCCAAGAGCAAGCAGTTGTCTTGAATCAGCTGCAGTCTGTAAAAAGGGGAGATGACAGTCTTACCTTAAGGGCTTTCTCATGAAAGCTGGTTAAAGCTTTCAGTAACCAGGGTGGGTACCCAGTGAGAAAGCATCCTGATCTATCTCTGGAAGTTGTTTCCAAGTTCGGGTCAATTGATTTGAGATTTAAAATTTGGATGCAGCCAGACCCATGGGAAACTTGAGGTGGTGTTAGTGGTAAAATAGAGTTTCAGGGCCCAGCAGGCTGTGGCTCAAAGCTGACTTGACCTGTAATGTGGCCTGAGCCAGGTAACTTTATGTCTATAGTCTCCCGTTTGCACATCTGTAAAATGTACCAGGTACTTTTAGTTCATACCTTTGCAAGCCACTGCTTCTGAAAAGCTCTACTGAATCTGAGTACAGTACACTGTGGTGTTCCCTGTACCCACCCTGTTCTGTCGTGTCACAGATCTTAGCCCACTCTTATTAGCCTTAATCAACTGAACTGTAAGGTCTTCTGGCTCTGAGACTCAAACTGGGTTCTCCCTTATTCCCAAAGTCTGGAACATTGTACCCATGGTGCCTGTTATATAATTTATCTAATAAATATATATATATTTATTATATCAAAGATTGTCTCAACTAGTATTTGCCAAAGAAATAAAGCACCAAACAAACAATCCAAAACAACACTGTAACTTTATCAGGGATTTGATTTCTAGAAATTAAGAGAGCTGACGCCCGGTAAGACACTATGATCTGTGATTGCGTTTCTCTTTATTCAAGAGAATACTTTATAAATCATGATTGTATTTTCTCAGAGTTTTCCATTTCTAATACATTTTTTTTCTAACTTCTTAGCCTCATAACCTGTATTATGTGATTAATTAGGTGCAAAATTAGCCCCACACCGATGTGTAAGACAACTCCATTCTTCATATGATTAAAGGATTGGTATTTACTAAATCCCCTTGGATTTTAGTCAGCATAACAACTGCTGAATAGGCACAAAGGTGCTAGTTATATTAGTTTAATATATAATAAGTGACATAGCAATCAGAATGTAGTAAGAAGCTCATCATACATACAATATCAAGGCCAAACTTACTGGATGCAGGAGCCACTTTTAGATGTAATGAGTTTAGGACTTAAAGCACTAACTACAAAGAATGAGCCACGGGGTTCATAGCTGCTTTGGTTTGTGTCTTAACTATCCTAAAATGCAAAGACCGAATGGGTGGGACTGTAAATTGTAGGGTAATTCGTTGCAGAGAAGCCACTGTGGAGTGGTTTTACATTCTGTAGCTCCCAGGCCTCATCAGAAACTTGGCTGATGCCAAACTGGTTTATGACAGGCTCCTAGGTGTGGGTGGGGAAGAGACAGGGGAGTCACTTAAAGCTTTGCATCTTCTATCCTGAGATGGTTAACACAAGTTTAAGATTCAGATTATGTGCAGTGACAAAGATGGTTCACCTGATATGGCCACTTTGAAAATACAGAATGAACTCCAGCACAGGATTTGCTTCCAATCGAAAGGTTGACGATATGCTAGCACATCTAGATCAGCCAGGTACTTGGATGTTCATTACTTACACAAAGTGTGTTTTGAGGGGAAGCAGAGTGGATGTGGAGGGACAGCAGGGTAGGCGTGGAGTAGGGGAGCTTAGAGACCTTTAAAGCTGGCCTGGCATTTCTAGGGAAGGGAAGGGAACACAATTTTTACTGGGCTTATGACACAGGACTAGGTTTTTGGTTTGATTGCCCAGCTGACAGTTTGGATGGTGTGGAACTCCACTGGTCACCAAAGGAAAGAACACTCTGATTTCATTTGAACTTGTAAGCATGAAGCAAAAAAGACATACTGTTTAAATGCTGTCAGCAGCTAAGCATATAAGACCTTATTATAACTTCTCCTTGAGTTTGGTGAGTAAAATATCTGAAAAACAGTTTCCATAATCAAATTTTGGATTACAGTTAGGATAGTGAAAGTTTCTTCAGATGACTCCGAGTAGAGTATAAAGCCGGGCATTCAATTATCAACATTTGAAAAAATAACAAAGGAAAATTAGTTCTTTGATCTCAACAATGTCTGGAACTCTGAAAGATCAAAAAAACCCCAAACCCCCAAACCAAAAAACCAAACCAAACCAACAAATAAGTGTCTTGATTCAACCTTGATTTACAATTATCACACCTATTGCATTAGTTATGAGAGTTAACTGTTTTGATCCTTAGGTTTAATCTTTTTTTTTTCAGGGTCATTCTGGTTAAGTGATGACACGTTCCTAAGGAAATGTCTGTTCATAATATTCCCCAACTCCCATTTTCCTTCATTCGCTTGAACTTAAAGCGTCTCTAGGTAGACAATGAATTTGGAAAGGAGGTGACTTCATCCAGCACAAAATCTGCCAAAAGGACTGAAGATAAGGGGTATCCATTCTCACCAGCACGTCTGATCTGTCACAGGCCCTAGCATCTTGGTTCAGCCTTATAGCAAAAGGTTTGGTAGCTGCAGTAACTTGAGAGTACTGATTCTAAGACCTAGTTTAGGCTGTAAATTAGAGGGCTATGTGCTAAAGATCTGTAAAATCCTCTTTGTAGGAGACACTGATATGAAGCCAGTCTCTAAAGACAGCATTAGTTTTGTGTCTTAGGTAGAAGATAGTAGCCTACAAATGGCTCTCAAGGATCCATGCAAATATGAGAGTAGGTTGCTAAGGCTTCTCCAGTAATGGAGTCTCTAGCAAGTATGGAATTAATGAGTGCTTGTAGTATCTACAGCCTTTGCTGAGATGATGAACATTTTTTTTTGCAATAATGACATAAATGAGACAGTAGAATTTATAGGTGAATTATATATTGCCTACAGAACTGAAAAAGGCCTAAAAATGTTAGTTTTATATAGTCTGTCGTTCATATCTGAAGGTTCTGTTTCCATGGTTTTTGCAACAGTGAATCAAAAGTATTTTTAAAGGCTGCACCTGTACTAAACAGGTACAGGGATCTTTTTATCTTGTCACAATTCCTTAAATAGCACACATAACAACTATTTAACATGGCACTTAGAAATGATTTAAATTAAGATGATGGACATAGATTTATATGTAAAAAGCATGTCATTTTATATAAAGCATTTGTACATGTGAGAATGCCTCAAGGGAAGAAGCAGCGATCTTGGAACCAATTCCCTGTTGATACTGAGGAATAAATATATGCCCCAGGTATTTTTACAGGATTGTTTAAAAAGAGGGTGTCTGTGCTCCTGGATATAATTAGGTTTTATCCAAAGGTTGCTTGAGATAGAAAAGCTGATGAGCTACTTTCAGGGTATCTCCCTTTGGGACAAAACAGAAAGCTGTGGCCAAGAGGCTATTGATGCAGGCATTGAGCAAGCTACAACAACCAAACTTGTATTAATTGCCATTTGGATTGAGCCCTTAATTTACATATTACAGTATTATACCCAGAGGTCTTAATGGGTAAAATCGTGGCATTAAGGCTATGATAACCAAGGAAATTCACTCACTCAAGTTTAAGATGCTGGCAAAATTGGGCAGTTAAAAACATAGTTGAAACAATCACTTCCTTGCCTAAATAGTTCTTGTATAATGGTTTCAGTCCTTAAAGGTCCTATTTAATTATACACTGGGGCGCAATAATTATATACTTGAGAAGGAAGTTAACTATGGGCTTCCATTTCTTAAAGCCATTGTATAATGTGAAAGATTTGATCTAATTTTGATTGCTCAGTGAGTCAAAACATCAAACGAGGGTACATAGAGTCAGGTTTCTTATCAGCTGGTCTAGATATGAGCGGGTAAAGAAAGGAGAGAGGTTTAAAGATTTACGGCAGAGATGGCTGTGATAGCGTGCACCTCTTATCACAGTACTAGAGCGACTCAGGCAGGTAGATGGTGAGGTGCTGAGGCTATCTAGGACTACATAGCAATAGTTTGTCTCAGAATGAGCAGACTAACAAAACAGAGCCACAATACCAACACATACTTGGGAGCAGTCAAACCTAATGAAAAGAATGATGAAATTCTTTGTGAGATTCCCCATCAGATACCTCAGTTTAATTATACCTTGGAGCTTATACCACATCTGTTTTGTTTACTTAGGTAAGGATTACCTAGATAAGACTAGAATCTTAATTTAACTGTAACTTCTAGTAAAGTGTAGTGAGAATTTTGGCTTCTTTAAAAACACAATAATGTTATGGGAATATGTTTTCATTTAATCCCAGGTATGGGATATGAGGCTGGTTCGCAGCAGCTGACTATGATTTGCCTTATGCTCTAGCAGAGGCATGATTTTGCCAGCTGCAGATAGTTTCTGCGACTATGTGACATTTGGAATTCTGGAGACTTTTCAGAGAATATATAAATGCTAGAACCTTGATAGGGAGTGAGCTGGTTGGCCTGTTGGGGCTTGGATTCTGTTGGTTTCCAGTTGTCAAGTAGTTGTGTGTAAAGAGGTGAAGATAAGAAATTAGATATCCTGATTGCAAAGTTCAAACTTGCCCCAAAGAACTCAATGCCCCTGATCCTCAGGAAGTTGTCTAATGATATCACTGCCCCTTTCCCCTCTATCCTTCTTTCTCTCCTACCTAGTGTTAGGGGGTTACGGTGTGGAAGAAGAGGGGTGGAAATGGATGAAAGAACAAAGAACCCACAAAGTAGCAAAAGCCAGGCTACAGTAAGCTAACTGAATCCATGTGGATGACAGGTCTCAGCTAAAGAGTGGAAAATGGGCAAAGTGGTTAATCATTTTTGCAAAGGAAGTTTTCTCTGACCATCTAGAGTTGTTTTCTTTCCATAGTCATATAATTAATAGGAGTATAGCAAGCATTCTGTCATTTCTAGGGCTACTAATTTGACCAGCTTCTTATGTCCATTGATGCTCATCTCTCATGGGTGTTCCTATGGGTCCAAATAGAGATTATGGATCATATGTAATGATTATCTTCAAAAAGGCTGAGGGTTCATCAGAACTGTCTGCACACTTAGACCACTACCACACTGTTTTTGCTTGCTACAGGGTAGAACTCTGTATGTAGCCCAGACTGGAATGGAACTCTGTATGCAGCCCAGGCTTGTCTTTAACAACCCTCTTGCCTGTCTCCTAAATACTGGATTTACAAGTATGAGGCAATATCCCTGGCAAAACACTGTTGTTAACTGTCTCTTTTTCCCATAAGGGCAGGCAGACATGGTGCTGGAGCAGTATCTAAGAGCTTGTATCTGACCAATAAGTGGGAGGCAGGGTGGGGGTAGGTGGGTACAGAGAGACATAGAGTTTAATCCTGTAAGTTCTGTCACTCTAGAGGATCCTAATACAATGTCCATATAGATAATACACCATCCCCATTTAAAGGCAGCTCACTGTATATTTACTAGCTTTACCAGACCTTGTCTTTACTTTCTTATTATTTGTGTCATTCACATACCTGGTGCCAAGATGAGGGCAGAAGATATACAATGACTATGGTGGTTTGAATGAGAATGGCTCCCATACACTTATATATTTGAATACTTAGTTCTTAGTCGGTGGAACTGTTTGATATATATATATATATATATATATATACATATATATACATATATATATGCATATGATTTATTTGGATGTCTTACAGGGTGTTGTACAACAAGTCAACAATGGCTGGCTGTGAATGGAAAGTTCAGGAATCAAGTAGTGCTTAGCCCCACAAGGCTGAATATCTCAGCTGGTCTTCTGTATATGCTGGGATCCTGAAGAAGTAGGATGTACTTGCAAGGCAGGGGCAAGCAGGCAAAGAGCAAAAGCTTCTGTCCTCTATGTCCTTATATAGACTTCCAGGAGAAGATATGCTCCAGATTAAAGGTGTGTCTTCCTCCCTCAAGATCTGACCAAAGGCATGTGTCTTCCTAATGCAAAGGTCCAGACTTAAAGTAGATCCATCAATTTCAAACTAAACAAAACAGCTCTCACAGGTGTGCCCTCTATTTCTGGGTTGTTGTTCATTCCAGATGTTGTCAAGTCAACAACCAAGAATAGCCGTCACAGACAGTAAAATGATAATTTTAGCCAAAAGTTGTAAGCTCCTTGTGATCTTCATCACACTACTCCCCTCAAAAAGGTGATACCAGGACAAGGAGACCAGGAGATAACAACACAAGTTATGGGGTAATTTTTCTCTTAGGAGTTAAGTGTAGATGACAGCTCTGTGATCTTAAAACTTCACAGCTTTATCCAGAGATGCCTAGAATTGAAAGTCTCATTCAAACCTTCTCTAATCAGGAAAGAGATCAGAAAACTCTTTGGTGACAGCTTTCCAGGAGAGAGAGGGTATATTTCACCTTGTCTTGTGTTTAGATCACATAGACTCCTATAACTCCAATTAGCTGTGGTTTAGGTCTTTGCCTACATGGCAATATACATAGGTATGAAGATGCAATAAAAGAGCTATTCTTGATGAGCAAAAATCTAAGATGCCAGGCTAGAGACATGGCTCAGTTGCTAAAGTGCTTGTGTTAGAAGCATGAGGATCTGAGCTAAATCCCTAGTATGTGCCTGATTTAGTGATGCCTCTTCACAGCAATGAAACTCTAAGACAGGACAGGAAGATTGGAAAATCCCTTAGACTCACTCACCAGCTAGTCTAGCCTAATTGACGAGTTCCAAGGTAATATTATATATAGGTCTTCTGTCAAAGTGGGTTGGTTGCATTCCTGAGGATGACACCTGGAGCGGTTGTACTACAGTGTCTGTTGGTATATCCACACATGTCCATATGTGCCTGCACTCACTGGTGCAAACTATTTCCACAATTCTCCATTTATAATGGGATGTATTGCCTTCCCTTTTTTGATTTGACTATTACGTCTCAATGTGTTTTGCTGCTTCCTTCCTCTTTAGCCAGTTCACTCTGTGTGAAGGTCAGATTGTGAGATCAGCCAATGGAAGGACTTCAGCTTCTTGGTCTTTCCGACTAGAGTTGCCATTACACTGAATGAAATATGGTAGACTTGTCTGTCAAATTAAAATTAATGTTTGCATTGACACTGACAGGAAAGGCCATTCTTCAAACCAAGTTACTATAAATTTATTTTTCTTTGTGTCTTGTGACACTAGTTTATCAAGTGTTATGAAGTTTCTATTATGCGATTGTGAGTATCTGATGACTAGAAATTGAAGTCATTTTTCTTTGTCTAGTCTCACAGTAACTACGCCAGTTCTCAATGTGCACTAAAATGTCAAACAGTATAGAAAAGCGCATCATCTCTATGGTGTTTGCTTCATCTGTATGTGGCCTATACTTAACATTTTAAAAAGTAAATCATGGTAACTCTAAAATCAAGTTCCTTGGAAGTTGAATAATATTCTTAAATAAACATAAAATTAAAATGTTATTATTTCTAGGGTTATTCCCACCCTCCAGAAGCCTTCCATAGAAAATATCCCCAGTGCTAGGGACGTTTCAAGCTCACACACACACCAGTTCTAAGAGTTGGTATTCCAAGTCTTAGGATCTCACTCAAGGATAAAAGTCCTTTTGATCTAGGGCCATCCAATAAACCAGATAGAACTTGTTCCAGAACAAAGAAATAATTTTCACTTCCCCTACCTCAGTCAGGCCAATGAAAGACATGAAAGACAAAAGAGAAGCTAATTTTTTCTTGATTCTTTGACAGCAGAGACATTGTTTCTCTTCTGTGAGGGTCTAGAAGGAAACACAGAAACATAGCTCTCCTTATAGAAAAGGGGCAGCTTTGTAACAAAACAACTCTGAAAAGAACCTGTGGAATACCAAACTCCCTGTTTTAAGGCACACCCTCCCCAGAGAAACTTCTCAACTCGGTACTTGCAAGTACAGTGGTTGTAACAAAAGAATGTATATCAAGGGAGAGGTGCAGTAGGAAGATTTAGGAGAGAGACGAAAGCTTAGGGATTGAGCATGATCCAAATAATGAAGACTTTTTAAAAATTTGCTTTTTAAAATACTGAGATGGGGCTTTAATGGATTCAAAAGCAGAAGCATCTGTGAGCACACTGCATGCATTGGCCCACATGAAAACACAACACTTCAAACAGTGAGGTGATAGATAGTAAGCTTATCTTTAAGATGGAGATATCACTTCTGCTTTCCATCTGAACTGACCCTGTGCCACAGCTCTCCATGTCCAAATTCTGCCTGGAGAGAGCTGGCCTCCTAGGAGTGCCGACACATAGTCTTACGGGAGGGACAACAAGCCACAGTCAGAGACAGCAAGGTCAGCTAACAACACAGATAACCAGTTGGTGAAAGGCAAGGGCAAGAACATAAGGAACAGAAACCAAGGTTACTTGGCATCATCAGAACCCAGTTCTCCCATCACAGCAAGCCCTGGATACCCCAACACACCAGAAAAGCAAGACTCTGGTTTAAAATCACATCTCACGATGATGATAGAGGACTTTAAGAAGGACATAACTCCCTTAAAGAAATACAGGAGAACACAGGCAAACAGGTAGAAATTCTTAAAGAGGAAACACAAAAATCCCTTAAAGAATTACAGGAAATCACAACCAAACAGGTAAAGGAATTGAACAAAACCATTCAGGATCTAAAAATGGAAATAGAAACAATAAGGAAATCACAAAGGGATACAACTCTGGAGATAGAAAACCCAGGAAAGAGATCAAGAGCCATAGATACAAGCATCACCAACAGAATACAAGAGATAGAAGAGAGAATCTCAGTGCAGAAGATACCATAGAAAACGTTGACACATCAGTCAAAGAAAGTGCAAAATGCAAAAAGCTCCTAACACAAAACATCCAGGAAATTCGGGACACAATGAGAAGACCTGGGCCCTATGGGAAGTTGTTTTATTAGGAGGTGTGGCCTTATTGGATGAGGTGCAGCCTTGTTAGAGGAAGTGTGTCACTGTGGAGGTGGGGCTTTGAAGTCTCATAAATATGCTCAAGTCTTGTCTGAGTGATCCAGACCCGCCTCCTGACTGCCTGAAGAAGACAGTCCCCTCTTGGCTGCCTTTGGAGCAAGGTGTAGAACCATCAGCTCCTCTAGTACCATGTCTGCTTGTACAGATACCATGCTCCCTGCCATAATGAGAATGGACTGAACCTCTGAAACTATAAACCAGCCCCAATGAAATGTTTTCCATTATAGGAGTTGCCTTGGTCATGGTGTCTTTTCCCAGCAATAAAACACTAAGACACTATCTTAAAAACTAATTTTTAGGATTACACTTTCATAACATACACTTGAATCTCAGACAGTCACAGCAGATGAGCCTCAGTCAGTGAGATCACTCACAGCAGAGTAACAACCCCTTGATCTGTAGCTCATGTCCATTTTTTTTTGTTTGTACATGGTACCTACCCACACTGTGGAATGTTATTATTCCATGACCTTCTTCTGATTTTGAGGGCTGTCTCAGTAGCAAATCACTATTTTCCCATTTTTTATTTGTCTCAAGTTTTTACAGATAATATCATTCAGAAATGCCATTATGCTTCTTAGTGAATCTGGAGAGGGAGAAGGAACATTTCTTATGAAGTAGCTGCAGCTGCAGGGGGAGCTAGAAATACAAATGGTGCCCTGTGAGAGAGCTACAGTGTTTCCCCTGGTAGACTTCTCAGTCTGGTTTTGTATGTAGACTCCACTTTATTACTACCAGACAGCTCTCTACCATACTGAAACTTGGATGATGTCCTATTAAACCTTCCCATATCCTTAAAACCACAGACATTTATTATCAATTAACTTTAGCTTTATCTTTGATTTTTTCATGTCAACTGTAAACATATACTTTATCCATTTCATGCTTTTGATTATTTATTTCCTTCACAGAGTGAAAGGCTGTTAGTTTCAAGAAAGAAGAGGCTGCGTATTTTTGTTAATTATAGCATTCTCTGCATCTAGATCATAAGCTTATTGATAAGTGATTGTTACAAAATAACTGGGCTGCAAGAAGAGTTGGGGATATATATTCCAGACGACCCATTTGCTCTGTCTTGGACAAGGTTCAAATCTAGAAGATGAGTAGGACCAACCAAGATTCTGGCAAAACTGAGATACTATGTCAAAATGACCTGTAAGAAAAGAGGTCCAGGATTCCTTTCTAGGTCATAAGACAAAAATCGTCTCCAGAACTCAGCATTAACTGGGAGGATGAATAGCGGACTTAGGAAAAGAGAAGAAAACTTAGAGGTAGAACATCACTCAGATAATAAAGTAGATATGGAACACTGAAAATATGATATTGTGGATGTCTTTCAGAAACTCCCTAGACCTTGGGTTCAGCTTCTGCAATATGTGTCCTACACTGGGAAAGTACAGCAAAGCAGTGGTTGCTGCTGATAGCTGCCATTCTGATTTCTACATTGGCATAGCGTCAGTGGAGCCCAGCATAGAGCTGAAGTCCCAACCATATTTGCTAACAATAAGGCAGAGTAAGGTGGTCTGAGACAGTGCTGGATGGCACTCCATTTCTATGATCCTGCCAAATTGTGATGTCAGTATGAAGTAGAATTTCTCCCTTCTCCTGACAGCTATTAGAAGGGGATAGTGCTATAGTGTACATGGATCCTGTGACCCTTATCGAGTGAACAAAAGAAATAAAAAGGAAAGGAAAGGACGTGGCTGCTCCTAGGTATGGTGGGGAGAATGTTTATCATGGATAAGTGGGAGAGCAGAGGCAGACTCCCATCTGGGAGAGTCCAGAGTGGTCATGACCCTGAAGTGTGTGGGAGGGAGAAGAGGAAGGGAGAAGAATGGAGGGAGGGGGGCCTAGTGCAGCAGCCAGGATGACAAAAGTACAAAAAAAAAAAAAGGTGGATAAGCAAAATAGTCTCGATTATATAAGGAAGAGCCCAGGGGCGGGGAGAGTAGGTAGCCCCTGCACTGGAAAGTTAAGTGTAGGGGGCATGGTCTGCTGGGAGTACCTGTCAGCCAAGTCTGCTTTGGTATGTTAAATAGGAGCCTCAGTGGGTCATCCTGGGTTTGAAACAATTGCAAGGGTAATTTCTGCCTGCACACAGTGGCAGTGCAGAAGAACCAGAAAATATGAGGTGGTGCTGGCACATACATATGAATGTCAGTAGGGTTGAGCAGAAAACCACGGAAACCCAGCAGCGAGGATAAAGACTATGATGGTGCAAAGCAGTGCTAGTTCATGTGGGCTTGCCTTGTATTATAAGATGTTTCCAAAGAGTCTGAAGCTGAAAGAGTTTGAATAAATAATGAATTGGAAAAGCGCAACCATAGCAAAGGCACAGCCATGTACAATGTGGATTGAGAGAACAGGAAAACCCCCAAGAAATCAATATTGAACCCCCTCATTGCAAGGTTTCAGAAGGCTAAAATGTTATGCAAATCATATGGCAGAAACATAAACTCACATGTTTGTGTGTTTCCACACTGTCAGGATTTAATGATAACGATAAATTCACAAAGGTGAGCAGTTCTAATAACAATTTTTCATCTAATCTGCATAGAATCTACCTGCCTTAGTAATGTGACCAACGTGAAATATAAGTTCTTAAATTTTAATTTATTTCTTTCATAGATAGGAGTACTCTATCGGCATGTACATCTGCATGCTACAAGAGAGCATGGGATCTCATTACAGGTGGTTGTGAGCCATCATGCAGTTGATGGGAATTGAACTCAGGACCTCTGGAAGCCAATGCTTTAAGCCACTGAGCCATCTCCCCAGTCCCCAAGTTTTTTATTTAAATCGTAATTACTCTTAATAACACATCACAGATACAATGGGTTAAAGAATGAATATAAGTTAAAGAGGCTGCAGCAGAGTTGAAGAGGTTTCGCAAGTGGAGATGAGGACTGTCCGCATTGATAAGATAATGAAGCAGGTGGGTGCTGGGAGGGAGCAGCTGAAACTTAGTCTGGGAGCAAGACTGCAAACTTCAACTTCAAAGTCAAATGTGGTCTGAAGCAGAAAGCTAGACAAAAGCAGGAAATTGTGGGCCACGTTCAAGCAGGTGAACAGGTTGGTGTGTATCCATGTCATTGCAGTATTATGTATCCATCACTTTATGAGGTCCACATGTGGGAATTACAATTCCTTACTCTGGCATCTCTTATAAATTCTTGCTCTTTATCTCCCTGATATAAAGTCTATGTGCCCTTGTGGTCTTACTTCTTCACAACAAACTTTAAGGGTGGCTCCCACATTTTCCAATCTGTTGCCTGACCAGAGATACAATTTCTGGGTTCACCCAGAGCCTGTTGTTATCCTTCTCCCTCAAAATGGAGTCAAAAATTGCTTGTAAAATGAGCAGGGCACAGCCTGAAAAACCACTATGGAGTAACAGAGTAGGACACAGCTTGAGCTCAACAATGCAGATGCTGAAATATCGCATTGAATCATATACAGAAATAGATGGACCTCTACTATGCGTTAAAATTTTAGAGGCTATAGCTATAGCTTAGTGGTAAAACCCTTACCAAGCTTGCACAAGGCCTTAGGTTCCATAACCAACACTACTGAAAAATTAATTTAATACATGCAAATATGTAATGATCAAATTGGAATAGTTATCTTTTCTGTTTCTTTTTATATGTGAATTATCCAACAATGTTGCACCTACTTCAACAAGGCCATGGCTCCCAGTAGTGCCACTCCCTATGTACCATGCATTCAAACACACGAGTCTATGGGGGCCATTCCTATTCAAATCATCACAGTATCTTACAGACAGTCGCACTCTTGCTGCGCCTCTCATACCGCTCCCTCTGTATGGGAACGGGAAACAGTGCTCTCCTGTTACCTTCTCATTAAGACTGTATTCTTATCATATTAAAAGGTCCAACTTTAGATCTCACTCAATGTTTATTACTTCCGTAATAATTTTATTGCCAAATAGCATTTCAACACATAAACCTCAACAATAACACACACTAATTATTTCTTTAAATATAAATGCTATAAACAGATAGTTGGAAAGAGCCAGAAGAACTGGTTTTAGTGTGCTGTGTCTGAGAAACACATTTGATAATATAATGAATAAGGTAGGGAGAAGCTAATCATGTAAAAACATATAGCATAAATATATTAACTGGAACAAAGCAAATGGCTTGGCTAATACATGGTAAAAAAACTCATTGTAAAAGTTACTAGAGGTAAGGAAGGAACAGCCCATTAATGAGCTATTGGGAACATGTACACAAATGCACAAAGGACAGAACTTCAAAATACATGAAGAAAATAAATGGATAGAACTGAAAGGCGAAATGAACAATTCATAAACATGGCTGGGGAACTTCCTGCAGTATTATTCTCAACAACTAGACTTATTGAAAAAAAAGCAACAGTTTTATAGAGGGAGTCAACACTGTAGACCAAAGGCGTGTTATTGAAATTTATAGGATATTTACTCAGGACATAAGAATGTGCCTCACTTTTCAAGAATGCTTAGAATATTCACCAAGGTAAATTGTATTCTGGATCATAAAATTGCTACAATTAAAAAGAATTCCAATCATATTGTGTTCCCCCCATAACACTTCACCCCACAATATCAATAGGGCTTCAGCATAAAAGCACTTGTCAGATCAGGTTGTAACGCATGCCTCAGATCTCAGTACTCAGGAGGGAGGGGCAGGCAGATCTCTTGAGTTTGAGGCCAGCCTTATCTACAGTGTAAATTCGAGGGACAGTCACAACTACACAGAGAAACCTTGTCTTCAAAACCCAGATAGATAGATAGATAGATAGATAGATAGATAGATAGATAGATGATAGATAGATAGACAGACAGATAGATGATAGATGTCACACTGGCTAGGGTCAGCAGGATGGCTTGACAGTTAAAGGCACCTTCAACCAACTCTGCTGACCTGACTTTCATTCCCCAGACTCACCTGGTAAAGACAACAACCAACTTCCACCTCAGAACTTCACTCTCATGCCCTGGCATGTGAACATACATACATACACACACATACATACATACACCAGCATGCACATGCACCACAATGTGAATAAATCTAAATGAAATAAAAAATTGAAGTATTGAATTATAAATGAGAGGACTAACTACAAGACACATTTTATTCTAAACATAAGCTAAAGAGGAGGGAACAAGCAATTATACCAAGAGTGAAGCCTTTTCCACCACTTCCTAGACAAAAAAATCCTGAATATAACCAAGTCTTAGCTAAATACATATACAATTCTCACTAAAGGAATAATGATCACAGTTACGACTACTCAATATACTATGTCTGTCTCATAGACAAAAACATATGTGCCTACATATAAAACGTTAAAAAGCAAGAAAACCTACAATCTGAACAGATAATGCAACCATTAAAACCACTCTGAAATATGACACAAATAATGGAATTTGGATGGAGAATTTTAAAAAAATACAATTTTTGATTTCTGAGATCAAGGGCTTTCTTCGTTCTTTTTTATGTACAATATAAGATTGTGATCTAGTTCTCTTTAGATTTGTTTCTGATTTATTCACATAAGATGATCTTCAGTTCCGTCTAACTTATCAGAAATAACAGGCATTTATATTTTGTGCATTTTAAAGCCAACTAGTAGTCCACTGCGAACATTTTTATAAGTATTCATTAATAGATAAACCTATGTTTTCTCTTGGCTAAAACAGCAGAGGTCGTGGAGACTAAGAGTGCTGAATGGTGCTTTCTCCCTCATCATAAGATGCCATCTTGGACTTTGCTTCCAGTGGCCATGGCAACCAGAGCAGAACAATAAATGATAGAGCTACATCTACAATAATGGCAATGGCGCTTCTGATACTCTAGCTGTGAAAGATCCCAGCTATTGTTCCTCTGCTCCTTCCCTCAGCTGCAACTGATCTTAGGAGATATTAGACTTTGTAGAGATCAAAAGGTTAATTAAAACGGGGACACAGTGATGCAGCTTCCACGACATCACCATGCATGATGGGGATGGTCGTTTCTATGATTACACTGTTCGGAGTCGCCCATGTTCCTGTAAGTAACCCTTACACTCTGGAAGCAAGTCCAGTAAACTCATGGGTCTCGCCAAATTGGATTTGGGTAAAACTGTACTTTAATGTATCACTGGTGCTAATCTGGAGTAAAGAGGCATTTGTTTATATCTCTTCAAGAAAAGTTAATACAAGAATTGAGGGAGAGAGAGAATGAAGTTGATTGATTCGATTCTGTTACACTTGGGAACAAGAAGCTCTGGGGTACTATTGCTCAGTAAGGTCACTAAGGAAACCAATTAAAAAATAGAATAGAATTTTGAATGGTTTCATCATAAAGATAAAATAGATGGGTGATAAGATATATCTATCCTGATTTATGCTATACATATGTGATAAAAACACATGACATCCAATAGAGTTCTATTTTTTGTTTTAGATATCAGTTTTGGGTGTAACTTTGAGATTGGATGCCCCAGTCAGAAGGGAAATCAGGGGTCCTCATGAAGACACTGGCATTTCTACCCTGAGACTAAGCCCACAGACCTCTCAAGCCTCAAATCCAATTTTAGGTTTTGATGATGAGACAATGGCTCTCCCAGTGAACAGGGGGTTGTTTTAGAATTTGTCTTTTAGTTTTGATATAAACTCTAAAACATATTAAATTAACTTTCAAGTTTAGCAAACAATTTAACATTTGGCTATTTTGAAGAGTCTTGTTTATTATGAATTGACAATTTTAGGCCTTTTTCTTTTTCAGATCCTCTTACATGTTAATTAAAGCAGGTCACCTATTTAGCTTTTTTTTCAGTTGTATTGGTTAGGTTAAGCATACAAGATGAACCAGTTTTAAGGTAGAAATATTTCCCCTCATTGTACTAAATATTTACATGTTAGTAATTGTCACACAAAAAGCTAGGTAGTGTACCAAATGCTGGTTTATTTCTAAATGTTTTCACCCTTTTGGAAGCCTTCTTCCTCATATTCATACATAATTCTTTTGCTTCTGAAAACTTTCTTATGGTACCTAGGGAATGCATCTAAAGGGGGTTATTAGAATGGCTTACAGGCTGTGATCCAGCTAGTCAAACAATGGCTGCCTCTGAACAGAAAGTCCAGGAATCCAGTAGGTATTCAGTCCATAAGACTAGACATTTCAGTGTACAGATGAATCCTGAAGAGGTAGGTTCTAATATCACTGAAACGAGAGTGAGGGCAAGCAGGAGAAGAGGAAAAGCTTCTTTCTTCCATTCTCTATTTAGCCTGCCATGAGAAGGTGTGGCCTAGATTTTGCAAGGGTCTTCTGACCTCAAGTAATCTAATAAACTAAAACATCCCCCACAGATATGCCCAGTGACTTGGGTTTTTAGTTAATTACAGATATAGTCAAGTTGATGACCAAGATTTGCCATCACCAAAATACTTAGAACCCCAAACAGGCCTGATGAGAGAAGAATTTATTCGTGGTACATGTTATGCTGTGCTTTTTCTTCCAGGAAAAATAGATGCCATCCTGGACTTTGCCCTGGTATCCATGACAACTAGAGCAGAACAAAACAGTATTAGCCAGGTCAATTGCAATGAGCTGCTGATATTCCCTAGGGAGGGTCAATAGCCTCTCCCCTGTAATTCTAGGTATTACCCCCTTCCCTAGCTGAGAGTGATCTAGGGAGATGTCACACTATATAGAAAGTGGAATGTCAATTGAAAAGGGACTCCATGGTGTAATTTCCAAGAAGTCATCATTCACAAAGGGGCAGGGCTTTGCAGTGATGCTGCGGTTTGGGGGGTTACCTATGCTTCTGTAAGTAGCACCTCATCCATGTTCTATAAACAATCCCAATGAAGTCACCAAATTGGATTTTGATAAAATTGTACTTTCAGCCTGTTGTTGGTGCTAGTCTAGGGCATAGAGACATTTGTTTGTGTCTCCTCAATAGGTAGTGTAAAAACATATTATACTCAAGATATAGATATCAAAAATGAAAAATAAAGACGTGATGTTGAAACCTATAGTGGAAAATACCAACTCACTATATATAGCAAAGATAGAAGAATAACATCAGATACATCATCCAGTAACACCCAAAATGAGAGAAGTATGTGACAATATAATTTAAGTCTGGAGATGTAAATAATTGCCAACCTACATTGCTACATTCAGCAAAGCTATCTTTTAAAATACGAAGAGCTATAAGAACATTTCAAGACAAGCATAAACTACAGGATTTCATGACCGCCAACTCAGCACTGAAGAAGACACTTAAAAGAAAATATGTTGCCCAACATAATAATCCAACAACCTTAATATTAATAGAAGAAAAAGAAAAAAATCCAACAGACCAGAAAAATAAACTCACAAAATTATTGGAATTAGAAAATATATGTAAAAAGTTACCAAATATGTAAATATTTTTGACTTACCAATGAAGAGTCAGAACACCAAATTCTAACCATCAAGGATGAGATGTCAACAAGGAAATAGAAGTACTGAGTTAGTAAACAAAGTCCAATTAACTATCTGTTCTATCTGTTGTCTCGAAGAAATGGACTGAAATAGCAAAGAGAACCCCGTGACAGAGAGTAAAAGAATGGAAGTCTATCATGCAAATAGAAGGCCAAAACAAGCTGCTGTAGCTACTGGTATCACTGCAAAATTTGTCAGAGGAGATCAATAAAGGTACTATATATAAATAAAATGGATAATGAATGCATAAAGACTATATAACAATTGTCAATTCATGTGCAGAAAATATTGAGGTTCCCAATTTCATAAAAGAAACATTAATGAACATGAAATGTGAGAGGACCTGATACAATAAAAGTGGGTAGATCAATTCTCATTCTTCTGCATGTTGACCTCCAGTTGAGCCAGCACCATCTGTTGAAAATGCTATCTTTATTCCACTGGATGTGTTCAGCTCCTTTGTCGAAGATCAATTGGCCATAGATGTGTGGGTTCAATTCTGGGTCTTCAATCCTATTCCATTGATCCGCCTCCCTGTCACTGGACCAATACCATGCAGTTTTTAACACTACTGCTCTGTAGTATTGCTTGAAGTCCGGGATATTGATTCCCCCAGAAGTTCTTTTACTGTTGATGATAGTTTTAGCTATCCTGGGTTTTTTGTTATTCCAGATGAATTTGAAAATTGCTCTTTCTAACTCTATAAAGAACTGAGTTGGGATTTTGATGGGGATTGTGTTGAATCTGTATATTGCTTTTGGCAAGATTGACATTTTAACTATATTAATCCTGCCAACCCACAAGCATGGAACATTTTCTGATGTCTTCTTCAATTTCCTTCTTCAGAGACCTGAAGTTTTTGTCATATAAATCTTTCACTTGTTTGGTTAGAGTCACACCAAGATACTTTATATCGTTTGTGGCTATTGTGAAGGGTGTCATTTCCCTAATTTCTTTCTCGGCCTGCTTATCCTTGCGTATAGGAAGGCTACTGATTTGCTTGAGTTGATTTTATAACCAGCCACTTTGCTGAAGTTGTTTATCAGCTGTAGGAGTTCTCTGGTGGAGTTTTTTGGGTCACTTAAGTATACTATCATATATATCATCTGCGAATAGTGATAGTTTCCAGTGTCAAAAGAATACCCATGGTATTCAGTCACTGATAAGTGGATATTAGCCTAGAATCTTGAAACACCAAAGACACCAAAGACACATACCAAAGGATGTCTGACAAGAAGAAAGGAGTGGACACTGGTGTTGGAAAGGATCAAAGCATCAGTGTAGGGGAATACAAGAACAGGGAAGAGGGAAGGGGTGGAAGAGAGAGCAGGGGGAGGGAAAAGGGCATGTGGGACCTTTGGGGGGTGGGGAACCAGAAAAAGGCAAATGAATTGTAAATATAGAATATATCCAATAAAAAAAGTGGGTGGTTGTAATTTCAAAACCCTTTTTCCACCTTTAGATGGGTCATCCAAATTAAACTCAATTAAGTAACCAGTGTTACATTATATAATAGATCAAATGGACTTAACAGAATATTCCTTAGAAACTCTTGGAACCATTTCTAAAATAAATCACACTCTAGGACAGCATATCTTAAATACAAAAATGATCAAAAGCTGTGTTTTTTTCATATCAATTGTAAGATAAGTTAAAGAAATGACACAAATACATAGAGATCAAATAATGTACTCTTGACTGACCTTGAAGCTCATTGAAGAAATTAGGGAGTAAATTGTAAAAATTTCTAGAACCAAAGGAAAATCAAATCTCAGCTTACTATGACCTCTGAGATACAGCTAAGGCAGTTCCCAAGAAGAAAGTAACTCTAAGTGTTTCTATTTAAAAATATCAGATGGATCTCTCATAAATAATCTAATAATGAATCTTATAATATTAGAAAAAAACACGCCTGACAAAAAAGCATCAGGCACAAATCACATGGTCAACCCCATAGATGCAGAGCAAAGTACAACATTCCTTCATATACGTCCCAATGGGAGATACTTTCAACACATTACTTTTATTTAGCAAACCTATAGCAAACATTATACAATCTAGGGAAAAATTAAAAGTGTTTCTTCTAAAATCATGAAGGATATAAAGAAGCCACTCTTATTCCATATAATGCTCAAACTCTTTGGTAGAGAAATAAGAAAACAGAAATAATTAAAAGAGACAGTAACAGGAAAGCAAGAGGTAAGTTATCTCTATTTGCCGATGACATGATCCTATAATGAAGACCCTCAGAGTCAACCCAAACCTCCTATCTGGTAAACTCCCTCACCAACAGCATTGAGAAAGACACTAGAGGATGGAGAGGATTTCCATTTCCACTAGTTGTTAGAATTAATATTGTGAAATGATTATACTAATAAAAGAAGTCTACAGATTCACGACAATCCACTTCAAAATACTAACGATATTCACATAATTACAAAAAGTAAACCTAAAGTTTGGATGAAAGCACAACAGCTCTGTAAACCCCCCAAAATTTAAGCAGATAGAACTATGCTGAAGGTATGTTAATATATAATCCTACACTGGAGAGAAATGTATAAAATCTGACATAGAGATCAGTGAAATAGAATACAGGACCAATACATAAACCCATACAGCAACTGTCACCTCATCTTTGATAAATAGTTTTTACAACAAGTTGTCCTAGGAAACATAGATGCCCATATGTAAAAGAATAAAAGTATATCCCTATCACTTTTTCCACACAAAAGCCAATTCAAGGTGCACCAAAAACCTTAATGTAAGACCAGCACTCTTCAAACTGCTTTGAGAAAAGGAAATATAATATGAACATAAGTAGGAACTTTCTAAAAGGACTATCAACAGTGTGAGAAATAATCCCAAAATAGACAAAAGAGGACTGCATGAAATTAAAATATTTCTGTAAAACAAAAGTAATAATAAAAGAATACACAGCATACAGAATTGACAAAAAAGTCTTCCCAAACTATATATCTCTGACAGTGGATTAATATTTTGAAATCTGCAAAGAACTCTAAAAGTTTTGTTGAATTCTGTTGAGTTATTTTCCTTCTGTTGGGTTGCCTTATTCAACTTTGATGTGTTGGCTTTTGTTTTATCTTATTATACTTTATTTTGTTGTGTTTTGTTTTTATCCCTTTAGAAGCCTATCTTTTGCTCTACAGAGAGACAGAAAGGCAGTGCATCCAGATGGGACGGAGGGGAGAAGGAACTGGGAGAAGCGGAGGGAAGGGAAAATGTAATGAGGATATATTGTGTAAGAAAAGAATCTATTTTTAATAAAAAGGAAAGACAAACAACAACAACAACAACAACATCAACAACACAGACTACCAGAAAACAAGGCAAAACTGTATCTTGGAACATGTAACTTGAATCATCAGTTAAGACTATATATTGCGCTTGCATCAGTTCTCAGCATCCATGTCATGTTGCTAGCATCTGCTTTTAACTTCAGATCTATGGGATCTGAAGCCCTCTTTGGATTCTGTGGGACATTGCATTCATTGCATTCGCGCGTGCGCGTGCACGCGCGCGCGCGCGCGCGCGCGCGCACACACACACACACACACACACACACACAATTTTAAAATAAAATAAAATAAAAATTTAAAATTTTGTTAGGATATATTTATTCTTATTTCATGTGTCTGAGTTTTCTGCATGCATGAATAAATGAGCACTGTGTGTCTACCTACTACCTTCAGGGGACAGAACAGGGTGATGGAATCCCTGGAACTATAGCTGATGGTTGTGAGCTGACTGTGATTGGTGGGAATTGAACCTGTGTCTTCAGCAAGAGTAGCAAAGGCCCTTAGCTGCAGAGACATTTCTCTAGCCCCGGAAATAAAGCTAATCTTTAAAAATGTTTAATAAGATCTTATTCTATCAATAACCATTCTAACAAATTGGATTGGTTTCCAAAGGAAGGAATATAAATACCCAAACAATATCTCAAAAACATTTAACATGGTTATCCATCAGGAAAAATAAACTAAAACTGAACTGAGGCCAAGCATGGTGGCATACACCTTTAATTCCAGCACTGGGGAGGCAGAAGTAGAAATGTCTCTCTGAGTTCAAGTCCATTCTGGCATACATATTTTTATGCCTGCCAGTGCTGCCTAGAGAGATCCTGTCTCATAAAACAAACAAGAACATTCACCATGTAGGGAAAGAGAAGCCCTTATATTTTGTTGGTGGGAATGTAACTGATGCACTTGTGGTAGAAATGAGTATGGGGTTATCTAAAAAAACCAAACAAGCAAACAACAAACAGCCCAAAAAACTAAGGAGAGATGACTCAGCTATACCACTACTTGGCACATGCCCAGAGGACTCTGTACCATAGAGACCTGCATATCCATGTTTGCTGATACACTATTCAGAGTAGCCAAGAAATAGAGGCATATCAATGCATGAATAGATAAAGAAAATGTGGTATATACACACTCAATGGAATTTTATAAACTATAAAGAAAAAATAAAATTATAACATTCACAGGAATATAGCTGGATGGATAGAGATAATCATTAATTTGCTTTAAGTATCTCTCATATATAGATTTTTAGATTACACATACTAATATATATGTACATATATACATATACATGTGTGTGCAAGACATGAAAGTAGAAAGGAGACTTTGAGAAGGAAGGAAAGCATATAAAATGGGAAGAAGGTTGGAACAGCATAGCAGCCTTATATATAATAGCCAGAAGCTGGAAAGAACCCAGATGTCCCTCAACAGAGGAATGGATACAAAAAATGTGGTATATATACACAATGGAGTACTATTCAGCCATTAGAAACAATGAATTCAGGAAATTCTTAGAGAAATGGATGGAGCTGGAGAACGTCATACTAAGTGAGGTGACCCAGTCTCAAAAGAATACCCATGGTATACAGTCACTGATAAGTGGATATTAGGCTAGAAGCTTGGAACACCAAAGACATAAATCACATATCAAGTGATGTCTCACAAGAAGAAAGGAGCGGACACTGGTGCTAGAATGGACCAAAACATCATTGTGGGGGAGTACAAGAACAGTGAGGTGGGAGGGGGTGGATGAAGGAACAGGGGGAGGGAAAAGGGCATTTGGGACCTTTGGGGGTGGGGAACCAGAAAAAGGGAAATGAATTGTAAATATAGAATATATCCAATAAATAAAAAAAAAGAAAAAAAGAAAATGGAAAATAAGTCTGTAAAAAAAAAAGAAGGTTGGAACAGGAAAAGGCAATAGCATATGTGATATGAAAGCAGAAAGAAGGAATATTTTTTAAGGACAAAAGGGACTAGCAAAGGAGGGAGGTAAAAATGAAGGACAGTGGTAGAAAGATTGAATGAGTAGAAAGTATAATGGTGCACATGTGTGAAAATATGACAATGACATATCTTATGGTAACTAAAAATAATAATTTAAAATATGAAATAAAATTAATTTAAGAAAATGGTGATTAAGATTTCATGTATTCAAATATAAAAAGGAAATGAAACACATGAACAAATAGGTAATTTATATAGTCAGAACTCAAAATCTATAAGGAAATCCCAGAAATAAAAATGCTAATGGAAATGAAGAAAGCCTTCTCGAGCTCCATTAAGAGACTAGAGTTTCATTGTCCCTCCCACTTAATGGGGCAACAATGTTCCTACTAGATACCATAGACCAAGACATAAAAATCTTGGAATGGGCTATTTATTTTGGAGCTGTTGTCCAGTGATGTTGCACAGACACCATGAATATTATAAGCTGTTGCTAATAGTATTGGTTACCCTGCAGAATTTGACAATAAGACTTTCTTGCTGAAGATGCTACATACTTGAGTCATAGATCATGATAAAAATCAAGCTGGTACTAACTTGGAAGCTTCATTCCTATGGACTAACATTCAGAATGTTGGCAAGTGCTACGTATATTATCAGTGGAAAAGAGTAATCATAAATCTTACTCAGCTGTGAACCTTGTGATCTACAATAATAACCAACCTGAGAAAACATACCCAACAGTACAGTAGTGGCACAAACTCCATGGGAATAGTCAACTACATTGTGATTGGATTTAAGTCCCACACCATAAGATGAAAGCCATAACTGGCATCCTTATCAGGCCAAGAAGCTACAGTTTGATAGGTTAAGGGCCCTCTTAGGGAGAACCTACCACTATTATTCTGCTAAATGCACATATTGTTGTAACAACAATGAATGATTTAGCATTATACATATAGATTACTGCTTGTCCTAATCCTCATCTTGGATGCTTCTACTTGTGGTGATTAATACAAAGGAGCCACAACTGGCCAAGGCACAGAAACTAAGAGTATACAGAATTTTCAGCCCTAAATAGAATGTATACACTGCATCCTCCCCTCTAAAAGCTCAAGAATTGCTGTGAAATAGTGGGCAGAAGGGGTATAAGAGGCATAGGTGGTAGAATAATACAAGAAATGGTGTTTTCCAGGTATAGCTAGACAGCTATACATATGGGCTCACAGCATGCAAAAGACTTGTGCAACTCAATAGAGATCAAATCTCACCGTACAGTGGGATATTTCCTCTCAAGGTCCCACACCTAGCTGAGGAGCTATTGACAATTGTTAGCTTCTGGGAGAAGGAAAGTCAGTTCTCTCTAAGAATGTAGCCACTGGTAAGTCAATCATGCTCTGTTGGAAGGCCAAGAACATATGAAAAGTAGAAATTGGACTTGATGGGTTTAATGACAACAAAAAAGACATACAGTTACAGTGACTAAGGAAGGGGGTAGATATGGGACAATTTGGGGAGAGAGGTGAGTACAATCAAAACATGAGCAAATTTTTCAAAGAATAAAAATGACTAAATATATGGCCAGGTAAAAAAATCAAATTAAATATATGTCAATGTAAACTATCTAAACTGAAAGCAAAAAGAAAAGTTTGCATACAACATGCAAGGGGTATAGGAAATTTCTGAAAGGTATAACAGATAGCAATACCAGAAGAGAATCAGAAAATCTATTTAAAGTAATTCTGAGTAATTTCCAAAATTAATGTCAGACATCAAATTAAAAACACAGGATGACTAGACAAAACCCAAATACATATATCTCTGTATGACATATTCAACAGTAAAACATAACAATGAGAAATTAATGAAGGAACATAGAGGAAATAAAATACCCTACCTTTTGAGGACTACAGGCTAGAATTAATTTACCTTTTTATTTAGCAGTAATTCAAGCAAGACATATATAATAAGCTACTTTATTCTTTGGAAAGAAATCTAAATTCCCTAAAATTCTATATCTAGAAAAATTATCTTTCAAATGGGGTATAATACATGCATTTTAATATGAATAAAAACTGAGGGAACTAGTTATCTGTTATGTTCAGAATAGAATTGGTAATGGCTTTGGGGGCGGTATTTGAAGACAGGGTTTCTCTGTGTATCCATGAATGTCCTAGAACTCACTCTGTAGACCAGGCTGACCTCAAACCCATAGAGATCTGCTTGTGTCTGCCTCCTGGGTGCTCAGATTCAAGGCATGTGGCACCACCGCCCTGTGATAGGAAGAATTTCTAAACAGAGAAGGGAAATAAAGTATCTCAGAAATTTGGATGTGCATAAAAAAGATTACAACTATAGAGGAAAACAAATTAAGATATTTTATCTTTCTCAAGCTTAAGTGTTCTAATAGGCCACTTTGTTTAAGGTAATAACAATACATTGATTTATTATAATAGTTATTATGAAATGAAGAACAGAAGTGCTATAAAAGGATACAAGGATGAATTGGTGGTATTTTCAGGTAGCTGCACTAACTCATAAAGTTGGAAAGATTATGTGAAAATATATTTATGTTAGCTTTAAAAACAGCAGAGCTAGGAAAGCCATGAGAAAAGCATTTTAAAAGAAATAAATTTCATATGGGACTAAAGAAAAATATGGTTATGTAAAATCATGAGTTAAAAATTGGAGAGGGCTGTTAAAAGGGGAGGAGGAATGGAACAAGTACAGTGGGTGGGAAAACAATTGTAAATGATATGGACCAATGAAGTACATCAATAATCTTTTTAAAAGTGTAATTGTATATTAAAATAAACTTAGAAAATCATCAAGTTCCATCATGACAGCATGAGAAAAAACATGCAGACCTGCTTATAAAGGAAACTGGTAAACATTAAAACAAAAACAAAAACAACGCCTGTACATAAGAGCAACACTCAATGGAGTCAGAAAGGATGTGTGTGTGTGTGTGTGTGTGTGTGTAAAGCAATAATAATTAGAGAATAAGTCATGATTTGAGAGGAAGTGGGGAGGATGCCGGAAGAGCTGGAGGGAATAGAGGAAGGGGTGGAAATGATGGAAATACAGTCTTCATGTGAGCAGGTGGAAGAGCATCTCATAGAGGCAAAGGGGAGCGGGGAGAAAGGGGATGGGATGGAGGGCATTGTGGAGGAATAACCGTGAATGGGGATATCATAAAAAATTAAAAAAGAAAAAAGTAAATAAAATAAAATAAAATAAATCTCTCTAAGAATGTCCATAGAGTTATACATAAAATGATGGGAAATTTTTATTGAAAGATATATAAAACTTCAGTAATGGAAGGCAGTCTGTGATGTTTGAACTAAGATGGCTCCTCCTTGGCCACTAGTAAAGTCTAAAAGAGCTCCCAGCCTCCAGTTGGAGGGCATTTCTTTACCTCTTTTATTTCTTATGAGGAACAAATATTGACAACTTTTCATCCCACCCACCAGCTGTTCCTGAAGTTAAAAGTTCAAAGTGATTACAATTTTGAGGAAAGAACCCATTTTCTTTCTGAGCATCATCGACTCAGGCAATGGAGGCCATTCCTGAAGTACAGGAGTGGAGATCTCACTCTGATTAGCACTTGAGCCTAAGTCAGTGTTTCTCTGCTCCTGAAGGCAAGGGAAGAAGACTTTTGCAGTGGTCTGAATAAACTAGCACTAGCTAAAGTCTCCTTATCCCCTTTCTATAGTACACTTACATCTTATATACTGATTGTTGCAGGGTATACAGATCCAAACCCAGGTCTAGTAACATAAAAGTACCAAGAGAGGTAACAGAAAGGAAACTAGATTAAAATTCAAAAAGGTTATAGTTAATAATCATCCCCAATCCATTGAACACATCTAGAAAGCTGAACTATTTTCAAATATGTGTGCGCAGACATGTGTGTGCACATACCTGTGCTCTTGCATTTGCACAAGACACACACACACACACACACACACACACACACACACACACACGACATAGTAAAGATATAGAAAATCACAGAGAGAGTAATCCTTGAAAGCAACTGAAGAAAAATAATTCTGACTTGCTATTTGCATACGCAGCTCAGTAAGATTTACTCTTGACTTTCCAGAAGTACCAATGAAAGCAACCAACCAACCAAACAAACAAACAATAGGCTGACATATTCAAAGTACTCCATCCATAATCAAAGAAAAAGAACCTTTGAAACTAGAGTCATATACAAATCAAAGCAACATTTTTTATTTTTATTATTTTGTTTTTATTCCTTATATACATTACACCCAGACTGATGTTTCTCCTCCCTCCTTTCCTCTTGATCCCTCCATCCCTGTCCCCTTTTCCCTAGTTCCACTCCTTCTTTTCTCTTCAGAAAAGGGAAGGCCTCCCAGGGATACCAACCAAACACAGCATAACAAGCTACAATAAGACTACACACACACACCCTCATATCAAGGCTGGATAAGGCATCCCAGTGGGAAAAAAAGACTGCCAAGTGCAGGCTAAAGAGTAAGAGATATCACTCACCCCTATCCCACAAGAACACCAAGCGACACAACCATAGCACATATGCAGAGGACCTAGCTCAGACTCTTCCAGGTGTGTCTGTAAGAATATTTCCATATCATCTTAGTACTCAAATTGACAGAGAATTCAACAGATTGCCCTCCTCACTGTGAGTTGGTATTATCGGTATTATCCAGTCTGTCCAGAGACTGAACAGAACAAAAACTGATGGATAATTTATTTTCTTTGCCTCGTGCACTTGCTGTTTACTGGTTGGTGTCTATGCCCCTGACCTTTCAGTTTACAGAACAACAATTTCCATGGAGTACCTGTTCACAGAGGGCAAATGGTGAAATAGCTTATCTTTCATAAGCTAATTCCTTATAATAAACTACAAATATCTTCTGTGTGCTCCAGTTCTCTGGATAACCCTAAATAATAAAGATTTTGGGGGAGAAAACGTGGTTCTAGACAAACAAGGCTAAGGGCAAGTCTTGCAAATTAGTGTGTGGGCACTCACAATCTTATGCTGGGAGCACAGAATGAAGGTTCTTGTGACTCCAGATGTCCAGAGAAACCAAGAATGTTAAGCACACAGAGTTGTCCCCTTAAAGGAATGGTGGTAAAACCAGTTCTTTTATCCAGAAGGCTGGAAAGTAGAGTTGATTATCAGCCTGATGGTCTGTATTATCCCTGGGTCCTCCAACCAAACTCCTACAACCAGGACCAGAGGCAGTAGTAATCTAGGCGACTCTTATCTGCTTAGAAGAAATGACATGTGCCCCTTGAGTTTCAATGAAAGTATGCTTTCTTGTGCACCTGGAATTGTACTTTACCAGTAAACATTTTTTCCCAAAATTTTACTGTGTTTGAATTTATTGGGAATAAACCATTGTGTATCAGACACCCTCCCCCCACCCCCATCCAAAGTCTTGATCTGAGTCTGTCTGAGCTGAGTTTTCATTCTCACCTTTTCACAATTTGTTTCCCTGCTGGCCCTGACCACCTCCAGGGGCCCCCTAGTTATGAAATTTAAACATGCTAACAAACTACAGCCTGTAAGAACAATAATACTCCTGGTTCAAGGCATAACTTGACAAAAGAGATTGTATTTGTTTACTTTTTGTTGCTGTGATCAAACAACATGACCAAAAGCAACTTCATTGAGGCTCTGAGTCTACCATGGTAGACAAGGTCTGGTGGAGCAGCTCAGTTCATAACTGTGGACATTTCACATGGTGGCAGACAAGGAAGCAGGATGGGGCTAGAAGCAGAGGATGAGCTATTTAAGTTTCAAAGGCCTGCCCCTAATGGCCTCTTTCCAGAAGTTAGGCCCTTCCTTCTAAAGGTTCCTTGCTCAAAATATAACCACTTGCTAAGGAAAAGCATTCAGAACATGATCCTCTGAAGAATGTTCAAATGCTAATTGTAATCGAATCCTTAAAGAACACTTTGATCTTTCTTGTTTTCGATGAGCCAGATATTACAGTGGAAACTGCAGCTAGTCAATCAGAAAATGTAAATACGATGAGGATAATGGGGTCTCAGAATAGGAGCTTTAGGGAGATGTACTCAGCTCTCAAATATACAGTAAGTGTGTGATGGTTTGTATATGCTCAGCCCAGGGAGTGGCACTTTTAGAAGGTGTGGCCCTGTTGGAGTAGGTGTGGCCTTGTTGGAGTAGGTGTGACACTGTGGGTGTGGGCTTTAAGACCCTCATCCTAGCTGCCTGGAAGCCAATATTTTTCTAGCAGCCTTCAGATGAAGATGTAGAACTCTCAGTTCCTCCTGTGCCATGCCTGCCTGGATGCTGCCATGTTCCCACCTTGATGATAATGGACTGAACCTCTGAACCTGTAAGCCAACCCCAATTAAATGTTGTGCTTGTAAGAATTGCCTTGGTCATGGTGTCTGTTCACAGCAGTAAAACCCTCAGACAGTAAACGAAGCCACTGTAATGAACAGCAGGATCAAAGCAGCAATCTCAATGGTTAAATTTATGCAAAGTTCGATGTTGGCTGCATCATCTGGCATTTTTAATATTATTTGATTTTGTAATCTAATTACTATGAGGTCTGGTAAATACTTGGGTAAAAGAGCACCTTTTAATTTCAGGTGCTGTTATCTTTCAAAAAAACATCTGTATGTGAATGCTCATAGATTCAATGTATACAATAGGGGAAATGTAGAAACAACCAATATGATTACTGATCAGTGAATACATGAACTAAATGGGATATATCCATATAACAGGATGGTATTTAAAATAAAAATGAGAGTTCCAAAGTCTTTCACAATCTTTACATTCTTCAGTTGTGGGTCTCTATGTTTGTTTCCATCTACCACAAGAGGAAGCTTCTCTGATGGTGGTAAAGTGAGGGACTGATCTATGACTATAGCAGAATGTCCTCAGGACTCATTTGATTGCTATGTTCCACTACAGAACAAGAATATTTGGTTTTTACCTAGGCCCACAGGCTGTCTAGTCTCAGGTTCTTGACTCTGAGCAATGTCAGGCATGGGTTCTGTCTCATGGAGTTTATCTTTAATCCAACCAGAGTGGTTGCTTACTCCCATGACTTTTGTGCCACTATTGTACCAGTGCATCATGAACGCAGACCATCATGGTTTATCAGAGGGATTATAGCAGAGTTGGTGGTCACTCCTTTCCTTTGGTAATGTGCAGAGTATCCTCCCATACCACGAACACTAGT
Source organism: Apodemus agrarius (assembly GCA_964023405.1). NCBI lineage: Eukaryota > Metazoa > Chordata > Mammalia > Rodentia > Muridae > Apodemus > Apodemus agrarius. Next base: position 14,529,003 of record OZ030010.1, read on the forward strand.
CAGAAGGAGTGAAGGTTCAGTCCTAAATGAGATGTCTTCATCAATCCTCTCCACTCAGGGTTCAGGGAACTATGCAGAAGAGGAAAAACTGCAAGAGCCAGGGCAAGTAGATGACACCAAAGGAGCAGTGTCTTCCAGCCACAAGAAGAGCACTATGTACTTGAACTTATAGAAATTGTGGTAGCATACTCGAGCCTAAGCTAGATGGGGTCCCAGTGCTGAGAGAAGTAGACCCAAGGCTCCATCCTATCCCAGAAGCCAGCTCCAATTCACAACTGTTCTCAAAGAAAAGATTAATTTTCTCCAATGTAGTCTCTTAGTATATAAAACACACTTAAGGGAATTCACTAAGCCTAGCAGTAGATGGACAATACAAAAATGAACTCAACAGTATTGGGGTGGTGGTGGTCTCATAATGTTTTGTCTGGGCTTATTTTATTTTATTTTATTTTATTTTATTTTATTTTATTTTTGCCTTACAGATATTTTGTTTGTATATTGTTTTCCAATTTCATGTTTTTACGCATTTTTGTGTTTATCTGTCCATCTGTCTAGCTGTCTGAGAATGTGTGTATTTTTCTTGTTCTTTAAAAACACTCAAGTTTGTTTATCTGTTAGAGAGAGAGAGAGAGAGAGAGAGAGAGAGAGAGAGAGAGAGACAGAGAGAAACAAGGCATGGACTTGGGTGGGAAGAACTGGGGAAGAGCTGGAGGTTGAAAAACTGAAATCAGAAAATATTGCTTGAAAAAGTCTTATTTTCAATTAAAAAAATAAATGAAATAAAACGAACCACTGATGTGCGCTATAACACAGTCAGAAGTTGGAAGGAGCCCAGATGTCTCTCAAAGGAGGAATGGATACAGAAAATGTGGTATATTTATACAATGGAATACTACTCAGCAATGAAAAATAATGAATTCATGCAATTTGTAGGCAAATGGTTGGATCTGGAAAATATCATCCTAAGTGAGTTAACCCAATCACAAAAGAATACACATGAAATGCAATCACTGATAAGTGGATATTAATGAGCCCAGGAGCTCTGAATACTCATGGCACAATTAGCAAATCAAAAGATTCCCAAGAAGAAGGATGGAGAGGACCCTGGTCCTGAAAAGACTTGATCCAGTTTTGTAGGGGAGAATCAGAACAGAGAAATGGGGGGGGTGATTGGGGAATAGGCAGAGGGAAGAGGACTTATGGGACATATGGTGAGGGAGGAACTGGGAAAGGGGAAAGCCTTTGGAATGTAAACAAAGAATATAGAAAATAAAAAAGAAAATATTTCTTGAAAAAGTCTTATTTTCAATAAAAAATAAATGAAATAAAATGAACCACTGATATGCACTATAACACAGACTTTGAGACATTATACAAAGTGAAAGACGCTAGCTACTAATGACAATATATTGAATGATTCCATTCACATAAAAGAACCGATATACAGACATAATTAGACTGTTCAGCAGCTAAGTAATTATGGGTGTTTGTCAGGAAGACAGATAACTGGTAATGTATATAGGACTTCTTTTACAGATGATGTAAGTGCTCTAAGTAAATTATAGCGATGAAAGTAAATACCTATTAGCATGGTAAGAGCAACTGTACACCTCAAATGGATGGGAAACCGATAAGTTCTTTTAAAAGATAATTTTATATTGTGTTCTATAAATGTATCTAAAAATTAAAGGACATGGGTAGGTTAAAAGTAGTGATAGAAATATTAACCAATGGGACAGGATAGACAGCCCAGAAAAAGGAGTGCAGCTAAATAACTAAGATTCTCCAAGGAAAATTTCCATATAGACTCACCAATTTGTGCAACTAGCTGTTTGTATAAAAAAAATGACTTCACAAAGGCTAGGCAAACCAAGTGATATGCTTGGTTTAGCATCCTAACAGGAAGATACACATTGAAGAAGGCAGGAAGGAAGGAGTTGCCAATATTAGCCCCTCATTAGTCGGGGAGGGAAAAAGACTTAAGTTCAGGCCTTAGATCTGAAACACAGTATCAGATTCCCCGCGTTGCAATCCACTGGCAAATAGAGCCTGTAACTTCTGCCTCCAACTTGTATCTACAGACTGAGCATCTAGGACTGCACTAACTACGCAGACAAGTGACTGGATCTACCAACCTTGAGCAAAAATCAGGGAATATGACTTCACCTGCTTGAGATCCAGTCCCAGGCAAAATCCAAAAGCCCCAGGTGAATACAAGAGCACAGCGAAGGAGCTTCCAGACCTGTCTGGTATTGGAGCAGACTAAAGTTTTGGCTGCTTTATTTCTGGTCCTCGAGTGAGTGAGAAACTCAACTACTCTCCATACTGTCTAGGTTCCTATGGCCATGAGATTAAACTATAACCCCGTGCATCACTGGTCTTGCTTCCATTATTCATCCACAACTCTCTGGCAGTATAGCTCTCCTTAATCTAGTGCTTAGAGGAATCTCTAGCCTGTCCCAGCATCAAACAGAGTCCTGGGGAGCACTATTCAAAACCTTGATTCTATGCAGTGCTAATTTGGTCTCAGCATGCTAAAGGGTAATGTACACAGTAGCAGAATTCATGCCTTCCATGCAGAATTCCTGGGTTTAGTTCCCAGTGGGAAAGTGAGATGGAAATTGAGTGGGAAAGTAAGAAGAAAGAGAATGGAAAATAAACTCAAAGAACTTTAAGGGAACCATGCCCTTCCCTTTATGATAAAAAAATAAGGTGCTGTTATGCACAGAGACAAGAATAGACAGTGTGTGAGCCACCCACCAGGCAGCATACATGAGCTGGTCCGAGCCCCTGACACATATACAGCAGAGGACTGCCTTGTCTGGCCTCAGTCAGAGAAGACATGCCTAACTCTCAAAAGACTTGAGTCCCGGGGAAATGGGGAGGCATGGCGGGGAGGGGGCATATCCTCTTGGAGACAAGGGGAGGAGGAATGGGATGAGGAACTGTGGGAAGGTGAACCCGGAGGGGTAAATGACTGGATTGTGAAAAATAATATATATTACATACATAATACATACATACATACATACATACATACATATATACTAGCCAGTGTGAATGAACTCTTACATGGAGTTTTCTGGGCCTCACTGACTACCATGCTTAGTGAATCCCAGGCCAGTGAGAGACTGTGTGTGTGAAAAAAACATGTGGATAGTTTCTAAGGAACAAGACCCAAAGTTGATTTCTGGCTTCTATTTACACATGTACTTGTACACACACACACACACACACACACACACACACACCAAATGGAAAGTAAGAGAAATCTAAAGCATTGTGTATTTCTAGTGTAAATATCAAATGATGAAGCTACTATGGAAAATAGCAATGTGAAGAATTAACTGGAGATTAGTTAGTGTAGCTGTATGGGAGTATATTTTCCTAGCATATATGGGGTCCTTTGATACCCAGTTCCACAAAAAAAGAAAGAAATATTATATGAAATTCTAATCCAGAGATAAATAAAAAGAATTTAAAGCAGGATAACTATCTCCCTATATATGGAATCATATATACTATGGTTCTCTCTTTATATATTAAGTACACAGATACACACACAGTTGAATGCATAGAATCAAGCAGTAGTATAAATATTATTGAGGAGACAGCTATGAACGATGTAAAAGAAAAAGTTCAAAAAGCAAAATGTTGCAGTTATACAGAATGAGTAAGTCTAGAAATGTAATTTAATCTTCAACCTGGTAACTATAGTTAATCATGTGGCATTGTATAATAGACGTTTATTGAGAGTAGATATTTGGTACTCTTTTTGAATTATTTTTTAGAAAGATAAGTTTTTTAAAGTTTTATTTATTTATTTGTAAACAGTGTTCTGCCTGCATATATGCCTGCATACCAGAATAGGTGCCACATCCCATTACAGATGGTTGTGAGCCACCATGTGGTTGCTGGGAATTGAACTCAGGACCTCTGGAAGAGCAGTCAGTGCTCTTAACCGCTGAGTCCTCTCTCTAGTCCTAGTATTTGGTACTTTTTTTTTAACATTTTTTTTTAATTTTCCATATTCTTTGTTTACATTCTGAAGGCTTTTCCCTTTCCCAGTTCCCCCCCACCATACGTCCCATAAGTCCTCTTCCACCCCCTCATCCCCGCCTATTTGGTACTCTTAACACAGGTATAAAAGACAAGACAAATAACATTTACTGACCTTACTATGGTAAACATTTAACAGTGTGTGTGTGTGTGTGTGTGTGTGTGTGTGTGTGTGTAGCCATTACACTAAGCCAGATATAGTACAAAGTCTAGGCTACACTGTGATGATCTGCCTCAGAGAGAGAGAGAGAGAGAGAGAGAGAGAGAGAGAGAGAGAGAGAGAGAGAGAGAGAGACAGAGACAGAGACAGAGAGACAGAGAGACAGACAGAGACAGAGAGACAGAAACAGAGACAAAGAAGAGAGAGAAGGGAAAAAAGGAAGGATGGGTGGATGGAAAGAAAAAAGGGACAGAGGGAGAGAAAATGGGAGGGAGGGAAGAAAGAAGTTAGGCAGGCACACAGGCAGACCTACTGTATCATATTGTTACTAAAAATAAAAAAAATCAGGACTTACAGAAGTGTTTTTATATCTATGGTCATAGAAGCATTACAATAGCCATGAGATGGAAGCAAATGCAGGTGCCTTTTGATGTAGGAACAGATAAATAAAAGTAATTGTTTAGATAACAATGATATTATTCAGCCTCTATCAGGATAGAAACTCTAACACATGTTACAACTTGGATGAATTCTTATGATCCATCTTCCCAATGAGCTATCTATATTAGTCAAATTTATAGAAACAGAGAATAGAATGGTATTTATCAGAGGCCGGGGAACAGTGGGTATGGAGTGTCAACAGATATATAAAGTTTTAATTTGTAAGATAAAAATGAAGAAATGACTGCATAGCCATGAAACTATAATTAATATTCCTGAATATTTCAAAATGTTTACATTGGAGATCTCAGGGATAGAATATTTGTTAAAGATATAGAAGCCAAAAAAATAAGCAAATAAAATAAAAAGAATGTGAGAAAGAGGAAAGATATTTAAGATGGCATTTTTATATTACATTTATTTTATCAATATTTAAAACAATGTGGAATTTGTAATGATTATGTATTTCTGGCTCTAGTAGATAGACTTTTAACATGCATATCAGATTGTTTAAACCTAGACAATCATGTTATCAGATAGAAATCCAATTGCTATTATGAAAACTGTAATTCCATATATTATCTGAAGCAATAGCATTTATTATTCTGTTTTCTGACAAATAACACATGTAGAGAATTATAAATATGTTGGTTGACAAAATGTGTATCTGAACTGTGATAATACCTAATGTTCAAAATATATCTGGCTGGGGGCTGGTGAAATGGCTTAGCGGTTAAGAGCACTGACTGCTCTTCTGAAGGTCCTGAGTTCAAATCCCAGCAACCACATGGTGGCTCACAACCATCCATAATGAGATCTGACACCCTCTTCTGGTGTGTCTGAAGACAGCCACAGTGTATTTACATATAATAATAAATAAATCTTTAATAAAATATGTCTGATTGAAGTAGTAACTAATCTTTACTGAAAGTAGTGTCAAACAAGTTGACAGATTTGCCTGGAAACACATTATTTTAGATCTGGTTTATGCCATAACACAGATGACAAAGGCTGTATTAACAACTAACAAGGGGCTGAAGAGATGGTTCAGTAAACAGCATTGGCTATTCTTCCAAAACTTTCAAGTTTTATTTCCAGCACACGCATGATGGTCTATAACTGTCTTTAACGTCAGTTCTAGGACACAGCATACTCTTCCAGCCTCCATATGTACCGGGTATACAAGAAATACATGGATGTGCACACAAGCAAAACACATAAAATAAAATAAAAGCAAAATGTCATATTAGTTCCCATGTCTCAGGGGATGGCACCAGAATAGGCCAGATGCTATGCACCATGAATGTTCTGGAATGCTGTGTTGGAGGAGGCATTTCAATGCTACAGCCATTCTATATCCTGCAGTCATGTTCTGCAGGGAAGATGGAGCACATTGGAAAGTCTATGTCCCCTGGATTCAGAGAGGTGAAAAGAAACTGCCTCACAGGAGCCTCTCTCAAAATGGTATTGTATCAGCATCTCAAACAGCAGACCATCTTACCATGTTCTTGGAGTGATACATGGCATTCCTACATTGGGGGGGGGGGCAAACTGGTTGCACCTTGCTTATATGGTGCATATATAAGTTGGTCAGTGTGCCAGAGCAGAGAAGATTCTCCACATATTCTGGATTCTGGAAATGAGCTAATGTTGACATGTTCACTGGAGTCTTATTTCATTATGTTTTAATTACCCAGTTGGTTCTGCTTCAAGCCCCAGATTGGTACAAGGTAGTTAAAAATATAGTGGACTCCTCCAGGGTCTGCTCCTTTTACCCGGCACAATATTGTCTTGTACAGGGGTAAATTACTGTCATTGCAACTGAACAATATTATTTAAATAGAGAGATCAAAATTTAACCTTGCTTTTCACTGGTAGTTCCTATTTGAATGTGAAATAAAGTAGGAACTCATTTTAATAAGTTAGCTCATCCATAAGAGATACCTTTTACACTTAACACACCGCATAGTTGATGGAGTTAGATCATCTTTAATGACAAACTTTCACAACATTTCTTTAACGTACGAAGCTTTTTTCTTATTAATAGCACATATGGGAGAATTACTATATAATTTGATAATGTTCATAAGATTTCTTGTTTCTAAGAGAGAGAAAGACAAGAGCGGTGAGAGACTGCTAGAGAGAATAAGACATTCCATTGTAAACAAAGACTAGCTAAAAAAGAAAGTGGCTGTAGATCCAATCGATATATAGCTAGAATTTGGGACTCTTGGTAAATGAAAAGGTGGCCATTTTCAACTAGTCTGCCAAGACTTCAATATGGCTGTACCCTCAAAACTCATGTAGACACTTAATCCTAGTAAGGTTTTTCAGAGGCGATCAGTATCAGACCATCAAGTGATCAGCCCATTCAGAAGTGGTCAGGGCTAGTCATCACAACAAAGCTTCCACGATTGGATCCTATGGCTCTGTAAGGAGAAAGGCCAGAAGACATTTCCATTCTCTCAATCTCAATTTCCATCCCTCCATCCTTCCTTCCCTCCTTCCACCCTTTTTCCGTCCTTCCCCCTCCCTCCCTCTCTCCATCCATCTCCTGCTTTCTTCTCTCATTACACAATGCCTCTCTCCATCCATCTCCTGCTTTCTTCTCTCATTACGCAATGCCCTATGTTTTCTTAGGACTCTATCAGCAAAAGAAAGGGCAACACCAGAGCCAGCTCAACTTGTATCTCCCAAATTAAGTCAAAACCAACTTTTTCCTTCCTTAATACTTTACCCGGTCTGTAAAGTTGTATTAGCAAGAGAAACCAGATGTGCATACTCTCAAAATCTGTGACTTCCCATTTCTAAAAAATGTAGAAAATAATGCTATTTACTTTGAGGATTACATTTTATATATTTGTCTATATGTGTGGGAACATTTAGTGATTGGTACATCATAAATGCTCAGTAAATTAAAGTATTTCTGGATCACATGTTTTTATGTCTTATAGACTATGTTTATTAAAATTACCCCAAACTGTATCAGTAGCATAGGAACTGGTGAGCTATGCCTCCCAGGTGCCTAGATCATCACCTCATCCTGAGAGCTAATGTCATGTTAACTTCAGAAAAACAGAGCATTTCAAAAAGCTCTTTATGTGCTTTTTTTTTTTTTTAGGGTTTCTCTGTATAGCCCTGGCTGTCCTGGAACTCAGGTCAACTCTGTAGACCAGGCTGGCCTTGAACTCAGAAATCTGCCTGCCTCTGCCTCCCAGATGCCATCACCGCCCAGCTTGCTCTTTATGTTCTTTAAGGACTGAATTAATCTAATCTGACTAATGACCTTATAAGAAGATAAGATAAGTGGATATTAGCCAAAAAGTACAGAATAACTAGGATACAACCTACAGACTGACTGTAAGAGGTGTAAAAAGTAGAAATGCCTCAGTCCTACTTAGAAGGGAGAAGAAAATAATCACAGAAGGGAGAGGGAGGGAGAGATGTGGGTAGGAAAGGGAAGGAAGAGGGGAAAGAGGAACAGGATCAGGTATCGGGGATGAGAGAGAAACCCAGAGGGCCAAGAAAATGAATGGAAAAATAAGCAGCCTCAGGGGACAGGATTAGGGAGACCTCCTAGAAAGTACCAGAGATCTGGAATCTCAGGACTCATTGGGGGTGACCTTAGAAAAAATGCTCAACATTGGGCCGGGCAGTGGTAGCACACGCCTTTAATCCCAGTACTTGGGAGGCAGAGGCAGGTGGATTTCTGAGTTTGAGGCCAGCCTGGTCTACAGAGTGAGTTCCAGGATAGCCGAGACTAAACAGAAAAACCCTGACTTGAAAAAAAACAAAAAACAAAACAAAAATGCTCAAAATTGGGGAGAGGGAACTTGAAGAGTCCATTTCTAGTAGATAGCCAGGGCCTCAATGGAGGGATAGGGTTACTAACCCACAGTCAAAATTTCTGACTCAGAGTTGTTCCTGTCTAAAAGAATTGCAGGGACAACAATGGAGAAGAGATGAAGAAAAGGCAGTCCAATGACTAGCCCAACTTGGGATCCATCTCAAGTGTGCTAGGGAGCAGCAAGGCTTGACACTATTACTGATGTTATGATGTGCTTACAGACAGGAGCCTAGCTGTCCTCTGAGAGGCCCTTCCAGCATCTGACTGAGCCAAAGGCAGATACTTATACTCAACTATTGGATTGAAGTCAGGGACCCGTATGGTTTAATCAGGGGAAGAACCAAAGAAGCTGAAGAGGAGAGCAACTCCATAAGAAGACCAGCTGACTAAACAAACCAAGACCCCAGGGAACTCCCAGACACTGAGCCACCAACCAGAGCATACAAGGGCCAATCCAAGGCCCCTGGCACAAATATAGCAGGGACTGCATAGTCTGGCATCAGTGGGAGAGGATGTGCTTAATCTTTGAGATACTTGATGCCCCATGGAAGGGGGAAGTCTGGTGGGGGGGGGAGCAACCTCTCAGAGGCAAGGGGGAAGAGGAACAGGATGAGGAACTGTGGGAGGGGGGACTAAGGGAGGACAATGACTGAAATGTAAATAAATAAAACAATGAAAAAAGCTCTCAAAGTAAGTTACAAAAATCAACACACACACACATACACACACACACACACACACACACACACATACACACACACACAAACACACACACAGCTATACCAAAGATGTTCATGTCTGTAGGAACAGTGAGAACACAGAGGAGTCCCTAAAACTCAAGCAGAGAGTGTACAGGAAAAGCCAATCCTGCCAATACCTCAATCTTGGAATTTCATATTCTACAATCTCCGAGCCTTTAAATCTCTGATGGTTATGCAACCTGTTTGTAATCTTTTGATATGGTAGTCCTAGCCCACACACTGTATTTCTGTCTTCCTAGAATGACAACAGAGAATATGCCCAATGCATCAGACTCCAAGGCATATTGTCTAGTCTGTAGTAAGTTTAAAATCAATATGCATGCACTATACCAATGAAATAGAGTTGGGGAAGGGGCTACCCTTTATTGATATCTCCATATGGCAGAAAACTAGATGATGGGGGCATGGACTAAGGGAAAGGGGTTGTGGATTCATATGGCATGAATTTGATTTCAACATAGCTTTATTGTAAAGGGTTCTACCCTTTTCTGTGGAGTGAGCTGAGTCACTGAGCAGTCTGGAATCAGACTGCCTGATTCATATCAGTTTCATTATTAGCTTCCAGTGTGACCATGGAAACGTCTTTTCATAGCTTTCCTGTGATTCATTCTCTTTACCAGCTATAATGATGGCTGTCACATCTTAGAGCATGTACAATTAAGTGAGACAACAGGAACAAGGCTCATCTGAACTCACAGAGACTAACAAAGCATGCACTGGGTCTGCATGAGTTTGCACTATGGTCCTCTGTGCTTATATTTTGGCTCCAAATTAGTGTTTTTATGGGATTTCTGTTATGTGAACAAGTCTCTGATTCTTGTGCCTTTTCTTGGGCTCTGTGTCTTATTGAACTTCATTGTGATCATTTTTGTTTTACTTTTATATTTATTTTGTTATGTTTTTTTAAATTGGATGAATGAATGAATGAATGAATGAATGAATGAGTGAATGGAAACCTAGCCACTAGGGTAAAGGTTAACTTAACTGTCACTTAGAAGTGCTAGGAGAGGCAAATTCAATTTTCTTTAATGGTGTGACACTGTATATCAACCACTCCAGACTAGGACCAACATACAGATTTTGTGTGTAGTTACAGTTTGATGGTGTTTTGTTTTGTTTTGTTTTCCTGTTTGGGTGTTGTTCTATTTTGTTTACTCTGGGGGATTATTGTATTGGGATCTTTTAAAAGAAAGAACTTAAATTTGGATAGGTAGGGAGGGTAGAGGATCTGGAAGGACTTGAGGGAGAGGAAGAATATGATCAAAATATATTTAAAATTTAGATAAAAAATAATCAAGTAAAACAATAACACATTTAAGTACTTACAGATGTACATGGCTCAGAAAAAAAAACAGTCCACTAAATTTTAACACTTAGAAGATATCTCAGTATTAGTGAAAGAAGTATAGTAACTAAGAATCTTTGGTGATTATTATTAGCCTATGGCCAACTGCGGCACGTAAATTAGTATATTCATTATGGAAACCAGTATAAATATTATTCAAAAGATTAAAGATAGAACCATCAGATGCCTCAGCAACATTACTGAGTATATATACAAAAGAATTTAAATGAGTATATTAAAGAGACATCTGCACTTCTATGCTTATTTTAATAGTATTATAGTAGCTGAGATATGGAATCAAGCAAGACACATATGAATGAATGAATGAACGAATGAATGAATGGATTTTAAAATGTGGAATATATTTCCACATTTTAAATAAATATGCAATAGTAAGCCACTAAAGAGTGGAGTCACTTCATTTGCATCAACATGGCTGGAGATAGAAGAGATTATGTTATGTGAAATTAAACAAGCCTAAGAAAACAGTGATGTTGTTAGAATAGTTTATCACAGGGGCTGAGGAGGTTCCTCTGTTGGTAAAATACTTTCATTACAAGTGTGAAGACCTGAATTTGATCTCCAGAACCACATAAAAGTGTCTGGTGCGGTGTCACACTCTTGTGAACCCCAAAATGAGGAAGTGAAGATAGACAGAGCCTTGGGGCAAAGATAGTCATGTTCAGACACCTTAAGGGTCTCCTGGGTGAGCATCAGGTCAATGAAGCCCTGTCTCAACAAAAGCTGGGTGGTAATCTTGAGTAAGAACACCCAAAGGGGTCCTCTGACCTACACACATGCACACATGTGCCCATGTACACAAACTTGATGATGAGGTAGAGAGTAGAAGTGTAGCTATTAGAGGCCATGAAGTACCATGCCCCTTCCTAGTAGGATGGATCCACAGAGCTCAGATAATGCAGAGCAAAACACAGAGGCCAGGAAGCGGTTCTAATGTTCCACAGCATAGAGCCATAACTGTAGTCTATAACAATGAATTATTCATTTCAGTGAAACTAAAAATCTATAGATTGCCAGCACATAGACTAATTCTAATACCCTGATTTGATTGTGATATGTTATGTACATTTCTCAAATTATAATTCCAGAAATTATAAATAAATACAAATATTATCAATTAAAAATGAAATGTAGTAGCTGGAGATGTAGCTCAGTTGTTGAGGTATTTGTCTACCATGCCGGAAACCTGAGGTTCAATCTTCAGCACCACATAAATCAGGTTTGGTGGTATACACTTATAGTCCCAGAACTAGGGCGGTGGAGATGGGATAAGGCCAGCCTTGTATATATGGGATCCCATCTCAAAAAATAGATACAGAGAAAGAAAGAAAGAAAGAAAGAAAGAAAGAAAGAAAGAAAGAAAGAAGTGCAAAGCTTTTATACAGATTAACAAATCTGTTTAAAATATACTTGAAGTCATTGCACAAAATGAAATAACATAAAGACCACAGAACTGTCCTATATCTCTGTAACTAATCAAATGTTATGCATTGTGAGTCTTTCCAACTTGGCTTTCTGGCTCCATATAAAAGGAAGCATATTACCTTAAAATTCAAAGATGATTTAGGATTTTTGTGTTAATTTTATAGATAAACCTCTGAAAGTGGCCAAATTTTCCTAATATGTGTATGTGGTGGTTGAATATGTAAACACGTGTGTGGGGCATAAATGGAGATTTGAGGAGGATGCTGTGTATCCTTCATGATCACTCCATGCCCTTGATCATCTTATTCCCTTGAGACATGTTCTGTCACTGAATCTGTGTCTCACTGTTCGGGGTCTAGATTGGTAGTCAGCAAGCCCCAGAGGTCTCTGTCTCCTCATTGATCCAGTACAGTGGTTGTAGGCATGTATGGCCACATCTAGCTTTTTTAAACGGTGGGTGCTTGAGATCTGAAGGGAGGTCTTCATGCTGTCTCAGCAAGTGCTCTTGCCCACTCAGCCATCTCTTCAGTCCCCAAATTTCCTTCTTTTCCAATTATCCTGGAGTGCCTCATGTTTGTCCCACAGGTATCCCATGTCAAAACACTACCTAGCGTCTGGATTTCTTTCCGACTCTGAGGTGGGTAACTACTGATACAAGAATCCCTTTAGCATTTCATAGTCTATGAAATGCAAATACTAGAGTGAGGAATTACAAAGAATTTGATGATATCTCTCATTTTAAGAATAATTCAATTATGGGGTAAAAGGAAAGGAAATTTTTTCTCATTTTGTTTTGCTATTAATCAAAAGCCAAACACATTTAGCATTCTGAAAACTAAAGTTTGCTAAAGACAATATCTAGTAGTTCTGAATTATGCATAGTCTTTATAATCTCAAAGTTCTCTGTATCTTCTTTGGCTGGGAATGGGAGAAATTATTCCTATTATCCGAGCTTTCAATTTTTACCCCTTTTTCTTACTTAGGAATCAGAAAGGTTCTAAAGAATGTCTACAGAGTCTTAGAGAGTCATTCATGTCATATGAAATAAACTGGCCAAGTCTACCTGAATCTATGTACTTTAGAGGCTAGAGGTCTTTTTCTTTTTCTTCCTTTTTTGGTTTTTTTTTTTTTTCGAGACATAGCCCTGGCTGTCCTGGAACTCACTGTGTAGACCAGGCTGACCTCGAACTCAGAAATATGCCTGCCTCTGCCTCCCAAGTGCTGGGATTACAGGCGTGTGCCACCACTGCGCAGCTGAGGCTAGAGGTCTTAATGAAGAGGAGAAAAATAGCAAAAGACAAAAGATGTCACTCTCTCTCTCTCTCTCTCTCTCTCTCTCTCTCTCTCTCTCTCTTTCACACACACACACACACACACACACACACACACACACACACACACACAGATATCCACATCCTCCAGCACCCACTCCATGGGGTCAAGTGTCCTCCTGAAAGGCAGAACAGGCAGAACCATTATGCTACTCAGAAAGTTTGGGCAGAGCATGCCAAAGTTTTCTTCTGACCTGCACACATGCACACATGTGCACATATACACAATATTAATCATGAAGTTGAGAATATATTAGAGGCTATGAAGTACACATTCATAGTGGATAGATTGAATTCTGTCCACTTTTACAAGATTAATTTCTCAACAGGTGAGCATCTTTTCTCTGTATGTTCTATATGAGCCCATAACAGTGTTGAAGGCTGACTTGGGTTCTCTTGTTCTATTAGGTTCCTATCATCTTAGTGCCTGGAAAGACCAAAACAATAATAATTAACAGTCCTGTAGGTAGATATCTAAATGAATCCACAGGGCTCAGTTCATTTCAGAGATTTTAGGCAAGATTCTTCCATTTTTTTAAAAAAATTATTTTTTTTCTAGAGATTTTGCAAATTCTTCACCTTCAAAGCAATCTCTTATTTGTCATATTTCCTTTTTTATCACTGATGTGTGTGTAGTATTTTCATAAGACACTTCTGATTATATTATGCCTATCTGGATAACAGAAGACAGTGCTGCCATGTTAAGATAATTAATTTAATCACATCTGCAAAGTTCCCTTTGAAATATTCCCACTGGGATGGGCAGTGGAGGAGCATGCCTTCAATCCCAGAAGGCAGAAGGCAGAGGCAGAGGCAGAGGCAGGCAGATCTCTATGAGCTCCACGCCAGTCTGGTCTACAGAGCAAATTCCTGGACAGCCAGGGTAACCCAGAGAAAAACCTGTCTTCCATGTTCCCATTGGTCTCAGGCAGACTGAGATCAGGCTTCTCTCTATTTTATCTATCTACAAACAAAACATGACCCAGGGGACTGATGTAAAATGCAGATAAGGGAGGTTACTCAAATGTGATGAGAGTTGATCAGTCTGGGTTGCATGTGAATGGAGTGGGTTATTCCTATCCGCATGTTTAAAATTCCTGCTCTGCCCATAAGCAGACTACAAAGGAACAGAATCTCAGAGAGATACTCCCTTATGAGTGTGAAGTTTTACTATCTCCTTTCTCGGCATCCAACCCTCCCTTTTAAATAGTCTTACTTGTCTTGTCTAAGCTCAGACATGGTATCTTCTGGGAAAGCTTTGCTACATCCCAACCCAAGCCCTGGTTCAATGGCCTACTTATTGTTTCTCACAAAACCCTCTCTTTCCCTCATTATACTCCAAATCTTAAATTTTAAAAGCATTTCAAAATTATGGAATTTCAGCACATTTATATAATCTTATATTATCTACTTACTTTTTATGAGACAGTTTAACTGTCTCCAAATATTGGCCATTACCATTTCCTCTGTGGTGTAATAATAGTTCAAATATCAGTTCAGTTTTAATTTTAGCTGAGCCACTTAGAGTCCATTCCAGTGTCATGACTTGGACACCCACCCCCAATCCCTGTGAGTGAACTAAAGGCTCTATGTTAAAAGCTTGGTCCTCACTTGGTGACGACACTAAATGGTGATTCAATCATGAGGAGGGTGCTAACTCTATCAATGGATTAATGCATTGATGAATTAAAAGCCAAATATACTACTAGGAGGCAGGCCCTGGTTGAAGGATATAGTTCACTGGAGGTATATGCATTTGAAATGCTGGCCACCAGACACTTAATATCTGCTTCTACTTCCTGGACCCCAGTTGGTTAAGAATTTCTGTTCTAGTATGCCCTTCCGCCATGATGCTATGCTACCAATTTCCAGATAGTTTTGTTGTGTGGCATTATTCTTAGGGAAATATGACCAAATGTCTACTGACCTCTGAGAAGCAGTGAAAAACTAAAGTAAAGGCTATCACTGAATTTTAGCTGGGTGAAGCAATTAGATTTATTATGGTTACTAATGAGAATGACTCAAAGAGAGTTATATCACTCAAAGACCAACCCAGCGTGGGTTGACAACCCAGAAAAGCTACAAAACTTGCAGTAAGGTCAACAATAGACAAGAGAATATCTCTTTCAAGCAGTTCTGGTCTGAGAGTATTTCTCAGCAGTCCTTACTGCTCAGATATGCTTGGGAAGGGAGAGGCATAATAAATCTGGTCAGTGTTAAGAACTTCCTGAAACGTTTGAGTTGTTTACTTCCTGAGTCTAATGAGTTTCCCTGCAAGATGGTTTACCTCCCTTTAGAACCTACTGAGTCTCAAGGAGATTCCGTGAGGCATAGAATGTTTAACCTCCCTTTGGAACAGCCTGTGTCTTAATGAGCTGTCTATCCTTCAAGGTGTAAGGTTTATATAGGAGGAAACTGGGAAACAACAGCTTTATTTTCAGTCACTGTGCTGTCACAGGTGTATATCCGTGTATGCTCATCTGGGTAGGTGAATATATACAAATGGGATCAGTGAAAGAATTGATCTGATCTTTTTTTAAAAAAGAAATTGGAGGCCTAGAGATATGTCTCAGCAGTTAAGAGCACTGGCTCCTGTTCAAGAAGAGCCAGGTTTGATTCCAAGCACCCACATGGCTCACTGTTTGTAACTCCAGTCCCAGGGGACCCAACACCCTCTTGTGGCCTCCTCAGGCACCAGTCACACCTATGGTACACAGACATTCATGCAGGTAAAGCACTCATATGCATACAATAAATAAAATTAAACAAACTCATTCATATCAGAGGCTGAAATTAGTTCATAATTTTTAAATTTCCTAAATGTGTAACAAAATAACATAATACTAAGTACAATTTTATAATTTATATTTATTTATAATTGATAATTTATAGAAATGTCTACTACAATGCAAAAGAAAGTTTGAATAACCACTGCAAACAAGGGAACAAGGGAATTCATTTGAGATAAAGATCTGAATTACATAATGATAGATAGACCTACAGAAGATGTAACAATGCTTGATATGTATGTGCCCAACACTGGTATCAAAATTCAAGAAGCAAAAGCTAGTAGAATCAGAAAGAGAAACAAACAACTTAACTGTACAGTTAGATAGTTCAGCACACTTCCCTCAATAATTGGCACATTCCAGCATACATAAAATCAGCAAATGGTACAGGTAAACCAAAGGACAACATCAATTGCATGGACTGTTCTGCTATTTTTGTTGTTGTTTGACATAAGGCCCCACTCTGTATCACAGGTTGGCCTCAATGTGTATCTCAGGTTGGCCTTAAACTCAAAGCAGTCGTTTTGTTTGTTTGCCTATGCCTCCTGAGTGCTGTGATTACAAGGCTAAGTCACTGTGCCCAGCCTGAATTGCTACTTATAATTTCCAATTATTCAAGATTAGTTGTATACATACTTTTTCATATACAAAATGACTAAGATGGCAGCTTTTGTTATAAACACTGAAAAGAATAGGAATCATACAAAGCATGTTCTCAGACCATAGCTAAATCAATATAAAAATCAATAATAAAAACTTAAACAAACAGTATTTAGGATCAGATAAAATATAAACAAAATTCATTGTATGAAAAATTCAAATGATTCCCAAGAAGAAGAAAGGAGAGGACCCTGGGCCTGAAAAGATTGGATCCAGTTTTGTAGATCCAGAACAGAGAAATGGTAGGGTGGAATGATTGGGGAATAGTTGGGGGGGGGGAGAGGACTTATGGGATGTATGGTGGGGGGGAACTGGGAAAGGGGTAAGCCTTTGGAATGTAAACAAAGAATATAGAAAATTAAAAAAGGAAAAAAAATGTTAAAATATACAAATGACATTAACTTTGTTAAGTATCAATAGCCTAAAATGACTGAAAAGCACTTTAATATAAAAAGATTAAACAAGGCCTGGCGGTGGTGGCGCACGCCTGTAATCCCAGCACTTGGGAGGCAGAGGCAGGCGGATTTCTGAGTTCGAGGCCAGCCTGGTCTACAGAGTGAGTTCCAGGACAGCCAGGGCTATACAGAGAAACCCTATCTCGGAAAAAAAAAAGATTAAACAAAATATCATGAGGGGATGGGAAGACAGCTCAGTCAGTAAAGAGTTTGCTACACATGTGTGAAGACCTGAGTTTGGTTTCCAGCACTCAAGTCAAATCCAGTGTAGTGGTGCACATTTGGAATCCCAGTACTTGGAAGGCAGAGATGGTAGGGCTTACCGGCCAGCCAGAGTAGCTGGATTGGTGAGCCCCAGATTCACTGAAAGAGACCCTGTCTCAAAAATCATGATAGATGGTTCTTGAAGAAGAAGTCAAGGCTGACCTCTAATACACACACACACACAGACACAGACACACACACACACACACACACACACACACACACACACAGGCACGCATGCACTCATGCACACATGAAATAAAATGAGTCAACTCTAAGAAAATTAAGACATATGCTAACTTAAATAAAGATGAAATATTAGTCATTTAGGATTCAGTGAAAGCAGTGCTTTGAAGGAAATTTATACAATTCGTAATTATACACTAAACCAGATCAACCAAAAGATAAGAGAAACCAAAAATCAGTAACCTACGCTTCTGCTTTCAGAAAGAATATTTTATTTCAGGAAGAATAAAAAATAAACCTAGACAATGAAATTAAATTCAAGCAACTTTGGAAAAGTGAAACTAGCTAAAGTTCACAAAACATTCAGTAAAACTGACAAATCCTTAACGAAGCCAAAACATAAAAATTAAAACCACGAAAATATACACCAATTACTAATATCAGAAACTAAGCATGGGCCATCAGTAATCCAGAGGGTGTGGCATTGTTATATATAGAACATTAGATAATAATAATCATAAACAAATATACTCAGCTGATCTTTCACACACAAAAAGCCAAGGTATCTAAGTAAAGAAAGCATGGGATTTTAAAAAAGTTGAGCTGAACCAACTTAACATTTCCATTAAAAAAGAATCTACACATAGCCTAAAATCTTTTCACAAAGTAATTGAAAATATATCAGATTTAAATATATAATGAACTAATATAAAACTTCTGGGAACTATCATCATATACCATTAGTAACTAGAAGCAATGCCAAGATTTCTCTGTTGAACGCTTTTTAATGCTAATACCTTTTACCGAGCTAGGATAAACTATATGACACTAAATATTCTAGCAACACTATGTGGGATAATAGAGATCTGCTCTAAAATGTTCACAGTCTAATTACCAGAAGTTTTTCATTTTATTTTTTTTTAAGGCAGACACCATACAGAACAAGAAGAATTTAGCAGAGTCATCCATGCCGTGCTGGTTTTGCAGCTACCAAAGATGCAAGAATTAAAGGGTCCCAGATGAAGTCTTGCATCCATTGCCAGGCAACATGGGACAGGGTAAAATTCCCTACAAAGAGGCCGTAAGAGGACACTGTGAGGCTGGGAAGGTAAAAGATAAGTTGTAAAGAACACCTCAGGATATTGGAGGTGTCAGGGCAATGGGACATGAATTAAGTAAGGCAGCCGGTATAAAGTGAAGTCAGCTCAAGAAAGTGGCTCTGTGTTCCACAGGCAGCAGAAGAGGGCGAGTGGAACCACACAAACCTTTTGAAACACAAGCAATTCTATTATGAACCTTAGACGCCAGACATGGATCTGAAAAATCTGGCTTTGCTCTATTCCTTACTATGCCCCAAACTTTCACTTTGGGGATAGAAATGTTTATTCTGTTCTAGTGCATGTCAGGAGCATGTAACTTGTTTTTTGATTTCCTAAGAGTCAAAGAACTTGCCTTGAATCTCAGATGAAAATTGATGAGACTTGAACTTTTTTTGTATCAATTTCATGACATTTTGTGTGTGTGTGTGTGTGTGTGTGTGTGTGTGTGTGTGTGTGCATGTGTATATGTCAACATACCAAAGTATGTGAGTTAAGGTCAAAGGACAGCTTGTGGGAGCCGCTTCTCTCTTTCCACTCTGTGGGTCCTGGGGTTCAAATTCAGCTTGTCAGGCTTGGAAACAGGCATCTTTCACCACTAAACCATCTCACCAGCCCCAGGCTTTAGTCTTAACAAGTATTAAAGGTATTAAAACTATGGAGACTTTGGAAGTGGAACTGAATATATTTTGTAGCATGCAATGGCCATGAGTGTATAGGAACAAGGGGTGGAAGGCTAAGGCTTTAAAGCAGTGCTTTGGGTGTCAAGATGACAAAGAGTTGAGTATGATTGCTAATAATAGCTATCAACTTGAAAGAGTCTGCAATCACAAGTCTCTGCACATGCGTGGGACATATTATCTAAATTAATTTCACCTCTGGCCATGCCTATGAGGGATTTTCTTGATTAGGTTAACCAGGGTGGGAAGACCTGCCTACTGTGGGGACACCAATGTGTGGGCTAGGGTCTCAGACTGAATAATAAAGAGAAAGCAAGCTGATCACAAGCAGTCATCTGGCTCTGCTTCCTGGCTGCTGATACAACGAAACCAGCCGCCGGAAACCTTTGCTGCCATTATGTCCCAGTCATGACTTATCCTGGATCCATGAGCTTTAGATTGCTTTTGTCTGGGTACAAAAGCAACTAGACAAGTAACAAATAGAAGGTTTGAAAGGTAGGTGAAAGCCCCGCTGGCATGACACATGACATTGTATACTTATCACAGCACTCAAGGCAACTCATAGCGATGCCTCTTAAATCATTTCTCTCATTGATTTTTCAATTTGAAACACTGTATATTGGTATTTTCTTTTCTATCATACACTGTTATTTGGAAGCTCTGAGCCACTGTTCAAAATTTCTCTTTTATCTGAACTACCATCCCAATTTTTCCTATATATACTTATATTTATCCATTAACAGATAGATATCTGGAGGAGAATCATTCACCATGCTATAATAAAATTTTTTTCCTGAGTGTGTTTGTGTCTACCACTCTATTGTGTGGATTTCGAGTGCAAGAGCTTTATTTCTGACTTTTTTTCTCTAGTTCATTGTATGGTAGGCGTTAAATATCTGCTCAATGCACAGTATCAGTGAGGTGTAACTGGAGAGTGTGTGGGTACAAGTCGGGAGAAAGGAACAGCAAGTTAAAATTAAGGTGATTTTCTTTTTTTTAATTACAAATATAACAAGACAAAATATAGTAAGAAAAAAAACCCCACAAAACTATCACATCAAAGTTGGATAGAACATACCAACCAAGAGAAGGCACAGGAATCAGAAGAGATTCACTCATTCACACACTCAGGAATCGCATATAAACGCTAAACTGGAAGCCATAATATATACACAGAGGACCTGGTTGAGCCCCGTGGAGGCTCTGTGTATGTTGTCTCCATAAGCACTTTGCTCATATTGATTTAGAGGACCTTGCTTTCTTGGTGTCCTCCATTCTCTCTGGCCCTTATACTCTTTGATTAAGGCGACTTTCAATCCACACATTCTTTGATTTGAGTCTGTACTACCAGCTTCATAGCTTAGGGTCCTGGATAAAAACCTCTGTGAGCCTCCACACACCATGTACCAAAATGTTTCGCCGCAAGACACACTCTAGGGTCAGAGAGCCAGGTTCATATGAACTTCCTAACTAACCGTCAGTGTTTCCATGGCAAATGTATGACTTTTGTGCTTCAATATCCTCATCTGGAAGATAAGTTTAGTAGTAATTTTTCCCTGACATAAAATTTTGTTATGATTAAGTGGGGTAAAATTTAAGCCTATATATGAAAAACCTAAACCAATATTATACTAACCAGGGGGAATGTAATTCCTTTAAAGTAGGGAATAAGATTAGTAATCCAGACTTTCTAATCTTTTTCCTTTTTCTTTTCCTTTCCTTTCTTTTCTTTTCTTTTCTTTTCTTTTCTTTTCTTTTCTTTTCTTTTCTTTTTTTTGAGACAGAGTTTCTCTGTTTAATTTTGGATATTCCTGGAATTTGCTCTGTACACCAGTCTGGCCTCGAACTCAAAGCGATCAACCCGCCTCTGTCTCAGGAGTTCTGAGATGAAAGGTGTGTGCCACTACTGCTCAGCTCACTCTTTCCAGTTTATCCATGTATTATCCAGACAAACAGAAACAGATAGAAGGGATACAAATAGGGAAGCAGCAGGTGAAATTATCTGTATGTCCCAGGGATATGGGGAACTAGAAATAAAAAGAATACAAAGGAACAATGAAAGAATGTGCTTCCTATATTTGAAAGCCTCTGAAAACCATGCCTAGATACAAACTGAACACAGAATATTTGGTAGCTCCTCTACATACCAATAATGAACTTGCTGAGAAAGGGATTCTTAGGGAAGAAAGGGAGAGAGGATGGGAGAAGGATAGAGGGAGGAGGTGACTGGGGACGGCAGCAGTGTGTGGGATGTAAGTCAATAACAACAACAACAACAATAATGGTGATGATCATGATGATCAAAGAATCATAATCACAATATCTTCAAAAATAGCCCTGAATAGGCCGTCTAGGTGTGTTTAGATTCCTTAAGCTTGGGACTGGCTGTAGGCAAATGTGTCATGCTCCCCACTCTGAACCCCCACCCTCAAACACTAAAAATAGTCCAGAGAGCTGTGTACTGAGATCTCTTGAATGACTGTGAGCGAAGTACAGCATTGGGAATGGGAAAGACAAGTGTCCCCACCTGGCCCCTGCCTCTTGATTATATGATGGCCTGAATCTTGGATCCACTGACAAGGAAGATCGTTAACAAAGTTTTAGCACCCTAATCGTGTGTGGCTCGGAACTTTTTTATTTTCTTTGCTTAAGAATATAAATTAGAGTTGAGATTTCAGTCAAACAATAGACAAATTTCCCTTCCTTTTGGAGGTTTATTACAAATCCACTGACAGCCTGGAAAATATGGAGTCAGAGTGCAAGATGAAGAGAAATAGTTGGGGAGCAAAACTTAAGGACAGGCATCGCGTTCAGCTTCTCATCTCGGCGTTCTGAAACTATTATTTTTTTTTTTTTGGTTTTTTCGAGACAGGGTTTCTCTGTGTAGTCCTGGCTGTCCTGGAACTCACTCTGTAGACCAGGCTGGCCTCGAACTCAGAAATCCGCCCGCCTCTGCCTCCCAAGTGCTGGGATTACAGGTGTGCGCCACCACGCCTGGCGGCATTCTGAAACTTTTAACCTGTGGACTCTAGAACTTCCTATTTGACACAAGTGAGACTAAAGACTTGTGCAGATTGCCTGTGATTCCCAACCCACTGGGCAAACCCACAGTTTGTGGCTCTCCTATATTTATTGCCAAGGATGGAAGAAAAGAAATCAAACCTGCATAAAAATTTTTTCTTAGTACTTTTACTTCTGAAAGAAAGAATAGAACTCCCAAATTATTAATATCAGATGTAATGAAAGGTCTTCCTTCAAGCATATAAAAGTGACTTTTAGCTAACTCATACTTTTAAAAAATGGACTGTCTTTCAAAGGAAAAAAAGATAATTTTTGTAGTCTGTACTTGATGTGGGGATTAAATGCTTTTTAATTCTAGATACACTCCATGGGGGGGGGAGATTAAAAGAGAAGCCATTCCTTCTAGGTTGTAAGGTATTTTTTAAAAGGCCTTTCAGAAGTACCCATCTCTTACAGCAAGGCTATTTTGATTTTCTTTGTGGTCCTAGGAATTCAATCTAGAGCCTTGCTGTGTGACTGGCAGGCTCCCTGCCAATTAAGAATGGCTACAAAGAAATACCATTAAAATTTTCATTTACAAATTCAAGTTAACATGGTAGAATACATGCTTGTAATCTTACTACCTGGGAGGTAGAGGATCAAGAGCTCAAGGTCAGTCTGACAATAGAGCAGATTTAATTAAGCCTGGGTTGCACAAGTCCCCGCTGCAAAAATAACATAAACAAGCAACAATTCAGGTTACTTACTAGAATTAGCTTTGTTAGCCATGGTGTTCATGCTAATATTATCAAACATGGATGGTGAAACTTAAAAGAATAAATGAAGGAAGGAAGTTTATTCGAAAACTCGAAAAGAATCAACCTTACCTCCTCAGCAGAGACAAACAAGCGGGAGTCATTGAAAGTTTATTCTTCTCCCTTTGTTTCCTAAAAGAATTATTTGTGGATCATTCAATTCTAAACCTGGTGATTTAAAAAAAATATAAATCAACATGTTTTTATCTAGTAAATACTTGACCAAAACACAGTGTCAGTTCTCTTTTAGTTCTGACAGGCAGCAGGCATTTAAATTAATAGAACTTAGAAATAAGTGCACAGGATTTATTTAAAAGCTGGTATATTGGCAGAACTTTTCAGATGAAAGAAGTGTGTGTTTATTTGTTTTGTTTTTTTCAGATTTTGACCACTGATCAGTTAATCCTTGCAAGAAACAGCAGTATCAAACAGACTTAAAATTCCAAAGTTGATATGGATGGAGGGAGGTTGCAAAATGTAAATCTGTAATTCAAGAGTCTTATTCTTTGATCTCAAAATAGTTGATTGAAGTACTGTTTATTATGTTATTAATGAACTTTTGTTTATACTACTGAAAATAAAATATCTATTAAAAAATCTCCATGATATGTATCTGGAGCCATGGGTCCCCCCATGTGTACTCTTTGGCTGGTGGTTTAGTCCCTGGGAGCTCTGGGGGTACGGGTCGGTACATATCATTGTTCCCCCTGCAGGGCTGTGAACATCTTCAGCTCCTTGGGTCCTTTCTCTAGCTCCTCCATTGGGGACCCTATGCACAGTCCATTGGTTGGATGTGAGTCATGGGTATTTTGATCCACCTTCCAATAAGCAACAATAGGGGCATGCAAGTCACAAAATTGGGGGGAGGGTGAGCAGGGGAAGAGGGGATGGGATAGGGTTTTCAGAGGGGTAATGCAGAAAGGGGATACCATTTGAAATGCAAATAAAGCAAATATCTAATAATAAAAAGGAAAAAAATCTCCATGAATAAATCTAACTCAAGGATGTGAAAGACCAATATAAAGAAGAATTCAAAACAAAGTACAAAGAAATTGAATATGATGCTAGAAGGTGGGAAGATTCTCCAATGTGCCAAAGGATGATCTACTTAATTCATATGGCTTGAAAAACTTGATATGCACATTTAGAATAAACAAAGTCCCTGACCTTCACCCTATCCAAAAGTCAATTTAAAGTAGATGAAATATCTTAATGTAAGGCCAGTACTTTGAAACTGCTGTTGGAAAACTTTGGAAATACTTCAAAGTATTGGAATTAGCAAGACTTTATGACTGGTTTTCTAATGGCTCAGGAAATACCAAAAAATAATTTAATTAAATAACACACCATTTAATTAATTAATTATTACTCTTCATATATACATCAAATTTAAAAGCTTTCACACATTTCTAGAATGAGAAATGTCAATTGGAGTTGTTGATCAAGGTAGTTCAAGAAACTTCCAACACTTTAGAGGCTATTGTTGTTACCCTTGGTTGCTTCCCAAAGGTTGAAGGTGAGTCTCTATTGCCAAAGACAGCTCACACTTTGGACACAAAACTCAGATGAATAGAATTGAATCTAACTTGAAAGCCCTCTTCTTGTGGCATCATAGTACTAGAAAATACTATGCAATATACCAAGAAAGAGAAGCAGTCAGTAGCCCTATCCATTTGTGATGTCCACAAACCACAACAATGACCAACATGGCAAGATATCCCTAAAGGTGCAATATTGGCATTCATATCTGATCGGTGTTAGGACACATTTTATAGGAGGAAAGTCATGCCTAGTACTATAAACCTAGCCAACTAGTGAAGGGCTAGTGAAGTCATAGATCTTATTTAACACACACACACACACACACACACACACACACACACACACACACACACCAAACTACTACCATTATTTTACTAGACAAACGTAATTCCTAACTTCATTCTGAAACTTATCCTTATACCAACCAAAAGTGGAGTTCTCACCTCCACATCAAAGCTTCTTTTTGCAGCGAAAAGGAAACCATTACAGAAAACCACATCTAGTCATATTGTAGAGACCAGTTTGGGAGACCAGTGGGAGCCTGCCCCCCTCTAGATACATTTACAACACAACACAACACTTGTACCTAAGGATCACATAATTACAAAGAAGAAAAGAAAATGGAAATATTGTAAGAGTCAGAGAACAACAACAACAAACAACCTGCTGTGAGACTGTGTCGCCTAGAAATGACAGGAAAGCTATACCAAGCTAATTGAACAGATGGCTGCCTGAACGATGACAATACCAATACACATGCTGACAAGGAATTTTAAGGGGTCCCAGTCCTAGACAAAATCTACAAGCAAATAATGATTGTTGGGAGAAAGAGAATTAGTTTCTAGCAGGGATGAGCTCTCTAATTGGTTTTTCAGCACAAAGTACTGAAATAGTATCAGAAGCAACACCACATAGAATCAGCAGGTTGTATTTAGATATGTATGCGTGTAAAATAAGAAAAAGAGGCCATTAATTTGTAAGGGCGGGGAACATAGGAGATGTTGGAGGGAGGAGAACATGGAAGACCTTGGAGGGAGTAAAAGAATGGAAGAGGTGATCTAATTAGATTTTAATTAAAATTGAACAAACGTGAATGTAAAACATACTAAACATTTAATGCCTTGTGTAAAAATAAATAAGTACACTTGTTTAAAAATACTTTTTCACAGATGAAATAATTAACAGAATGAAGAGGCATATTTACAGAATGGGAGTAAAATTTTGTCACCTGTTCAATGGACAGGAATAAATATCCAAAATATATAAAGAACTATAAAAAACAAACAAAATTCCCTAAAGAAATGAATGGTACAATGGAAAAATGAACAGATGAACTGAATACTGAATTGAATAAAACATAGATGTATATGTATATGTGTACGTGTATGTGTATGATGTATATGTATATGTATGAGTATAAAACTATTGAACCAACTATCTTTCAATAGAAACATTTGTCTATCCATGTTTTCTATACAACTATTCATAAGAATCAAGTTATGGAACCAGTGTAGGTGGTCACCGATGAATGAATGGACAAAATATGGCATATGGTGCATTCCTATTTAGCCATAAAGAAAATGAAATCATATTTCATATGGATGGAATTGTAGATAATCATATACAGTAGTATAAGCCACACTCAGAAATAGTTTCTATATTAAAAACAAAAGGCATGACAGCAGAATGGAGGTTATTTGGAAAGAAGTCAGCCAATGTGAGAAGGCGGAGAATATAAGACAGGATGATAGGGGATGGATATCATTAAAATACGCTATGTGCACACATAAGATGCCACAATGAAAACCATATTTACATTCTAACAAATGTTTGAAAGAAGAAAACCAACATCCATATCATTAAGTGTTGAAATGAAACCTCAAAACTGGAATTCAAACGTGGCTACAAAGGAACCTCCACACTAACAAGGAATCAGTTTTCTCCGGTTTTTCTGTTTTGTTTTTCCTTTGTTTGGTTTATTTTGCAGTCTATTCCTACTCTGTCTGAAGTCTTTTGGAGGGGTGGGAGGTGCATCTACTTTGCACTAGACTAATTAAATTTCAATTCTTCACCTTAACTGTGGAGAAACACTTGAGGAAAAGATTCTACTTATGTTAGCTTTTCCCACCCAGCATCCAGAACATTTCCTAAATTTTAGCATATAAGAAAACTAAAAGTAAATCCAAATAAAATGTTTTAAGATTACCAGACCTTTGTGAAATTATTTCAGAATACATGAAATAAATCCAGTTCGTTTTGTATTAAATATTTAAATTATGTTCTCATATTTATTATTCTCTGCTGGATTGAAATAGAATAGTAATTTTCTCCTTTTTCCATATTCACTTATACACAATTATACACATGCACAATTATTCAGAACTAAAAGCACTTGTACACGGTTTCCCTGAGAATTGGGCAGGATTTATCAGGATGAGAATGGAAAATCTAGGTTTCCGATACCAACACAAAAGCTTATCAGGACGAAAATTTTGAAAAGGGGGCCTGGCTGCAGATACACTGCACCAACCCATCTCACCAGCCAGTGTCATTTTAACAGTAAGGAAAGCACCTTGGCCTTTTTTTTTTTTTTCAACAAGTGACTGGTCTTTGCACTTCAAAGAAGCAAGGAAGTGATCTAGTAAGTTTTTAAGACTTGAGCTTCCCCTTCTTTCTCCCCTCAAATCCCTGCAGGGTCAAGACTCTTAAGTTTTGCTTTTATGACTGGGGAAACCCGAGGGGTTGCGGGTGGGGGTGGGGACATAGTGGACCAGAATAAAGAACACAACCACAAGCACAACCAAACCAAACCACACAGCCTCTCCCCGCCCCTACCCCAGCTACCTTGAATCTGGCCCCATGAGAGCACAGCAGCCTGGGGTCCACGCTGAGGTCTGGAGCCTTTTGGAAGCTGCGGAGGCAAAGCTCCTTAACAGAAGCGAAGATGTAATAAAAAAAAAAAAAAGAAAGAAAGAAAGAAAGAAGGAAAGAAAAGAAAAGAAAAAAGCCAGGGGCGCGCGGATGCACAGCTCCTTGCGCCTGCTTTTGTAGATGACCTAGCCCCTGCACGCAGCGCAAGCGCTGGGAGGCGCTCAGGCAGCGCCCGGCCTCAGCCCTAAAGGCTCCTAAGCCAAGTTCCTGCGGAAAGCTTGAGTCCAGGGCTGTAGTGGGGCGCTGCGGATGAGACGCGGCGCAGGGTTGGGGGCTGTGCCCCTGCAGCCTCGCCAGTGCAGGATTACAGCTGCCTGCGGATTCTGCAGGAAGGGGCAGCGCCTGCGCCTGCACTTCGCAGCCTCCGCCCTCCTTGCTCCACATGGTGAGGGGAGCATCACCGCTCACAAGCTAGCCTCCGCGGCAGGTGTACTGAGTCTGATTCCCTTTACTGCTCCGCGCTGCCTGGACCACAGGACATTTTCCTGAAGGTAAAGTCCACGGACAAGTGGACCCACTCTCCCGCTCATCCACTTTTGTTCTCCTGCGATTTGGCACATTCAGTATTTATATGGTCAGTGTTTTGTCTTTTGAAGTGGTTCACCCGTGCAATCTCAGTTCTTGATGCGCTTTTTCCCCCCTTTTTAAAAAAGCCGTTTGTCACGTTTGTCCGTCGTCTCCTAAGAAGGCAGCGCTTGTGTGCTTGCGCGCGCGTGCGTAGATTTTCAACTTCTTTACTCGAAGGAGCTGAAATCAGAAGTGGCCATTTTTACAGTATGGTACAGTCAGTATAAGTCTGTGGTTTGAAAATGCATAATAAAGAGCTGAGAAACAGGGTGTGAGGAGTTTAAAGGAGTTGCAGGATTGTGGGAAGGTTGTGGATTTAGAATCAAATGATTTTTATTTAAACGCTATTGTCCCTCTTTAGTTTTTAAAAATCATGTAAGCAATTTTGAAAAAGAAAAGTATTGCAATATCAGTAGAAATAATCTGTAAAACTTTCACATAGAAAATATGTACAAATAATAATATCATAGGAAGGCTATGTCAAAAAACATAGATGTGGAATTTTGCCTTTCCACAAAGTCAAAATTTGGTGGATAACAATTAAATTTACAAATATGTCAACTTCATTGGGTTTGGTTTACTAAGTACTTATGATTTCAATCTGTAGTTGTGGGCATATTCTCAGATCACACGTCACAATTCACACAATGAAATTCTGCATGCATATGTATAATGCATAGATGTGTATATGTGCTACAAAATAGCTAAGAAAAGGCCAAAGAGCTTACAGGGTCCAAAGAGGCAGTATTGAAGTACACGCAGAGAGCTTTATGAATAAAAGGTATGGAAAAGTGTCTTTAGGTGCCAGGTACAAAATTTTAGGAACAAATGACACAATAGTGTATTGTTCTGGGTGGATTCCAGTGGCAGGCCAGTTTGAATGTCAATTAGAAATGGGCTTTATGTCAATTGCAGGAGAAACTGCACTTGCGCTAAAGGCTTGGTCCTTTGCTGTGGCAGTTTTCCTGGCTGGAGCCCATGACCAGTGAAAGTGATAGATAGGTCAGTCTGTGTGCCATGATCTTGCCTTGGGATGCGCCTTCTTTTATAGACGAGATGAATGAATTGCATTATTTGTTGGTCTTGCGTGTTTGATAAGTTCTGTAGCCTGGTGTTTTTCATATGGTTTTGCTATGCTTGTCTGTCCATGTGTCCGTGACTCGATTTAATAAGTTCACAGGTGGTTGTAGCTTACTTGTGTACAAATATGTTATTTGTCAGACTGTACCTTATAATTTGTGCTGGGCAGATAAATATTGTTTACTTGCATAAAGGAGATAACGAGTCATCCTGATTTGACACTTGAACTCAAAGTTGAGGATACTATTGTTTTATAAAGTAAAATTCCCAGGACAAGGCACAGCCTGAAAGTTATTGTTCAATATGATCGGGAGTGGCTTAGTGCAGGGCACCACCTGCTTTCCACAACTCAGGGTATTTTTTTTAAAAAAATTAAATAAATGTTTCAATATATATGCAGTTAACTGCTTTCATTTGCTGATGTTAATCAGTATTTGTAAGTAGAGCTTTACCCTAAATCCCATCAAACTTGCACATTAATTGACTTAATAATGTGGAAACTGTGTCTTGCTAAATTTGGAGAAAACAATGCAAAGGAATGAACTGTACTATTCACAAGAAAAAAAACAGGGCTGAAAAGACTGTTACTTGTTGAAAGTCATATATTAAGTAAGAGTTAGAATTAAGAGTCTTCTAAGCCCATCTGGTCGAGGTCTATATTGTGCACACTCTCTACCTGTCTCCTACTGCATGTTTTTAGGTAGCCACACCTTTATCAGAAAATGATGTTACTGCTTCACTAGGATTAGAATTAACAAATTACTGATGAAAATTCAAGAAGAATTTAATACAGTCATCCACATCTTTTAGGAGAATCATTTACGCACTCCTAAACGTGTAAAATAATGATTTGGAAACTGGAAGTGGAAATTTAAATTTCCAAATTTATATAATAAATAGTCTAAACAATCCTAAACAATCTTTTCAGTTAGTATGCACACACACAGACACACACACACACACAGACACACACACACACAAAGAGAGAGAGAGAGAGAGAGAGAGAGAGAGAGAGAGAGAGATCCATGGATTAATCTGATTTATTAACATGGGTTTTCTGTTTTGAAAAACTGAGTAAAATTCAACAGTAGATATAACTCTGTCATATCCTACTCTTTTCATAGTCACGTGAACATAGTATAATATTAGGGAATATATTAGTTTATTTATTGTAGCTATAATTTGCAGGAGAGCATATGATTAATCTTTAATGGATTTAACCAGTTTGATAAAATTTCTGAGTAGTAGTTCTCATGTTTGTGGTCTGTCTTCTACCACCATAATCCACAATTTTGCATCTGAAATTCTCAGGAGCAAATGTTTCAAAAACTTTATACCATGTTAATTATGTAAAACCCACAACAAAATCAGAAATGATACTTCTGAATCTAAAAAACAGTAATTCTGCAATGAAACATAAATATTTTAATATAGATTCATGTCAATTGAGGTCAGGTTTATGTAGAAATAACTCACAAAATGTTTGCTTTTCAAGGCATCTTTGATTTTAGATATGTCTATTATTAGGTTCCAAGTCTTAAGTATATTTCTGTCAATTCTTTTTGCCTTTCGTAGTTTATTTTTTCTGGTAGCTTTTTTTGTGTTCATTTAAGGATAACATTCAAATAGGGGCATGCATAATTATAAGGTTCAAGTTAATGACATTTTACAAAACTGAATATATGCATGTAACAACCACCAAAGCAGTGATTTAAAACACTTCTGACAATCAGGAAACCATGTTATTTCTTGATTAGTTATTACTCATGAAAGTGAACATCTTATCATGACCTATATCCGTATAAATTTGTTTTGGCTGTTTTTGTACTATAGACAAATTTTTGTAACTCATGAATAATTTCATGTGTGGTTTATTTTGCTCGCTACTAATGCTTTGAGATCTGTCCATTTTGTTACCTGTAAAGATATTTTATACCGCAGTTTGTGCATTAAATCATTGATGGATATTTGAATGGTCACTTGTGACCATTTCCAACAATGCCACTGTGAAAACTGTTGTATACGGACTTTGTGTGGTAAGCAGAGTTCTACAACTGTCCTGTGTGACTCTTGTTTTTGTTGTCATCTCCTACTGAGCACAACCTTTGTATAGGCTAAGAGGGCTCTCCTGTGAGTATGTTAGCCTTATGGTGAGAAAGGGGGATTTTGTAAATGTAAATAAAGTCACAAACCAGTTGCTCTTACAGGAAGGATATAATTTGAGTGGGGGCAGAACTAACCAGGTGATATAAAGGTGGGCAAAGCCCAGGTGATATAAAGGTGGGCAAAGCTTTGGAACTAGGTAGGAAACAAAGACTGGAGACTTTGATGGAGATAATAGAGAAAGACTAAATCATCTTGGGAAATCCCTTAATTGTCTTGGGCAAAAAGTTGAAATCAGCTTTGGAAATTTGAGCTCCTTCCTTCCCTTCCCTTCCCTTCAATCTCATATTAAACCACAATGCTTATAGATAAAATGTATGTTGTAATATTAGGAAAGGTAACCTATCATTTTAGTGGCACTCAGGGACAATTTATGAATTTCTATATTCCAGAAGTCATACTGGATGGATGATAATCAGGAATCAGATATGTGTGGTGCAGTTTGGATGAGTTTTGGAATAGAAGTGATAGCCTAATAAAATGTTGGATGGTGGAAACAGCTTTTTTTTATGTGAAACAGCATAGATTCTGGGATCCTAGAGACAGATTGATGGGGAGAATTCCAAGATGGGCCCTAAGGATCATGTGTCATCCTCTCTTGCCAAATAAGAAGAGTCTGTGATATATGATGAGAAGTTTTATGTGTGAGAAAGGAGATTTTTTTTTTGCAAATATATTTAGGTTCCCATCAGTGGTCACTCATTTAAGGAGGTTATTCTGAGTGGACCAGGACAAATAAGGTGAGGTTTTAAATTGGACTGTGCTCATCTTGAAAGACTGTGTCTATAGGAAGGAATATGGAGGGGAGTTGTGGAAAGGAACTGTATGAGGTCTCTAGGATATATGTCTAGAACCAAAGTCTGTCCCCAAACTCACTAAGGCTAGAAATGAGTTCCTTCTCATAGAAGTGAAACTTGGGTGACTGATTCCACCCTGTCACTGTGTATACAACCCATTATGGCCAATATAGGCCTTTGAACCTTCAGAACTGTGTACTAATAAATGGCCACTATATTAGGTCATCCCATTTGTGGCTGCTATATAAAAGAACAAACACACATGGAATCACTGGGTTATAGAAAACACATAAGTTCTGCTTAAATACATACTGCCAAACAGTTTTTAAAGTCAAGGTACCAGCTTACATTCGCAAAAGTCCTCCATACCCTCTTTCACTCTGATGGCAGGTGTTTTGTATTTCCTTATCGATGCTGACTATGCTTACTGGTATCTCCCTATGATTTTAATTTGTAGTAAAAGTTCAGAGCAGAATTTTCTTTATAAGTCCACTGAACATCGTATTTTGTGAATTATCTTGAAATTATTGTGCTAATGTTTAATTGCATTTTTCTTGAGGCCTTGTTTGTGGTATGTGCTTGGTCAATGCTTTCCTTAACTATTACTAATTTGTGTCCTACAGAATGTTTCAGATATAAGCTTTATATTGTGAAATTGACTTTTGTGTATGACTCTGGTTAGACACCACATTTATGTGCTCTCTATGGCTTCATGACCAATTAGTCCAGCCCTGCTTACGTACATGTTTGCTGTTCCACCCTAGGCAGTGGACTGCTAGTTTTGCTGTGGTTTGATCCCTTAGGTGTGCCTTGTGTGTGAATTCTTTATTCTTTGTTGCTCAATATTTTTATGTAAATAAAGATATGTCTATCTTTATTCCTATAAAAATAAACTATTTGTATATACAAATAACAGTAAAAGTCCCTCACATTTCTTATTCTAAATGGCATTGCCTGATACTGAATTGTTGTTACACATGTATATTTTAGAATTAGTTTCCCAATTTCCTCTGACAAATAACCTCTTGACATTTTCACTGTGTGTCATTCCGTTGTGCTTTGTATCTAATTCTGGTGAGAATTTTGCTTTAAATTTTGTAATATCATTTTTGTTATCAGCTAATTGAACTGTGGGTGATGGACAGCTCCATATTGAGTTGTTTAACGGAATTGTGGGAGTTCTGGAAACATTTGGCAGTATAGAGTACTCCACAGTAACAAAAAATTCAATGATCAAATGCATAATAAGTGTAATAGGTGTTTGGGGCCAAGTTCACTTGCCCCAGGGGGTCTGAAAAATTTTGGTAGCATAGAGTACTCCACATTAACACAAAATTCAATATCCAATGTATAATGAGTTTGATAGGTATTTGGGGGCAGAGTTCACCTGCACCAAACCTCATATTGGATTTGGTTCCAAACACAGCAGGCATGTACTTTGCATCACATAGTGGCCTTACTGTTACCTGGAACACATCAACTCAGATTGTTGTTCATTATGGATTGCAGTACTCTTATGATATTTTCTTTTTGCTCTTACAGAACCATTATGGTTT
This sequence comes from Apodemus agrarius, assembly GCA_964023405.1. NCBI lineage: Eukaryota > Metazoa > Chordata > Mammalia > Rodentia > Muridae > Apodemus > Apodemus agrarius. The sequence goes on from OZ030010.1 coordinate 14,562,975, forward strand.
AATTATTTAAAAGGTTAAACATTTAATATTTTCATAATTATTTCTCGGTGTATCTAATATTAGCTTCTCCGGATTATCTAGTTAGAATGTTTGATTTTTTAAATTACCTTTGAATTTCATAAAAAGTATTTGGGATTTCATAAAATGTATTATTTAGTTACAATGTTTGACTTTTAAAATTACCTTTTGAGTTTCTGACTTTAATTTCATAAAATGTACTTGAAATTTGCTTGGAATTGTGACAGAATTTCTAATATTTTCTGAAATAGCTCTGAACATACTCCTAACATTTTCTTTTTTGTTGTTGTTTTGTTTGTTTGTTTGTTTGTTTCCGAGACAGGGTTTCTCTGTGTAGCCCTGGCTGTCCTGGAACTCACTCTGTAGACCAGGCTGGCCTCGAACTCAGGAACCCGCCTGCCTCTGCCTCCCAAGTGTTGGGATTGAAGGTGTGCTGCCACCACTGCCCGGCACTCCTAACATTTTCTATTATTACATATTTATGTTTCATTTTTATATAAAGCAGCATTCTAGACAATGACAATTATAAAGTATTGATAAACACTGAAAATATTTGAAGATGTTTTATGTCCTGAAATATCAACTATTCAGTGAAGATTTAATTCTTTATGCAAAAATAAATAGGGCCATCCATCCTATTAGTATGAAAGTTTACAATCATCTTTAACAAATGACAAAATTTTATGTAACTAGAGAATTATTTAAAAATAAATTTCTGATTTATTATTAGTGGGAACCATGAACAGAAAATCTTTGAAGAAGTTCTGTTCTAACCCATGGTTAACCACACTGCACCTCAGATTAATGGCAGTTTAATCTCTTTCAAGAATGAAATGGTGATTTCTGTCCAAGAATCTTGTGAGATTTTATTGTTTTGCGCTTGATACTCTCTCATGTTACAGGAAATGGCATTTCAAATTTTTCTTTACATTATTTCTGATCTTAGTATAAAGAAAGGGAATTCAATTTTATAATATTGCTTTTACAGCTCATCAGTATATTAAATTAATTTATTCTAATAGTCAATATGTACAGCCTTTACATTTGTTACAAATACTTTTTCTTATAAAGTGATAATCTTGTTCCACAAAACTGATAAATGTATGTCCTAGGCAGTATTCTTCTATTGCTGTGAAGAGACATCCCATGACCATGACAATTCTTTTTTTTTCTTTCTTTCTTTTTTTTTTTTTTTGGTTTTTTTTGAGACAGGGTTTCTCTGTGTAGTCCTGGCTGTCCTGGAACTCACTCTGTAGACCAGGCTGGCCTCGAACTCAGAAATCCGCCTGCCTCTGCCTCCCAGGTGCTGGGACTACAGGCGTGTGCCACCACGCCCGGCAGACCATGACAATTCTTTTAAAGGAAAGCATTTATTTGGAGTTTGCATATGATTTCAGAGATTTAGTCCATTGTTAGAATGGTGGCAAGCATGCAGGCAGACATAATGCTGGAGAAGTAGCTAAGAGTTCTACATCTATCTGGATCCCCATGCAGCAAGAAGAAAGAGACATTAGGCCTCACTAAAGGCCCACCCTCGGTGACACACTTCTTCTAAAAAGGATCAGGCAACTAGCTCATAGGCAGCACCGTGTACACACACACACACACACTTCCACAAATATGGACTATCATTGTCTGCTATTTAAAAATCTGTACTAAATGATTCCAGGACCCAATCGGTCCTATTTTGATTTCTTATTATTTTAATGTTTCACCTGATACTATATTTCCCTCATTTTTCAGATACTATATTTTTCTTCCATGTATTAGGTACTTTATGCTCCATTCCGTTTTGTCCATTATATTCTATTCAGTTAGTTGTCCATATTATAAGGTTTGAGTATGCATTTCCTTCCCCATTCCATTCTAGTGTGTACTGTCTCCATTTCATCAAACTCTGCTTTCTGTTTCAAATCCATTTGCCATTCCACTTTCTTAGACACACTAAACACCATTCTACTCTACCTTTATGACCAAGTCCAGTTGCTAATCCATTCTGTTTAGTGTCCCATTTGTTTCTGCTAAAATTATAAATGTGCATAGGCTTATACCGAGAATTTCTTCCTCTCAGGATTGAGCCACAATAAAGACACATTTAAATATATGAGCAATCTTTAGTGAGTGTGGTGATGCATATCTCACACTGATATGAAAAAATAAGGAGAGCATTACATATTGGTCAGTATAAGAATGCTTGAGGAAAGGGGACAACATTTGAAATGTAAATAAAGAATATATCTAGTAAAAAAATAAAGAATAAAAAAAAGAATGTTTGAAAACATATGTTTCCTCCCTAAATCATTTTTGTTCTGAGACAGGGTCTCATGCAGCCTAGGGTGATCTTCAAATTGAAATCCTCCTCTCACCTTCTCTAGTACTACAATCACAGGTGTTAGATATCACGCCCAGCTCCTTGTCATCATGTATTTATTGACATGGAAATTTTATTTTCTGGATAACCCCCAAACAAGTTACAAACAATAATTGTGTATGAGTAATTCTATTTTCATAAAACTAAGAAATATGTATAAATGGGCAGTCTATGAAGATATAATTAATCTTTCCCAGTATTTGATTGTATGCATGAGAAAATTTAGGGCTGGTTTTTGGTAATTTACTTTTCTGTTCCGAGTTACCAAAAACAACGGCCCTGATGTAGTAATTTAAAATGTGTATAAATGTTAAACTTTAAAATCTGCGTGGAGAAAAAAAAAACTAGAGGAAGAGGGATAATTCAAGTCAGTTAATTCATCAGCTGAATCTTAGGCCGTGACCTGTACCTCAATGCAAGACAAGGAAAAGCATCTTACAGGACAATTGTAAAACGCGGCCTGGTGTTTGGGACCTGACATTCCTTGCCAAATATTTTAAATCCAAGATAATGTGTACTTCATCATCACCTTTGAAATCCTTCCTTATACCTCTCAGCAAACTTAAAATCTACTAGACCTCGTAGCCGGGTCGGTCACTTGGTTAATTAAAGGGGTGCAGTACATGGCCTAGGAGATAGAACTTACTGGTCAGCAGCATGTAGTAAATCTTTAAAGTGATTCCCGGAATGATCACAAAAAGTCAAACGTCATTTAGGATGTTGCATGTAATTCATGTAGATGTTTAGGTCAGGGTGGACGGATTGTGAACTTTCGAATATTGACCTTGGAAAGTGATGGGGGAGGGGGCAGTGGCAGTGGAAGAACACACCAGAAACTACTAGAAGTTTCCCTGGCCTCCTCCCGCCCAGCAGGAGGCATTGTCAGGTGGAAGGAGATTAGCTGAAAAAAAAAAACCTCCAGGAAGTCGGCTAATGTAGCAACAGATTACTTCGAGCTGACCAATCAGAGGCTAGAATTTGGCCAATCCCACCCACTCTCCCACTGTATCCGGCCAGCCCCGCCCACTGTCCCACTGTATCCGGGTCTCTACCCAGCATCCTCGTCACTGAGGCTCAGGAAGTCACTTCACGGTACGAAGCTGCCTGCGAAGCCATTTCTCCGAGTCCGTGAGAAGCTGTTAAGGCGCCATGGCCACACGGTCACCCCCAGAGAAGAAGCTGGTGGCGCGTGGGGACACTGTCGGGTCCCCGGGTGCAGCTCCAGCTGCTCCTGCTTCTGCCAAGGTTCCCGCAGCCCGCAGTGACACCTCAGCGGCGGGAAGCGCTCTCCAGGGCCTCGAAGGTGACATGGCAGCCGCCTGCGCCACCACCTCCGTGGCTGGTGAAAACAGGGGGACGCTCTCTGAGCCCGAGCACCAGCACTTCGACCCTGAGGGGAGCTGTGACTCAGACACTGAAGCTGACGGTTTGGGGCCCAAGCCGAGAAGCCAGAGAGAGGTAGGCCGAACCCTGAATGGCGGGAAAGGTGGCGGTGACAGGCCGGGGCGACACCAAGAGCGGTAGAAAGCGGAAGCAGCCCAACCCAACCCCAAGTGCACAAGGTGCAGGTGGGCGCCAGCTTGCCGAAGCTCTGGTGTCGCCCGCCTGGGACGCCTCGGCCACCGGCTTCTCTGAGCCCTCGGCCTAGCAACTGCCACCATTTTGAATTTCCAGTGGGGAACCTGGAGTCCCCAGGGCCTACCCTCGGGAGCACCGCCAGGCCAGGCCAGGCCAGGTGTCTCCTCCAGCCCCCGAGGTCGTCAGCCATGCCTTTCAGACTCTTTCTGCTCCTCAGGGCAACAGCCGCGCGCCTGAGACCAGTCCGACCACGAGTGACGCCCCTGGCCAGAAACGCTGTCAAGCGGCCATTGTGCAGATGCCCGAGGATGATGGCGGTGGTGGAGTTGATGTCAGAGAGCCTGACCCTGGAGGCTCGCGAGTTCTACGCTCCCGGATCGTGACGTTTGGGCATCCCAGCGGCGCGTCGGACGTCAGTCCCGAAGTTCACCCTGAAGCCCACAACACAGGCCGGAATCTACGTCCTCGGGCCACTCCGCGGGTCCCTGTCTTTCACACCAGTCCTGATGGAGGAGGCAGCCGGGCGACACGGGGCAGGAGCAGAAGCCGAAGCCGCAGCCGCAGCCGCAGCCGCAGCCGCAGTGCACACAGATCCTGCTCTGACCCCCGACAAGGCAGTAAGATAAAGCTGGAGCTGGAAGTGGAGACGGACGACGACAACGACGAGCGGGAATCGGATCCAGAGCAAGAGGTGGAGCCAGACCATCCTACCCATAGCAGCCTGCTACAAGCAAGCCGGTCCACCTCGAGGCCTGCAGTTCCAAGGAGATCCTCGCTACCTACCCCAGGCTCTCCTCCCAGGCGCCCAGTCCGCATGCGGGCCTCTTCCCCTTCTCCTCCTGGTAGGCGCTATCCTTTTGCTGTGCAGTATAATGAAGGTGCCGGGTCTTCCTCCTCCTCCTCCAGTGAGTTCTCTGATTTTTCAAGTCACCATTCTCTCCCCAAGAAGTCACCAGGACAGGGCTCTGTCTCTGGTCCTAGTTCTAAAACCCTCTGGCGTGCCTTCATGCCTGACCTGGATAACCTCGATGCTTCCTCTTCTGAAGAGTCAGAGGAAGAAATAAAGGATGCCCCTCACTCTCCTGCAGTGGAGGAATTTTAGAGGATGTCCCTTCCTTCCTTGCTCCACCTTTGCTATAATTGATTGTGAGGGTTCTCCCACACTCACAAAAGAAAGCAGCACTTACCACTGTTGGCTATGTGATTTTCTGTGAGTTTTCTAGGGTTTCTACCTATTCACCCATAGTCTGAGGAGTTTTGAAGTCCCCTGTTCCCCTCATCCCAACTATCTAGCACTTAGAAGGACTTTGGTTCCATTCAGTACCACTCCCCCCCCCCCCGTTTTATCTTTAAAACAGCCCCAGGTTGTTTGTTGTTGGGTTTGGGTGGGGTTTTGTTTTTATTTATGCTTTTACCTCAGAGCTTTCCAAGTTGCTTTTCTGTAATTATTTTAATAAAATAAATGTTATTTTAAAAACTTAGTCTCTTTATTGTGGCGCAATTACTTTTAGAACTTTATGTTTGGGGCAATTAAGAAGCTTCAGTATTATGCTAGCTGACGTTTTGAAAGGAGTGAGGGGAAAATCCACTGAGATGGAGCTCTGCCCAACAAGTTACCACTTAAGACCATCCGTATAGCTTCTTGGCCATAGATGATTTGTAAACTTGGATAAAAACCTATGAGAGTCAGAAAAGCGGGAGGGTGGCAAGGTCTCAAGTGGGGAGGAAAAATGGAAAGCGGGAGGCTGGGAAGAAGACTGAGGGGGAGGTGGCAAAAAGGACAGCTAGGGTCCAGTGCCTGAAGATAGGGGCTTCCGTTCCTATAGTAGAATAATCTTTCTGTGTTGGAAGTGGGTAGGGAGAGGAGGAAAAAGGGGTAGACTTTGGGAGGTCTGGGATGAGACTTAGTCATAGGGAGGACTAAGGTACTGGTAGTCATCGAGTATTTGAGCATGTGTTGACAAAAACTACCACTGTGAAAATGGTCCATCTGAAAGGCAGCCATCTGGAGAGAAATGGGATATAGTGTGTATTTCCTTAATCATTGGAATGGTATGGTATTCAGTGGTTTACATGTTTCACTTTTGATGATAGAACTACTATAAGAAATTAGCAGCTCAAAAACTTAAGTTGGAAGCATAGTAGGAGATCAAAGAGTAAAAAAGAAAATGTAAAACCAGGAAAATCCCCCGCCCCTTTTTCTGGTATGTGACCCATTATAAGCAAAAACCCTAGCTTAGTCTTGACCCTTTATATTTTAGAAAGTAATTCTTAAGAAGCAATATTAATGCTTCTAAAGATCTGACATTTCACAGAAACAAGTGTCCACTAGATCCTAGTGCCCTGCCACTTTTTTTTTTTTTGAGACAGGGTTTCTCTGTGTGGTCCTGGCTGTCCTGGAACTCACTCTGTAGACGAGGCTGGCCTCGAATTCAGAAATCTGCCTGCCTCTGCCTCCCAAGTGCTGGGATTACAGGTGTGCACCACCACTGCGCGGCTAACCCTGCCACTTTTGAATAAAGTTTCCTATGTCCTCATTCCCTAAGGTGCTTCTCGGGATTTCAAATTTCTAGTCTCAGTTCTTCCAAAGGGACACATGTGCAAAAACACACACACACACACACACACACACACACACACACACACACCCTTAACCCTTATGTTTTGGTCCCAAAAGTAGTCCTGGAGATAGCTGTGGTAACAAAGGCTAGAATGCTGAGGCATTCTCAGGTGTGAGACGTCTCAGAAATTGAGAAAACGTGGGTTAGGACATTTATTCGTACTTTTCTATAGACCAAAATGGTTAGTGTGTTGCCAATGTGTATTGGGCATGTCACTTCCAGAGGACCCTGGCATACCACTCCTGGGCATATACCCAGAGGATTCCCCTGCATACAATAAAGACACATGCTCCACTATGTTTATAGCAGCCTTGTTTATAATAGCCAGAAGTTAGAAGGAGCCCAGATATCCCTCAAAGGAGGAATGGATACAGAAAATGTGGTATATTTATACAATGGAATACTACTCAGCAATTAAAAAAATAATGAATTCATGCAATTTGTAGGTAAATGGTTGGATCTGGAAAATATCCTAAGTGAGTTAACCCAATCACAAAAGAATACACATGAAATGCAATCACTGATAAGTGGATATTAATGAGCCCAGAAGCCCTAAATACTCAAGGCACAATTAGCAAGTCAAATGATTCCCAAGAAGAAGAAAGGAGAGGACCCTGGGCCTGAAAAGATTGGATCCAGTTTTGTAGACCCAGAACAGAGAAATGGGGGGGGGGATGATTGGGGAATAGTTGTGGGGAGAGGAATTATGGGACGTATGGTGGGGGGGGGAATGGGAAAGGGGAAAGCCTTTGGAATGTAAACAAAGAATATAGAAAATAAAAATTAAAAAAACAAAAAACAAAAAACAAAACAAAAAAAAAAAATAAAACCTTAAAAGCGGCCGGGCGATGGTGGCGCACGCCTTTGATCCCAGCACTGTGGGAGGCAGAGGCAGGCAGATTTCTGAGTTTGAGGTCAGCCTGGTCTACAGAGTGAGTTCCAGGACAGCCAGGGCTACACAGAGAAACCCTGTCGCAGAAAAAAACAAAAAACAAAAAACTTAAAGCTTCAAACCAAGAGTTTTGAGAATTCTGCTTCTGTTGTGCTGTTACTCCAACACCTGTAGTGTCCCTTGATCTTCTTGTGTACACTTGCCTGGTAGTGAAAACTCAAAGCGTTTCCAGGCTCAGCTGTTAATTGCCAGCCGTAAGGCTAATTCGTGTTTCTCTCCTTATCCTTTTAGAAAGTGCTCCACTATAGCTGCTCCTCGGTAGGCACAGATAATTGATTCTGGGAAGCCCACTGGCTACAAAAACAAAACAAAACAAAACAAACAAAACCCAAAACCTAAAACCCCAAAACCCAAAAAACCCCATAAATGCTCAAGTAACTTTAACAAATGAGATAGTAACCTATCACTGTGGTATATGCTTGGAATCCTGGCTACTCAAGAGGAGCCTGGAGGGGATTACTTGAGCCTTGGAGTTTAGGTCAGCTTGGGAACAGAAGGAGACCATAATCCCAGAAGAGGGAAAGAGCATACAAAATTTTTATTAAACTTGTGTACATCTCCCATAGTTAAATATTCTCTACGTTACTTAAAATTCTAAATTCAGTGCTAAGTAAGAAGGTATGAATAGTGTTTGGGGAATAAGGGAAATGTACTCATATTTTTTGCAGTTACATTTTTACTCAGAAATGGTTTTGATAATGCAGTTGGTTGGATCTCAGATTCCACAGGCAGAGTGTTGGCAGTTTATCCTTCCCTCTAACACAGATACTGATATACACATAATGTGATGGGTGATGCTTTTTTTTTCCATACTCACCTGAAGCTTTAGGTACTAGATGGTATCTTGTAGCCTAGATTTGTTGAAAATATCTGTGCCCTGGTTAGTTGTTGTTTTCTAATCAGCTTGTCACAATCGAGAAGATGGGACACAGCTGAGAAGATACCGTTGTAAGACCGGCCTTCAGTGAGCCTGTAGGACATTTTCTTGATTAATGATTCCTGTGAGAAGGCTCAGCTCACAGGAGGGGACCAGTGGGTTGGGGTGGAACTGTATCGCCCCCCTCAGCAATAAGTAGCTTTGCTCCATGGCTTCTGCTCTGACTTCCTTTGATGATGGAGCTGTGGTGTGTAAATGTAACCCAAATTACCTCCCCCGCAGTTGTTTTGGGTCGTGGGGTTTTATCACAGCAATAGAAACCCCACGCTAACATACACTGTGTTTTGTTCTCTATTTGTGTCTGCCACTACTGTCGCCAATTTCTCTACTCCCAAATGTCCTTACTTCTTGAACAGTATGCCGGATGATACCAACAGTGTGTGTGGTCAGGCTGTTTATATTTCTAGAAATAATATGATGGATTCAGTTATCTTCACTGATGGAATAGGGTAGAGAAAGATAATATTTAGATTTTAACATGAGAATTAAAAACTCACTAGATATGTGTGCCACAAAAATCCTTAAAACTAAAACAAATACGGAGGACATAAGAGTCTTGTGGGGGTTTTGGTTTGTTTTGTTTGTTTGTTTTCAGATACAACCGATGTCTCATAGCCCAGGTTGCCTTCGAACTTGGTATGTAGCCAAAACTGACCTTCAGCTGGGCTTCCTGCCTTCATCTGCAGAGTACTAAGACAATAGGCATGTGACAGCAAGAGCTACTTTATATGGTGCTTAGGACTGAACACAGGGCTTCCTGAATACTAGGTGAGTACCCTACCAACTCAGCTACTTTATTAGCCTTGGAACATATATTTATTGTTCTATTACTTTTTTCGTAAGTAGCTTTACAATTTTCAATGGCTCAGACTAGAAACAGACTATTTATTCATGTATTTGTATGTGTTGCCAGAGAACAAACCTCGAGCCTCACAAAATGCTAAGCAAGCACTCTATCACTGGGCCACACTCCAAGCCCTAGAAATAGACTATTTCTAATACAGTAAGTCGTACACCTTATAATTAATGGAAAGCCGGGGCCAGCATTTACTTACAGTTTACAGCTGCGGAAAATAAGGAAAGAGGCCGTTCTATGAGCTTCAAAATCCTAGGGCAAACAGAGACCAGCTCTGCAGTCTGTTTTGAGATTTGAGTTCTGGTTTTCGATTTGTCTCACTGTCTGTTACTTGACAAGCTGGTTCATTCGAAATCCTCTGGCCTTCCTTTTCTCACTGGCCACAGTAACAGTGAATACCCCTGAGACTGTAGTAAGGATTAAAATGGATTGTGTAACTGCCAGGCATAGAGTGAGTGAGAGTTTCACAGTTATTAAGATTATGATCGCATGCACCGCTCATGCTCTTACTTTTTATTACTGCAATATCTGGATCTTAAAACATTTTCATTTGTTTGCCAACAAACAATACTTTAAAATTGAATTAAATTTATTTATGATATTGAAAGTATACGGGACTTTTCACAGGCTGTTGAACAACATTTTCACGATATTGGAAATATCTGAATAAAATGGAAAATAAAGTAGTATTTAAGGAGCAGTGATTCTGAAATTAGTAGGTTTTTTATCTAGGTGTTAGTTTCATCTTGGTTCATTGTATGCTTTCATTTTAGTTGATTAACATATGTATTGGGTTAATATTTTTGACTGCAAATTATATTATACCTTACAAGTATATCTAACATATAAATCATGATATGCTTCTATGGGTAAATACTACTTTAATGTTTATACATACATATTGTTTAATATGCAGAGCATCCTTACAAAGTATATATTCACACTGAGTCCATTTTAAGGGATAGAAGCAATATAAAAATAATATTAGCCAGGCAGTGGTGGCCGTTAATCCCACTACTCAGGAGACAGGGACAGACAGATTTCTATGAGTTTGAAGTCAGCCTGCTCTATAGAGCTAGTTCCAGCACAGCCACTGTCTCAAAACAACAAGACAAACAAAAAAGCAAAAAAGGATAATATGAAAATTTTAGATTTTGTAATTGTCCTTTGTATGCTTCCTTTGTAAAGGAGACAGAATGGCACGCCCTTACAGGAAATACTGTTTCACTAAGTGTGAAGGTTTGGGACTTTCATCTGCTATTTATTCGGAAGAATTTTGTATTTTTTATTGTATATATTCTTTATCTTCATTTCAAATGTTATCCTCTTTCCCAGTTTCCCCCCTCCTGGATAGTCCCTATCCCTCCCTACTCCCCCTGCTTCTATGAGGGTGTTCCTCCACCCACCTCACTCCCACCTCCCCGCCCTTGATTCTCCTACTCTGGGGCATCTATTGAGTCTTCAGAAGACCAAGGACCTCTCCCCCCATTGATGTCAAACAAGGCCATCCTCTGCTACATATGTAGCTGGAGCCATGTGTACCCCCTGGTTGATGGTTTAGTGCCTGGGAGATTGGGGGGGGGCTCTGGTTAGTTGTTATTGTTGTTCTTCCTATGAGGTTGCAAACCCCTTCAGCTCCTTCAGTCCTTTCTCTAACTCCTCTTTTGTGGATCCCGTGCTCAGTCCAATGGTTGGCTGCGAGCATCCACCTCTGTATTTGTAAGGCTTTGGCGGCCCTTTCAGGAGACAGCCATGTCAGGCTCCTTTCAGCAAGCATTTCTTGTCCATAATAGTGTCAGAGTTTGGTGACTGTTTATGGGATGAATCCCCAGATAGGTCAGTCTCTGGATGGCCTTTCCTTCAGTCTCTGCTCCACACTTTATCTCCATCTTTGCTCCTGTGAGGAAGTTTGTATTTTTAAAAATCAGTCCACTCAAACTTCATACGGAAAGTTAAAAAAAATCCAGGACAACAAATTAATTCCAAGTCACGTGTAAAGATAATTGTAACGTGTTATAATTTATTGTAGAGGGAATATGAAAATATCTATGCAAAGATGTTTAGGAAGTGGCAACAATTGGGGTTGCAGGATGCCTTAGCTGGTAAAGGCTCTCGCTGCCAAGCCAGGATACCTGCACTTGATCCATGGGATGGACATGGTGGTTGGAGAGAACTGACTTCAGCAGATTGCCCACCCACACACATATATGTGCGCACAGATAAATTAAATATGATAAAAATATAGTAGAATGTGGCTGTACTTTTCTTCCTTGGAGTTCTGATGCTGTATCTGTAGCTTTCTTTGGTGTCCCTGCTTTCTCAGTGATGGTCAGTCTTCAGAAATAGCTAGGCCCTGGGAAAGGGGACTTAAATGGTCCATCTCAAACTCCCGCCCCACTCACAGCTGCACGTAGCATTCACCGCAAGACTTCTGTTGGAGAAACTATCAGGAATATCTGTAAGACTTTGTAGACTTTCTCTGAAGGTTGCTCGCCAGTCAGTCGTCTATAATGAATGTATAGAGCTGCTTTTATGAATATGTGACCTGTGCAATCAGGTAGGTCTCCACTTACTATGAGGCCATATTGCCAGGAAATTCCTAACAATGTTTAAACAAGTGGCCCTACTTTCCCCCCTTCCAAACGGTGTCATGTATTCAAACTCTATTTGAAGCTTAGGATATACTTGAACTCCTGATCCTCCTGCCTCCACCTTCTAAAAGCTGGTACTACAGGCATTTGCCATCAATACTTTGTTGGACATTTTTTTTTCTGGACTTGACAAATTATGTGATCGATCCTGATCCTGTAGTTTGTAGTTAAAAATCATCAGAACCCCAAGAAGTATAAGAAAGTGGCCAGGAATAAAAATAAATAAAAATGTCATTATACACAAGCGAATGCAGAATGATACAAACTGTGTGGGGTACTGTGGTGAGACAGACCTGGGGTTGAAGGGTGGCCAGCTTTATGCCTTGCCGTGTGACCTTGAGCAAGTTGTACAATCCTTCTTCCTCCTCCCTGGTCCTCCTTGCCCCCTCCGTTTTTGGTATCCAATTGAGTCAGTAATAGTATCTGCTCACAATCAAGTTATGTCGGAGAATCCTATCCTAATGCTAGCTGTCATCTCTGGCTATGGCTCATGTATTTCTTCTGTTTCCAGAGACCCTTGAATTTAACCACATCAGATCCCTCATTTAAACAGTTTGCAAATATCTCTCTATGGACCTACCTAACCACTGAAGTACAAGAATTTTGTCACTTCAAGGTTGATTAGAGATTTTTTTTCCCGTGTCCTCAGACCCCATAAACAGTTATTTACTGAAACAATGTACATGCTTGCCAAAATAAAAATGCACAAATACCTGTCTAAATTAGTTTTTGAGGAACATATGAACAAGAAAAAAAGGCAGAGGAAAAAGACCTGTATCTTGTACCTTAGAATCAACAAGAACCAGAGCATTGGAACTAGGTTGTGGCTCAGTAGGAAAAGTTCTTGTCTAGCATACATAAGTTTCAGGGTTCTATCCCCAGAACGTCGTAAACCTAGTATGGTGGCACATACCTGGAGGTGGAAATCGTAGGATCAGAAGCTCAAACTTATCCTTGCCTACATAGTGAATATAAGGTCAGCCTTGGTATTGCAACCATGCAGTGTTCTCTGCTACTTTACTCCATATTATAAAACAGTGGTTCTTTTCAGACTGGATATTGTCCCAGCAGACTGTTCTATCAGTAACTTTTTACTCTTTGAGGAAGAAGGATGACTGTAGCCCCTGGGTGGACCCCAAACGTGCACCATCTGTCAGATACCACCCATTCAGTACATACTGATCACTAACTCCAGAGAGTAGGAGAGCCACCCTGTAAGTTTATTGGTCTGAACTGTTGCTATAGAGGCACATGGACATATTAAAATCCTATCAGGAAAAGTAAGACCAAGAATCTATTGGACATTGAAGACCAAACAAAGTGTGCAGTTCTTTCATATGGACCCACTAAAGACACTTACCAGTGCAACAACATGGCCCTGCACCAACTTGCTATCTGATAGCCTGTGTGTGTGTGTGCATCAGGGACAGGGAATTTTCTGGCTGTTCCTATTGCTTCTGCTTGGCCTGGTCTGATGCTAGTGACACTGCTTCCTTAACTGCTCATGTGTCCACCTATTTGTACCTCTAGACCTAGGCCCGATCTACCATTCCCTACTCCTGCCCCATTGCCTTATCCAGACCCACTTCCAACTATTGCTTAGCAACTGAACTCAGCAGCTTCTCAAACCTGATTCTAGCAGTTCAACAGCAGCAGCTTTCCCCCATCCCAGCACTGGTCCAGTTCCTTGTCTTACCAATACAGACTTTTCCCAGTCTACTTCTGACACCTCTTGAACCTTTATTGAGTGGCCTGTAATATGTAATACTAGTAATTAAGTTAGGAACTAAAAAAAAAATCCCAGAGTGACCTAGACCATGATTCCAAGGTGGGCGGAGTATAAGACAAATTGCTGTCATGGAAACTGCTGTGCTTTGTGGATTTGTTGTGATTCAGTATATTCTGACATCGTGAAAAGACATGGGTTCCTGTTCGTCTGTGTTTCTAGCATAGTGTATTCATAACACTGGGCTACATGAAAGCTGGTCTCTTCAAACAAACAAACAAACAAAACTGTTTTCATTATATTTTCACTCCACAATACAGTTTGGACCTTTGGTACTTTGGTACTCTTGTTACTCATTTAGTCTCAGATACTGCCTTAAACATGATGTCACAGATTTATAAACACATTATTACTGATGCTTTGTTTAGTGTTTGTTAGAAGCCAGCTAATGACATCACTTTATTTTATAAACAAGAGGTTTAAAGTAAGTATCTGTCTTTTAATACTACTACAAGGTGTGTGTGTGTGTGTGTGTGTGTGTGTGTGTGTGTGTGTGTGTTTGCAGATCAGAGATCAATTTTGGGTATCATTCTAGAACTCTCCACCTTGTTTTCTGACACAGGGATAAACACAGGGACTTGCAGCTTTCCAATTATACTAGGCCAGCCACCTGGGGAAAGCACTTAACACACTGAGCTATCATCCCAGGCACAAGACACCCATTCTTTTTAAAACTTGAGAAATTTAAATTTTTCCTTCAATATATTTTGATAATATTTTCCCTCCCTCAGCTCCTCCAAGATCCTTCCCACCTCCCTAACATCATGTTTATTCTGGTTGTTTCTCAAAGCGAGAGGGAGAGCAAGGAGAGAGAACAGAAAATAAAAAAGAAAAGAAAATCAAAATAATTTTTTAAAAAATAAGACAAAAACATACTAAACCAAGGTGGGCAATTAATGCAACTCCTGCTGGGCAGAAGGACTATCCTGGAGTGTGGCTGGCATACCCAGTAATACTCCACGGGTTCTCCCTGTGCCAGCAGGCAACAATTGCGATTAGCTTCTTGGTTGGTTTGGCACCCCAGGTCCACCTCTTTTTCTCCGAGCTGGGACTCTGATCTGCCTTGAGTCGATGCTGTCACAATCTCTGAGTTTAGATGTGCATCAGTCCTATTGTGTCTGGAAGACACTGTTTCCTTGGAGACAGCTTCTATCTCCTCTTCTAAATACATCCCTAAGCCTTGAGGCTCCAGGGAGGTTTGATAAAGATATTCCATTTAGGGCTGGATTGGCCAGAATCTCATCTGCCCTTGTGGGTCTTTGTGTTAATTCACAGTCTGATGTTTGTCTATACAGATGTTGGTGATTATTTTATTAGTTGTCACATTTTGTCTCTTAAAAACATTTTCTGTGGAGCTAGAAATATTGGAGTAAATACTTAACAGTGACATAAATGTTTCCTATGGTTAATATTTTGTACAATAAGGATGGAACTCAGGGACTTTATGTTAGGAAGTGTGCTAGAGGCCCAACTCAATGTTTTAAAAGAAGTTTCTAGTTTTAAAAGAAGTTATTTTAATACCGTATGTCATTTATTCTCATTGTTAGTATATAATTACAATTCTACATATCGGCTACTACTTCACAAGGGTCAAATATTTTAAATTCAGAGATTTTATAGATGGATAGTGGTATCTCATTATAGTTCTTGTTTATTTTTATGTTGTTAGTAATTTTTCTATTTTTGAGATGTTCTCATTATGTAGGTCAAGATAGTCTTGAACTCTTAATTTTTCTCTCTGCATTCCCCCAATACTGGGATTACAAGTCTGTGACATGTTGCCAGGCTTTTGTTTTCATTGTAACCTTTAACATCATCTACTATTGGCTTATGGTGTTGAAAATCTTTTCATATGCTAGTATGTCAATACTTTTGGTAGTTATTTTTGGGTAGTTGTTTTCTTTGAATTCTTTCAGGTATTTTGATGCAATCTCAGTCCTGTAAACCAAACTAGCCTTAAAATCAGCCTTCTAACTTCTGAGATTAGAGATATGATTTGCCATACCCTGCTCATAATTTTATGCTTTTTATGGTGTCTTTGGAGAGCATAAACTCTCAATTTTGTTGAATTCTAATTTATCTATTTCTGCTTTTATGGTTCATACTTTTAGTATCGCATCTAAGAAGCTTTTCTGTAACTCATTGTCACAGTGATTTATGACCCATCCTTTCCTGGAAAGGTGCTATACATATGCATCCCCAGAAAGGGAGGCCATGACACACCAAGAAGTGTACAGATAAACTACCAAAGTCCAATGTGGTAGACCATTGAGTTTCATTGGGGTTTTTACAGGAATATAGGTGAGGGGTTCCTTTCAGGAACAGAAAGAAATCAGTTGTATTATCGAAACCCACCCCAGCATAGAAGACAACTCACAAATGCTGGGCATCTGGAGCACACTGCACAGCCTGCAGACAGCTCAACAGGTTGGAGACTTCCTTTCCAGGAGCCCAGGTTGGTCTAAACATCTTCCAGGCAGCTTGGCTGGTTTATGTTTCCTCCTGGGCTTGTTTCGGACTAATTTTTTTTTTCTAAAGCTCAGCTTCCATTCACCTGAGGGGGATCTATTAGCTTCTGTTGGTTACTCTGGGAGGGAGTAGCCTAGCGATTCTGATCAGTTGCTGGGTCTTGTTGAAGTTATTTTGAGCAGCTTACCACCCTGCTTAAACAGCCTCCCTGAAGGAAAGAACATTTTAATCAGAGGAAATGTGTGTGTGTGTGTGTGTGTGTGTGTCTGTCTGTCTATCTGTCTGTCTGTCCCTGTATGCAGTCCTTTCATGTATGCATTGGGGTTTGCCTGTAGAGGCTAGAAGAGAATGTTAGATCCCCTGAGATGGGAGTTATAAGCCTCCTAACTTGAGTGCTTCCAACTAAACTGGATCCTGTGGAAGAGCAGCAATTACTTTTAACCAGTGAGCCATCTCTCCAGCTCTTTGACATCATTTAAAAATCTACGGAACATTTCCTCTGTCATTTGGCTAGGTGTTTATCATTTTTTTCCTTACAGAAACATTTTTCATTTCATTGATTGTTTTAGTGTTTAACTGTACCAATATTTGCTGTAAGCTGGTTTATCCGTATATTCATTGCATTTTTAGTTCATTGATTATTTTTCCTGATCTTTATTCTTTAATCTACTTGATTTATACTGCATTGTCGGTTTTATAGTTTTGTATCCTAAGGAAGAAACCAAGAGAATCAATTTCTGGTTTTGTTCCTTTCAAATGTTAGATTTCATTGTGTTAAAATTTTCTCTGAGTAGGGCTTTAGTGGCATGGCTCCCATACATTTTGAAAGAAATGTTTTATGTTTATTGTGTCAAAATGTTTCAAACTTTCTTTTGATTTTTTTAAATAAGAACTTACTATGTTACTCTTTTGGCCTAAAACTAACAATGTAGGCCTGATTGGTCTTGAACACCTACCTGCTCCTCCTGAGGAGGTAGCTTTCAAAAGACTGGGATTACAGTCCTTCATCCCTATACTTGGCCTCACTTGATTTCATTCTAAACTCACTGATTGTTTAGAATTGTGTTGTTCAAGGCACTATGAGAATTATATATAATACACATGTAAGAACATATTATCTAGCCAGTTGTGGTGGCACACACCTGTAATCCCAGCACTCAGGGGGCAAAGGCAGGTGGATTCCTGTAAGGAGGCCAGCCTGGTCCACAGAGCAAGTTCCTTGGCTCTACTAAGAAACCCTGTCTCAAAAAATAAAATAAATAGAACGTGTTATCTAAACTCATTATTTTAATAATAATTTTCATTTAGTCTTTGAAAGTTCCATACATTAATATAAAATACCCTTTGGCAGTGGAGACAAAAATTTTTACAAATTTCACGTCACAGTCCACCACAGAGGGAAGTCAGAGAAGGAAAATAGAGGCAAGAACTGGAGCAGAAGCCATAGAGTTATGCTGTTTGTGGGCTTGTTCCTCTTAGCTTGTTCAACCTGCTTTCTTACAGAACCCAGACCACCAGCCCAGGGAGGCACCACCCACAATGGAGTGGACCCTTCTCCCATCAATCCTCAATCAAGAAAATGCCCCCAGAGACTAGCCAATCCTATGGAGGCATTTTCTCTATCAAAATTCCCTCTTCCCAGATGACTCTACCTTGTGTTAAGGTGACTAAAACGTAGCCAGCACACTTTTCCAAGCGTGGGTCAGTGTAATAGAAACTTATTTGCCTGATGTAATTGTTGTCTCCAAGGCTTACTGCCTCCATCTGCTAACCTAGGCCTAGTCCTGTGAAGCTTCCAGCCTCCATACAATCTAATCTAGCCCTAAATTGTTTTCAGCCTCACAGACTTACTGCTGAGTAAGCTCACCCTAACCAGCTCTTTCTGATCTCTCTCTCTGCCTGGCTGGTTCAACTCAGCTGTTCTGGCTCAAACTCCTCTCCAAGCTCACTGATTCAATCTGGCTTCTCTGGGCTTCTCCTGAGTTGCGTTGCTTGGTCTCAAACTAACTCTGGGAATCTGTTCTGATATTCTGGCTCCTTCTCCAGCTCATTCTGTCTTTACCTGTGTCTGTGTTCTCTGTTCTCTCTCTGCAACCTATCTCTGTACAACTGCCCTGGTAAAACTGTCTCCTTCCTCTCTGTGCTTGCTGCCCCTTTCCTCTCTCTACTGGTGAGAGTTGGACTTACTCTATTTTGTCAAATATTTCACTGATTCATCACTTTGCCACTCAATTAGACACCATTCTCAAACATGGGTGCTTGCTTGTGCTAGTGTTTGGAGCATGTGTTTGGGATTGTAATGCCTTCTTGGTTAATTGTCTCCTTGATCAAAATGAAATGTCCTTTTTCTCTTATTAAGTGTGACTTGAAGTTTATTTGGTCAGAAATTGGGCTAGTAACATCATCTTGCTTCCTGGTTCCATTTGCTCTGAATGTATTTTCGGTAGTTTCCGCTCAAATATACTGCCCATCTTTAAAGTTAAGATGAGCTTCCTATAGACAACACACAGGACCTTGTTTCTTAACCCATTTGTCTAACTTCTTTTTGGATTGGGAGTTGAGGCCGTTATTATTTAAAGTTATTGAAAGATGTGTATTGATTGATGCCATCTTATTTCTTTTTTTTTCTGTTTGTGTTCTTAGTCCTATTTTGTTTTCAGTAATTATAGCTTCATTTGTTTTCTTTCTGTAGCCTCTTGGCTATGTTTATTCCTCTCTTCAATTCAAAATATTTCTTCCAGTCTTCTCTGAAGGGCTGGTTTAGTGGACAAGAATTCTTTTAGCTTGTTCGTATAATGGAACACTTTTTCTTTCTCCTTTCACCATGGCAACTACTGCTGGGTAAAGCAGTGTGCATTAGCATCTTTGATGTTTTAGAATTGGGAGTGCATTACTCTAACTCTTCTGAGTTTTACAGATTCCACTGAAAAGTCAGCGGTATTCTGGTGGATTTGCCTTCATATGTTACTGTGCGTTTTCTCTTCCAGCTTGTAATAACCATTTCTCATTCTGTATATTTGGTGTTTTAACTATATTACTTGGAGGGTTTCTTTTATGGTCCAATCTGGTGTGGTATGTGTTTCCTATATATGCACTGAATGTATCTTTCTTTAGATTGGGGATGTTTTTCTTCCTATTTCTTATTAAATGATTATCTTGTTGACAGTCTATACCTTTGATCCTTCCTCTGAGCCTGTAATTCGCAGATTTGGCAATTTGTGGTGTCTCAAAGTTCTTGAATATTTTGAGTATTAAAAGATGTATCATAGCATTTGATTATGTGGTCCAGGCCCTCTACTATATTGCCAACTCCTGATATTCCCTGTTCTAACTGATCTGTTCTACTGTCAAGGCCCTGACTTTTTCAATTGGGTTACTGAATTTTCCAATTCTGTATTCAATTCAGCCATAGTTTTCTTCAGTTTTCCTCTTCTTTGGATTTGGTTTTCAAATGCTAAGCTGACTTTATCTGCTGTGTCCATACATTGCTCCAATAATGAACCTGTCTCAAATGGTGAAAAAAAAAAAGTGAAGAAAAGAGATACAGAAATGGGAGATTCAGATGCTCTGGGCCCTCAGAGCATCCGCAATACTCCAGGATTATATAGGGTTGAACAAGAAGACAGGATTATTGCCTATATCTGAATAAGGAATTGGAGTTGTTACGTACATACAAGGAAGCAGGCTTATTATATACAGCTGGTCTCTGGAGAAAGGTTTAGCCAATCTCGGTACGAGCAGTCTCTATAGGGGAAGAAAACTGTGGTGGACATTTTCTGCACACACTGCCAACTCCACCCAGTGCCCCAAGGAAGGCTTTGCCATCGATCTGAACCTGAGGCTGTTAGGAACTAGCAGTCTGCATCCACTCAGGACTCAAGAGGCTTCTCTTACTCTTATTTCTTAGATGGTCGGGCAGATCTTCACGCTTAGTTCAGGGCCAGTTCACTATAGTGTTCCATACTGCACTGTAAGGACAATAAGAAGAATGATTGGGACAGCCACTTCACCCAACAAAAGCAAACGGATTGATTTTTAGCACATTTAAAGGACTAAAGACTTGAAGCGCATTAGGGAAAGATAATTTTGCAATATTATTAGCAGGCAAAACCAATCTGATCTTAAGCTTTTATTTTTCTGAGGTGCCACTGTAATTGGGCCACATCCAGGCTATCATTATTGTGGGAACAAACCCCCAGGAGGTAGGTCCCAATTAATTCCCAATTATCCCGTCTAAATCACAGTCCTGGAGTTAGCCCTGAATAGTTGAACTGAGTTCACTGGAACTCTCCCCCACCCCCAAAACAGAGGGAATCATTAATACAGACAGGTATGGGAGGATGTAACCAAAGTACTGGATGTAAAATCATTGGCCCAATAGGCTTCTCCTCTGAATTGATCTAACCTGCATGGAAACAATTACCTTTAAAATAAAATAAAGGATACAAAGCCTTTAAAGTCACTAAAAATTTTCCTTTGCCTCTGCATGGCACGAACGTTCATCTATGCTTCAGAGCCAAGTATGACACCCTGGTCACAGTTATGGTGCTTAGCACATGTCTAGATAACTGGTCTCAGAGCCAGTGAGGTCGCTGATGTCTCAGCACTTGCTAGCTTCCAACATGGGCCCCACTTGTGGTGATCTCCTGTAAGTCAGCCTGCCACTTAAGCCCATTCCACTGTCTGGAGCCAGCCGTCTGTGTTGCTTGGTTTTTTTTTCTTTTTCTTTTTTTTTTTTTTTGCCAAATGCAAAAGGAAAGCAGTTAAACCAAGACAAATAAAGAACTATGTTCTATTTCCTCAGTCCCGTATCCATGTCTCAGTTTTTCTTCTATTATTTTCCCAAGTAGCCAAATTTATCTCCCTGCTCCCTGGAAATTAAGAGCGTGCCTCAAAACTGATGAATCACAATGCCTCTACTTCACTTCCAAGGTTTCCTAAAATCTCCCTCGAAGCATCAATGTATAACTAGCTATCTATAGATTTTATTTATCCCCAACTCTCTTTCAAAGTGTTAATATGTAACCGCCTATCTCCAGTTTTTCATTTATCCAAAAACTTGCTTCCAAAGTACTGAACTATAACTATTTATTTTTATCTCAAAAAATCTCTTTCAAAATACTAACATAAAACTATGGATTTTGACTCTACTTGTTAACAGATAAATAGATGCCTATCTCTAGATTTTCCTTGTTAACATATAGTTGTCTATCTTTAGGTTCTACTTCTTAATATACCTGCCTATTTATATATTCTGCATGTCCAAATATTTTACATCCACCACTTAGAATTGCCCTGTCTGTCCCTTTATTTCTTCCTTCACAGAGTTTCCCCCTGTAGGGAATGTTCATGTTCTTGACCTTATACAGATACCACTTTACATATCCATGGACCTGAGTGGTGAGAGAGAGAGGGAGGGAGGGAGGGAGAGAGAGAGAGAGAGAGAGAGAGAGAGAGAGAGAGAGAGAGAGAGAGAAGAAAAGACAGATGAGAAGAAATGCTTGGATTGGGTGGTCTGGGATCTCTGATGGAGAAACTGCAGCACCTAAAATACTCAACATATTTATTATATAGAGTTGAATAGAGAATTGGAGTTATTTCAGATGTCTGAACAAGGAAGTAGAATTATTACATACAAACAATCTCTCTCTGTGCCTCATAAGGGTGAGAGACTTTGCCATTTCCCCATGGGTCAGGGGCTTTTTCGTCCTTGATATGACCATACCATGTTAGCAACACACATTCACTCTGGCCTTCGTGTTCTCATGGCTTTGCCCATCCCCCACATTCATCATTTTCTTATGTTGGTGTTGTCATTGATTTCTGCTCATTTATTCACATCCTTCTTAAGTTCATTCAGGTGTTTGTGTTCATTTTGAACCCCGTGGATTCTTTGATGATGTTTATAATTTTTTAATTCTGTGTCTCTTGCTGCTTAGTATTTAAAATCAGACGTTCTTGCAGAAGACTAGGATTTAATGCTTAGAACATATAACTATTCATAATATCCATAGTATCCATTCCAGGGAACATAATTTCCTGGCTGGCCTTTTATATTGTTTTGTGGGCTTTTTGATGGTCCTGGCCATGTAGATCATGTGTTTGATATGAGGTCCCAGTCTGCTACTGTTAGTGATAATCTGGTTCTCTTTTTGTCATTGCCCAAACTTGGTTGCTTTCAGATCAAGTAGGAAGAGTGTACTGGCTGGTTTTGTGTGTCAACTTGACACAAGATGGAGTTATCACAGAGAAGGGAGCCTCCCTTGAGGAAATGTTTCCATGAGATCCAGCTGTGAGGCATTTTCTCAATTAGTGATCAAGGATGGGAGGGTCCCTTGTGGGTGGTACCATCTCTGGGCTGGTAGTCTTGGGTTCTATAAGAGAGCAGGCTGAGCAAGCCAGGGGAAGCAAGCCAGTAAGGAACATCCCTCCATGGCCTCTGCATCAGCTCCTGCTTCCTGATCTGCTTGAGTTCCAGTCCTGACTTCCTTTGGTGATGAACAGCAGCGTGGAAGTTTAAGCTGAATAAGCCCTTTCCTCCCCATCTTGCTTCTTGGTCATGATGTTTTGTGCAGGAATAGAAACCCTGACTAAGACAAAGAGTTTGTACATAATTCCTTCGGATACTTGATGTTGAATTTTGACCATAAAGACAGGCTGCTTCCAACTCAGTAGTAAGCAAGAAGGCACAAGAAGGCAGCTCCCAGCTGGGTCTGGGCATGCAAGTGCATGGAGGTAGATGTGGCTACCCACCTGAGAGTATTGCTGAAAGGTGACGAGGAGCAAGAGAGCTGGGATGGATTCACAGATAGAATGTGCAAGTAGGATTCCTGGATGGGCTCGGACACCAGGGGTGGTGCCAGGCAGGAGCTAGCCTGGATTCAGTGAGAGTATGTTCATGTGGGTGCCATTTCCAGCTTGTCCTGGGCATGGAGGAGTTGTGTGGGGCAGAGGCCCAGGTGAGGAGAGATGGCTTTGGGTTAGGATATGGGTGTCTCCTGCAGAGAGTGCAGGGGTAGGACCCTTTCCTCTTCTTAAATGTCAATGTGACAGGATCTATCCCTGCCATTCAGGCCGGTTTCAAATGTATTCCTCTGCCCTGACCCTCTGGCACGCCTGGATCATAGCTGGACAGTGCCACGCCTGCTCGCATCCCTTCAGTTTTGTTCATATACATTAACTGTAGACACAACAAAGCAATTCCTTTTTGTAAAAAAAAAAAAAAAAAAAAAAACACAAAAAAAAACGATCATACTGTCTGGCTTCCCAAACCTCAAATCTTTTTCTCCTTATCTCTGGCGTTCCATTTTGCTACTTCTGGCTGAGTCTTATTTCCTGTTTAGGTGCCAAGTTCCCTGGCATTTCCTCAGAGAAGGATTAGTGCTCCCTGCCAGGCGCGGAGCCTGCAGAGCTGAGTAAAGCATCATATGGGTAGAATATCCCTGCAGATAATAAAATTTCGGACCCAGTGTTGTGAGTGCTTTTCTGAAACTCTAAAGCTAGGGGCGTCAGAGAAATTTGAATAGCTTTCTATTTATGCGTCTAAAGCTTTCTAGAGAAAACACAGAGAATTCACAAGTTTCTATTTGAAACTCAGTGGAGGCTCTTTCTTTGCCCATCAGCCGTACTAGTGTTTGTTTGAGCGAAAGCAGTGTGTTCTTGAGAAAAGGATTCCTTTAGGGTATATTTAGATAATTTGTATTCTTTTAATTCTTTTTAAATTTTATTGTATGTATTCAATGCATACAGCGTGGTGTTATGGGATAATAAAGTGTTTTAGTGAATCAAGTGAACATATTCATTAACTCACGTTTCCTCGTTTTAAAAACTGGGAACCAAAGCAGTTGGTTTTTGTTTTGTGATAGAACAGCAGTAACGTTTTTCATATCTGGCACGCACCTCTACTTCTGTTCCTTACTGCGAATGACTTGTTTGACTTAATCATGTTGAGCCTCAGTTTTGTCATCTGCATTTGACTTATGGGATCTTTTCTATTAAGCTCCACCTGGCTTTTAAGAATAGTTTATGTGGAAGAAGAAATTCCAATCGCCCTGATTTGGACTTGTATATCAACATATCATACTGTATTCCATTAAGGTGTACAGTGATTTCATGTTAATAAATATTACCGAGTAATTCTTAAAATGCACACAAGGTATCATGGGGACAGAATGGAGTCACCTACTCAGAATGGCTTGTGTAGTCTTCCATGCTTTCTTTGCATTCCCCAAGAAATGAAGCTTAAGTTTGACAGAGTAGACTAAAGGGAACGTTCTTTCTTTTTCTTCTTTTTTTAAACCAACTCTGGCCAGAGCCCCTATCTATCCCGTCATCACTGGGCCCAAATAAGTTCAAACTCCCAGAAATTCTGGTGTGCTTTTTTATATTGCCAGACAGTATTTCATCAGTCTTCTTAGACAATGGATGTTAGAGGGACTTTTAATTTCGTTTTCCCTCCTTAGAAAAATTTAAATGGTGGCTGAAGAGATGGCTCAGCGGTTAAGAGCACTGCCTGCTCTTCCAGAGGTCCTGAGTTCAAATCCCAGCAGTCACATGGTGGCTCACAACCATCCGTAATGAGATTTGATGCCCTCTTCTGGGGTGTCTGAAGACAGCTACAGTGTAGTCACATATAATAAATAAATAAATCTCTAAAAAATAGAAAGAAAAATTTAAATGGACTTTACAATTTAAGAACAAGTCTTTTAATTCATATAGAAAATAAAGACAGCAATACAAAGGTCCAACGAACTGTATACCCACTTTACCCTATTAAAATTCTTACATTGGAGTGACACATTTATTATAATTAATCATTAATTTTTATTTAAAACTGTTTAAAAACAATGTTTTTATTAATGAAAACACTTTTTAACTTAAATAAGATTCTTCCCCTCTCCCAAGTCCTTTCTGATCCACTCTCCCTCCATAAGCCCCCCCAACTTTAAGTTCTTCCTCAAAAAATAAACAAAAACCCAATATAAAAACACCCAAAACCAAGAAAACAAAAAAAAACCCACACCCAAAAGAAAAACAAAACAAAACAAAAACCCTACCAAACTGTAACCAAACAAAAGCACCCACAAAACCTGTGTACTCCATTAAGTTGGTCAACTTCTCCTGAAGATGAGGCCTGCCATGGCTTATAGACCCAGTGTCACTCTATTGGAGAAAACTGATTGTCCTTCTCCCATCAGGAATAAAGGACAGTTCTGTTGTTAACCTTTACCCTAGTTGCTAGGTTTTCCTTCCTTCCTTCCTTCCTTCCTTCCTTCCTTCCTTCCTTCCTTCCTTCCTTCCTTCTTCCTTCCTTCCTTTAAAAATATATAACACAATATTAGATAAAACAAAAACTAACACATCAGATTTAGACAAAGACAAACCAACAGAAAGAGAAGAGAACCCAAGAGAAAGTGCAAGGATCAGAGAGCCACTCATTCACACACTCAGTAATCCCATGAAAGCACTAAGCTGGAAACTATAATGTATGCACGAAGGACCTGGTGCAGACCCATGCATGCTCTGTGCTCGCTGCTTCAGTTGGAGACACTTGCTAGCCATTGGAAGTCAGCTTGTATTGGAAAACAAGTTCAAGCCTGGATCTAGAAAGAGCCCGATTTCTCCTTCTAGCATACATTTTATGTAGTGTAAGTGTAAGTTACATTTTTTAAAAAATATATTTATCTTTCTGTGTCTCTGCCTCTCTATCTTTCTGTCTCTCTCTCTGTCTGTCTCTGTCTCTGTCTCTGTCTCTCTCTCTCTCTCTCTCTCTCTCTCTGTGTGTGTGTGTGTGTGTGTGTGTGTGTGTGTGTGTGTGTGTGTTTGCTAGTGCCATGGTGCATGTGTGGAGGTCAGAGGACTGACTTGAATGAATTCTCGACTTCCACTATGTAACTTTTGGGTATCAAACTAAGGTTGCAGGTTTGATAGTGTCTTTCCTTCCACATCATCTCACTAAGCTCTCAATGGTTTTATTATACTCCCTTCACATGCTCTTGCTATCCTCAGTAAAATCCATTTTAGATCACAGAGTGGTATCACAAGTGCTGTAGGAAATTAAGTAAGGATGACCGCACATTATGGCTTAAAAAGGGCAAAGCCCAAGAGCAATGCTTCCCTTAGTCCAAAGAAGGAGGTGCCCTTGTTTACTCATTAGCAACAACTGCCCCAGAATAGTGGCCAAATTAAAGTCAGAGGCTACAAAATGATATCACAGATGAGCGAAGATCTAGAGAAAATGAACAGCCTGTAAAACAGGTAAGGCTGTGTATCTCAGGCCTATTTGCGGCCCATATGCTGCAATTGATTCCCTTCAGAAAAACATGGGCCTTAATGTCTTAGTTTCTTTTCCCATCACCATGATAAAATACCCCACCAAAAGCAATTCAAGGAGAAAGGTTTTATTCTAGTTCACTGTTTAAGGTTATAAGTTTCATAATGGGGAAGTCAAGGCAGCAAGAGCTTGAAGCTGCTGGTGATGTAGCATCTGAAATCAAGAACTAAGCTGGGTGGTGGTGGCGCACGCCTTTAATCCCAGCACATGGGATGAAGAGGCAGGCACCTTTAATTCCCAGCACTTGGGAGGCAGAGGCAGGTGGGATTTCTGAGTTCGAGGCCAGCCTGGACTACAGAGTTCCAGGACAGCCAGGGCTACACAGAGAGACCCTGTTTCGAAAAAACAAAAACAAACAAACAAAAAAGAACTAGGTAGGAGTGAGTGTTTGCTATTGCTCAGCTCTGTCCTCCTACATAGTCCACAGTTTCAACCAAGGCATGAGGCCACATACACTGGACAGGTCTTCTCACCCGTTACAGAACCAACACAAATCCCCACTGCCCTGTCCAGAAGCCAATTTCCAGATGATTCTAAACTGATAATTGACCCTAGTTGTCACCACTTGAATTGATTACTTCAAGTTGTATGGCTTCAGAGCTTGGTATGTGAAAATTTTAGGAAACACACACACACACACACACACACACACACACACACACACTTTTACACACACATGCACGCACACTCATGGCAAAATAGACCCTTTTTATTTTGCACCAGGACTTGGTAGATAGAGTTTTATCTAAAGTTCAGACCCAAGTATTATGTTTCGCTTCCTGTGCTTGTGCATATCAGAAGCAGCACAAATTTGATAATGGCCCTAAGCAGTAGCCTGAAAAATGCTAAGAACAAGGTGCCCATGTAGAATGTGATTAAAATAAAAACATCATGCATTTTTGAGAAATATTCTGACCAGAATACACACACACACACACACACACACACACACACACACACACACAGAGAGAGAGAGAGAGAGAGAGAGAGAGAGAGAGAGAGAGAGAGTCACATATATATTTGCAAAGAATCAAGACTGAAATTTGCATTTGTATTTTTATCATTATATTTTTAATGTACATTGGTGTTTTGTGTCTGTGTGAGAGTGCCAGGAGTTATAGACAGTTGTGAGCCACCATATAGGTGCTGGGAATTGAACCTGGGTCCTCTGTAAGAGCAGCCAGTGCTCTGAACCACAGAGACATCTCTCTGGCCCCGTTTGTATGTTTTTGTTTTTATTCTTATTCTTATATTTATTCACTTTACATGCCAATATCAGTCCTCTCACATTTTCACTTATTCATTTTATTATCCACTTTACATCCCATTAACCCCTCACACAGATCCTTCCCCCATGTCCTGCTTCTCTTCTCTTTCCTCCCCACCCAGCACATCAAGTCATGGCAGGACTAGGCAAATCCTCTCCCACTGAGTCCAGACAAGGAGGCCAGCTAGGGGAGTGGGATCCATAGGCAGGCAACAGATTTAGGGACAGCCCCCACTTCAGTTGTTGGGGAACCCACACTAAGACCAAACCGCACATCTGCTACATATGTGTGTGTGTGTGGGGGGGGGTTGTAGGTCCAGCCTGTGCTCACTTTTTGGTTGGCAGTTCAGTCTCTGAAAGCCCCCAAGGGTCCTGGTTAGTTGACTCTGTTGGTCTTCCTGTGGAGTCCCTGTCCTCTTCTAGTCCCTCAGTCCCTCCCCCCAACTCCTCCCCGACACGCTCTGCTCTCCATTTAATGTTAGGCTGTGGGTCTCTGAATCTGTTTCCATTGGCTGCTGGGTGAAGCCTCTGAGGACAGATTCCTCAGCTAGATTCCTGTCTGCAAGTATAACAAGAGTATCACCAATTACGTCAGGGGTTGGTTCTTGACCATGGGATAGGTCTCCAGTTGGGGCAGTCGTCATTGGTTGGTCATTCAGTCTCTGCTTCCTCTTTATCCCTGCACATCTTGTAGGCAGGGCACATTTGGGGTTGAAGGTTTGTGGGTGGGCTGGTGACTTTATCCTCCTCTGGGAGTCCTGCCTGGCTACAGGAAGTGGCCCCCTTCAGGATCCATGTCTCCCAGTGTTAGGAGTCTCAGCTAGAGTCACCCCAATAGCACCCTGGCCCCTACCCAGGTTTCTGGCACATCCTAGAGATGTGCCCTCCCCCACTCATTTATGTCCTCTCCACCCCCATCTCCCTGCACCCCTCCTTCTCCCCTCTCCCACCCACTTCCCTCCATCCTTCAATATGTATTTTCTTCTCTGAGGACTCAACTACCCTCTCCCACCCACTTCCCTCCATCCTTCAATATGTATTTTCTTCTCTGAGGATTCAACTACCCTCCCTTAGACCCTCCTTCTTATTTGGCTTCTTCGACTCTGTGGATTATAGCATGGTTCCATGTCCCCCGGAACTGAAGTTACAGGCAGTTGTAAGCAGTCACGTGGCTGCTGGGAATTGAACCTGTGTCCTCTGGAAGAGCAGCCCATTGCTCTTAACTGCTGAGCCATCTCTCCAGCCCCGGCTCCACGTGTATGTTTTGTCTTAAGTTTGGTTATCTCTGTCAAAAGGGATCGTGTGTAATTTTTACTCATTTTTTTTTATTTTCAGAATTTTATGAAGATTAATTAGAACATGGTATTTTCAAAGAAAATTGTGGTGCTGGAGAGAGGGCTCAGCAGTTAAGAGGACTTGTTGTTCTTGCAAAGGACTTGGGTTGGGTCCCAAACACCCATATGGGAGCTTACTAGCATTCTTAACTCCAGTTCCAGGGGATTTAGTGACCTCATCCAGTGCTTGCACATGCACACACACACACACACACACACACACACACACACAGGTGAGCACAGTGTACACACACACACACACACACACACACACACACAGGTGAGCACAGTGTACACACACACACACACACACACACACACACACAGGTGAGCACAGTGTACACACACACACACACACACACACACACACACACACTGTTAAATGAAGTGATGTCTCATCTGCACTTCAGCTTCTGTCCCCTGCTCACATACTAGTGGACTAAGATCCTTTTGCATATGTTAACTAGAGGTTTTCCAAGAAAAAAAAAACCTTCTTGGAAAGAAAGGCACAGTTAGCAGCATGTTTAGCCTAAGAAGAAAAGCTACCTTTTTAGAAGACTAGGCTTCTGTTTCTGTGCTGTGAATTCTTATTCTGACCAGCCATCCATACTTAAATTCTAAAAGGGAGAGGTGGCCTACAAGTAAACTCTAAGGAATACAGTTTTGCAATTTTTATTATGGAAAATTTCAAACATATACAAAAGTATAGAGAATAATGAATTCTCAAACATCTATCACACAGCTTCAACAATTATCAAGTCAGAGTCCATCTTGTTTCCTCTATGTACAAACATATACCACCCTGATCATATTGAAGCAAGTAACAGTAGCATCTCTGTAAAATTTCAGTAGAGTTTTCTGAAAGATAAGGGTTTCTTTAGAAAGCAAATCCACAGTACATATCACAAATAGAAACTCCAGTAAATTAGAATGTGTGGTTTTATTTTAAAGTCTGTAAGATGTGGGGGACACAATACATTTCACTTGTACCATGAGGAAGGATGTTAACACTAAATTGGGGTTCAAGCCTTTCCAAATCTAATGGTTTATGGTGAAAAAGTGAAACACAACCACCAGCTGTTTCAGAACCTCTTTGGAACCCTTAGGATAAGCTGAGTAAGAGTGTTGACCCATCACACACCTTGTGACAAAACTGTGAAATGTCCTTGTCCTTGGCATAAAGTTATTCTTCTGGAAAGAGTTGCACTGAGCTCCCTCATTTAAATTCTTCATTTTGCATTCCCCTTTACAGCAGCCTCTTTCCCTGAAGCCTTTCTAAGGGACACCAATTTAGCACTCTCTCCTCTGCATAAACATGCAGAGAGCTTGTGGTATTGAGGAGCCAGCCGACTGTACTAGGAAAGGGATGAGAATCACAGCCAACTGAAACAGTGAGAGAGGCAAAAGACACTTAGGCAACTAAATGGCACAATTAGCTCTGCAAACTGCTTCAGTGGCAGTTTTTCTTCCTACTCATCATCAAATAATATAGAATATTGAATCTGTAAACCCCCCCCCCAAAAAAAAAGAAAGAAAGAAAGAAAGAAACCCAGAATTTTCTGCAAGAAAATGTTAAGGTGACATCTCAGAAGTAGAACATTGCAAAAAAAATTAAATGTATTATTCTTTGTATATTAATTTAAATTTTATTTTTATAAAAACTCATAATAGGTTTTCATTGTAATGTGTTACAATTACCTTTATAGCAAGTGATACTTTTTGAATAAAATTTTAAGCAAATTAACAACAGTACAAAAACACTAAAGTTGTTAGGTGAAGCACTAATCCTATAAAATGTTATCCTAAGTGATGACATAATATTAAAACCGTGCCAGCCATTGTGTGGTATGACATATAAATGAGTACTAATTCTTGTCCTGGAACATCTCAAACTGTCCTGAAATGTTTATGCAACACCTAATACACATGAGCTACACACATGGTGCTTAGACAGCGGATACTCTACTAGCACCAGATTGGGAGGGAAATGTTTAGCCACAAAGAGATTACAAAATACTAATAGAATCAAAGACCTCCAGTGATGCCAACCATATTTCAAGTAGTGTCTTGGACGCAGAATATGCAGAGTAAGGAAAAATAGTCGTTGCTCTCAAAGGTCTAATGAAGAAGGCAGACACATCAGAAAAGCACAACAAAAGGCTATAGGTGCTGAATTAAGTCCGTTCACACACAAGAGTACAACAACCAGAGCGGAAAAAGTTGGTAAGATAGACAGAGGAGTGTTCCAAGATGTAGAAGGAAAACCAGAATGAGCGGCCTCCTTGGGAACCTTAAAGGTGCTCCGGTGACTTGACAACACCACTGAATACTGGGTTCACATCAATGATGAGTTCAGTGTGATCTTGAGCATGTCTCTGTTCATCTGGAAAAAAGAAATTAA
Organism: Apodemus agrarius; assembly: GCA_964023405.1. Lineage (NCBI taxonomy): Eukaryota > Metazoa > Chordata > Mammalia > Rodentia > Muridae > Apodemus > Apodemus agrarius. The sequence goes on from OZ030010.1 coordinate 14,594,549, forward strand.
CATACATTCAACAAGTATATATTTACAAGTAAATATTTACAAAGTATATATTTGCAATCGACAGACTAGGTGCACCAGTCACTTGCTCTTTAGAAAGCCCTCACAGGCTCTAAGGCAAGTGCGCGCGCGCGCGCACACACACACACACACACACACACACACACACACCCCTATCTATAAAAATTGTGAAACTAGTGATTATCAGAAGGGAATTAGCAAAGAAGATGCAAAAAAAACCAAAATTATAAATTCTACCTGTAAGACTAGAGATAATTCAGGCTGGTGGACACACAGTAAATAAACTGTTAACCAGTACACAGAAGTGTCTTAATCTAGTTAAAAAAGAATATCACATTGGAGATATTTATGCTATGTCTATGTGCACTATCTACAGTGCCGGATTTAACAGAAAACCTGTGTGCAGGGATGATTTGGTAACCTGGATGAAATTACAATGTAAGAACTACAACTTGGTCTGACTGCCAAGTCCCAGTGTAGTGTCCTCCTTCACGCACCTCTTGTTATCTCATAAAAAGGTCGTGTGGCCATACTGAATTCTCCTAGTTCTGCCCACTCAAAAATGTTTAAATATGCTGCATACAGTGTAGTACCATATTCGGCCTGAAGATCAAAATTCTGGCCAGGGAAAATTCTCTTCTAGATCTTATAAGGCATTCTTATAGAAACCTTTGTAAATGAACCCATACTGTTCAATGATAAACCTTTTATATTAATCATTTAAAATAAATCTGTACAAAGTAATAAAGCAAATGGATTGTAAAAGTAAATCTCCTATTTCTAGTTTGTTTCTTTATAGAAAAGGTTGTATGTTTCCAGTAGACATACAAACCTGTATTAACATAAACCTATATTAACATATTTCCTCTTTGTAAAGCTCAAAGAACTAAATATTCTACCATGGAATTGTGGGTGGAGCTCAGTGGCCCGGTACATGCTCAGCATGCATGAAGACCTGGGGGGAGAAATTCCTGGTTACCAAGAAAACACTGCAACAAATGGGAAATCAATTTCTAATTCATGTCCGCAAATCACAATTATCTGTTGGAGCATTTCTTCCTTTTCAAGTGAAAGATGGATGTAAAATTTGGCTGTATATTTTAGTATATGTAAAAATAGTATGTAAAATGACTTAGCATTCTCACAAGGAAAAAAAATACCCAGTTACTGAACAGTTTTTGGAAGACTGACTGGTAGAAATTAATATATTATCCCTGTTAAGCTGTTAAAATCTGGGACTACTGACAAAATATTAAAGATAAAAATAATTTCCTAGGAGTTTATAATTCTTCTGACATGACTATGTTTCACAAAATATTAAAATATTAAATTTTTTCAATGATGCTGAAACCTGAGCCTAAAGAAACCAAGTATTTTTTTTTAAAGGGGGGAAAAGTCACAGTATATTTTTAGGCAAACACTTCTTACGAATACATTTTGATTATGGAAAACACATAACTTAAGAATGCAAGAAGAGGACCTGCAAGATGGTTCAGTGGGTAAAGGCACTTGCGGCCAACCCCTGACGACATGAGTTCTGTTCCTGGGACGCACCTGGTGGAAGAAGACACCACCACTCCCACACAAAGTTCTCTGACCTGCACAACTATACAAGGGCATTCTCCCACCCATCCAAACCCATACACATGAATATATGTATGTGTGTATGTATGTACATATATATACATACATATGTATGTACATATATATACATACATATATATGGGTCGTTTATGCATGCATGTGCATACACACACAAATAAATTTAATTTTAAAGGTTGATGCATTGCTGACTCTAATAAGTACAAGTTTCCAATGCATTTCTGACATCAAGGCTTTTATGAAAAGGAATATCCATAAAACCAAATCCATTTTATCTGTTAGATCAATATAGAACTTAAGGTTAATGGAGATAAAAATCACAGAAACTATTAGAATCTTTTTTAACTAGCAAACGTCATTTCGATTAGAATTAAAATAAATGCTTCAAATTAGTCATACACTTTTTCCTTTGATGGGAGATCAAAATATATTTTGTAAATTAGGCTTTATGTTTTAAATGTGAAAGAAAATTTTTTTTTCTTAAAGGGAAGCCATATTTCTTTTTAAAAAAATGCAGGGACCCCATTTCTAGAAGCTTAAAGCAGTATTAATTTTAAATAACTTCAGCCAAATGGAGATAAACATTTGAATACTCTGAATGTTAAGTTGCACAATAAGGCAGTAAGAACCAGCATACATACAGTTCAAAACCAAAATTATCTCTGGTATTAAAAGACAGAAGAATCCCAGTATTGTGATAAGAAGTTAGAAATAGAAAGTGTGAATTTCAGGAGCTGGATACTGATGTACTTCATGTGTTCATGAAATACCAATTGATTCACACTTTGATAGGTACATGAACTAAATGAAAAACCATCTTTTTATAAAGATGATGCTCCATTAAAGTTTTAGCAGTAATTATGTTTTAAAAATGATTTTGAGAGCAATGAACTGGGCTCTCTTTATTAAACACCCTTCCTCGAGGCTCAGAGATCCATGGGGAAGCAGATTCGATGAAAAGATTGTAGAGTCAGAAGTGGTACAGGATCCTAAGAAACAGCATCTTCCAGACACAGCAGGGTTGATGCGCACATACACTCACAGTAATGAGAAGTGACTGTCTTTGACAGTAAGTACAAGGCCTGCACAAATCTGAGTCACGAAAAAAGTCTCAGCAGGGAGAAGAGGAAGTGAGTAGAAGGGCCCTCCTCTAACCAAGGTGCTCTTTGCAAACAGGTACTTTCTGGGGCAGAAAAAATCCTGTGTCTCTAAAGGAGTCACACTATGTCTATCAACTCAACTCCAGGGTAGCCCTCATGCTCAGGAAACAGTTGACCAACGCAAAACAAACTCCATGTTATTTTGTATGCTTTTATCTTGTGATTTGCTGTTTGTCTTTTTGTGGGTTTTTGCTTGTTTCCTTGGTTTTGTTTTTGAGCAAGGGACACAAATTTGAGTGAGTGTGGGTAAGAGGGTGAGGAGGACTCCGGGCAGGGCAAAGAGTATGAGCAAAATACAGTCTGTGGATTTTTTTCTATTTGCAAAATAAGTTAAGAATAAAAAGTAAATAGCTCCAACTCAAGTGAGGTTCTTTTACACGGTTATTAATTCCCTATTCTCATCTGTGATGTTTCTTGAAAATGCTCATATTAAATACGGAGTGATCTTTCCAGTCTTAAAACTGTCTTTAAAAAGGCTTTCTAGATATCTAGGCAGGGGAACCTGGTCAGAGTTTCACAAGAGAATGTGGGATGCCTTACAAGTGACTCCTTATTTGAAACAACTATCAACATTAGAACAACCAAAAGGTCTGTGGTAAGGAATGAAACCTTTACTCTGGGTCTATGAGGTAAGTGGTTCCCCTATCTTCAGTTGGAGAACAGCTGAGCAGCAAGAATATGAACTCATTCAATTGATATGAATAACTGCAAATATGCAATCACATGAAAGATTCCACTCCTGTGGTAACTGACGGTCTGGGAATTTAATCTGGGACATGAGTAAATTCAATTCAAGTATAAATTACTTTCTTTCAAAATGGACATACAGGGAAAAAGGACCATCTTTAAAGAGTATCCAGAAATGTGCTGGTCGTTGGAAGCTGCTGGATGCGCAGGCTAAAACAACTGAATTATCCTGAAAATCAGTGGCTAATTAGCAATTCTCTAGAAAAATCAATTCTACTAGGGGAAAAGCTTGTAAACTATATAGGACATTTTAAGTCAGCAATGAAACATCCTCAGCTGTAAATTTTTCTTGAAAATTAAAATAGTTTTTGGTCATATGAAAAAAAAATAACACGGAGTTCCTTCCCTGGCCTATTAGATAGCATTTTGGATGCTAAAAATACTGTGAACAGAAAGGAAACGGTGTAAAGCACCAATTGTTCTTTTTCTTCATTTATTTTCAAACAAATCATCTCAGTCAAAGTCTACCAAGAGTGGGTCACTGCCAAGAAGCAAGGCTGTGAGGGGAAAACAAGAAAAAAAAAACCAAACCAAAACAACAAGAACCAAAGAAGCCCCCTCCCTCCCTGACGCGCGGGCACACCACCAGTGGATAAAGCTAAAGGCCCCTTCACTAGGAAACAAACCAGAAGAAACCCTACAACAAAATTGCGCACGCACACTACGCACAAGCACATGCATAGGCTGTTTAAAGGGGGAAAATCCCGTCCAAACAAAAACATCACAGAGCAGACTGGCACTCAAGCACACAACTACACACAGGTGAACACACGCACACACCACAAACACACACACATAAACACACGCGCGCGCACCCTCCAAGAGGAGCGGGGCAAGCAGTTAAGGCACCTTTCACAAAATCCCATGCAGCTGTGGCTGACCGCAAGATTTTTACAGTGTCACCAAGAAGCGATTGGAAAAGCATCTGAAAAACGTGCAAATTGTCTGCAAACAGCGCCTGGCAACCGAGACAGTTTGCAAGCGTGATTCAGAGGTCTGCCTGCCAAGGAAACAAAAGAAGCCTCCCTCCTGCCCATGCTGGCGGGCGGGCGGGCGCACAGGGCAGGAGAGGTGCTCCCCTGGCAGGCAGGAGGCAAGTGCGGGGAGGCGACAGGCAGGAGTCCGGGCGGGAGCGGTACATACTAGGGCTCGCTCTCTGGCGGGGACGGGGCGGCCGAGTTCCCATTAGTGGGGGAGCCGCCCAGCTTCAGTTTCTCCAGGTACTCGGCGTGCACGGGCTTGTGGCACTGCAGGACCTTGATGGCATCTTCGATCTTGAACCACTCGCGCTTCCTGCCGATGCTGACCGAGTCTTCCCAATCCTCCAGCAGCTCGGTGACGGTGAGCACGAACACGTAGGTCCGGTGCTTGCGGTCCTGGTTCTGCTCGAAGACGCCCAGCAAGCGGCCCAACTTCCCCTTGACTCCCGCCTCCTCGTACACCTCGCGCACCGCCGCGCCGTCCGGCTCCTCCTCGGGCTCCATGCCCCCTCCCGGCACGATCCAGCGGTCGGGGTAGCGGCTGCTGCTCACCAGCAGCACCTCGTCCTCGCGCTCGCTGCGGAAGCACAGGCACGCGGCGCGCTTCTTGAAGCCCTCGGGGTCGTAGGTCCGCGTCTGGTTCGGCTTGCACTTCATCCTCGGCGCCGCCGCCGCCGCCTCTGAGGTCGCTTGCAGCCGCCTAGCGAGCGGGCCGCCGCCGCCGCCGCCGCCGCGCAGCCAAGGAGCTCCTGCGGGCAGGGAGAGGGCCTGGCGAGGCTGCAGGAGAGGAGAGCGGAGTGGAGCTGAGCAGAGCGGAGTCTGAGCCCAGTCGGGGGAGACGAGGCGGGGGCGGGGGCGAGGCGGCGCGTCAGTCAGTCCGCGGGGCGGGCAGCACCGGCCGGGCGCAGTGAGGGTCGCGAGCCCGCCGCCTGATTGGAGGCGCCGCTTCCGCCGCCCGGAGCCGGGAGCCCAGAGCCCGCGCCTCCGCACAGCCCCGGAGTGGACCGTGCGCGGTCCCCGCCCTCCCGATCGCCGCGATCACGCGCGCGCTCGCCCGCTCCGCCGCCGCCGCCGTGGCTGCCGCGCCAGGGGTTGAGCGAGGTGAGGTGCGTGCGCGCGCGTGGCCGGGATCGCGTGCGCGCGCGCGGCGGAGGGCGAGGGGCGGAGGGGCGGAGGCGGGGGTCTCCCGACTCCCGCACAGCGCGACGCCGCCCGCCCACTGCGCAGGCGCCCCACACCGCTGGGACTTGGAGGCTTCTAGCTGCCAGGGCGCTGGGGAGGTGCACCCAATGGGGACTTAGCTGCGCAGGGTCCTCACCACGTGTGTGTCTCAGCCAGCCCTGGAAGCAGAGGGGACCAGGCCCTCCCCGAGAAATGCCTAAGAGGAAGGGTCGAGGCCCGCACCAGGCACTCTGCTCCCATCATGAACTGCACTGCCTTATTTATAGGCAGAAGGCCCGATGTCCCCAGAATGACCAGTGAGAGCCTTGCCAGAGTAATCTTTGCTGAGTCACATGCAGCTCGCCTTCTTCAACAGGTTCCCTTCTGCAGCTTGTCGACCATGTTGGTCCAGCCCTGGCTTTGGACACTTTCACAGAACCCCTGTCCACCTGTTTGCCCAGAGTTTTCAGCCAGGGAACCCTGGGACCTCTTGTTACAACCCTCTTTTCAACCCCACTGCCAGCTGTTTCTGGGACAGTACCCACTCAAGTCTCGGATCCCATGTCATCAAGAGCCTCCTCCATCCACACATCCTGTGCCCTTTCCTGGCCTCCACACAGATGAGCATTTAGGGATTCAGGATTTGGGTGATTCTTGAAAATAAATGTGTGTGTGTGTGTGTGTGTGTGCCTCTGAACAGGTGATTCTTGAAAGTGTGTGTGCATCTGTTTGTATGCGTGTGAATGTGTGTGGCCATGGACCTCTGAAGTGGCCGGAAGTGGGGAAAGGCATGACCCTCCACTGCTTCCATTACTCTCCCAGCATTATGACTTTAGACACAGGCTTTCTAGACCAGAAGGCACCAGGAATGCAGAGTCCCTTTTCTGGAGTTTCCCTAGCGCAGGGATGGCAGCCTGACTTTTAAGCCAGTGGTGGGGATCAGATCTCTAGTACTGGTGCTTGAGCCTCAGACACTTTCAGGGGTGAGCCCTTGCCCCTGCCCAGCCAGCAGTTTCCATCTGGAGATTGCAAAGGTCCTTGGACTTTGCTCCCATGACCTCTTGCTAGAGAAGCAGGATGCTAGGGTCTAAAGTAAACACACCCCCACCGCTGGGGCGCCAGCCTGGTCCACAGCCCCAGCACACACACAGGAGGGGACTGCCTTGTCTGGCCTGGAAATTTTTCACCACACTGTTTTATCTTCTCTGAGGTTTCTCTCCTTCCATGCCTAGACCTCTCGACTTCTGAGTGCCCAAAAGTCTCCCCCAACACCTCTTAGGCAAGCCTGCGCTAATTTGAAATCACCATGTCCTGGCTACAGTCATTTTGGCCATTTTTACAGAGTCTGCTGTGGTTGAGCTTGGCGATATTCACTGCTGTCTTCCTGGGGAAGAGAGTTCACTTTGGTAAGGATTACTGACTTCATGGAAAGATAATTTCCATTTTCATGTATTCCTGTTCCATTTAGTCTCTTTTTTTGTTATTGTTTTTGTTTTGTTTTTAAATTGCTTTCTTTATTTACATTCCAAAGGTTGTCCCCTTCCCTGTCCCCCCTTTAAAGAGTTCTTCACCCCCTTCTCCCACCCCTTTGCCTCTGAGAGAGTACTCACCCACCGAATCGCCCCCCCTTCCTTCCTCCCCCACAACCTCCTTTCCCTGGGGCGTCAAGTCTCTACAGGAGTAGGCTCATGCCCTCCCAGTGAGACCAGACAAGGCAGTCCTCCCCTGGGTATGTGCTGGGGCTGTGGACCAGGCTGTGTCTGCTCTTTGGTTGGTGTCTTACACTCTGGAAGTTCCCAGGTGTCCAGATTAGTTAAAGCTGTTGTTCTTCCTAGGAGGTTGCAATCCCCTTGAGGTCCTTCAGTCCTTCCCCTGACTCTTCCATAGGGTCAACAACTTGGTCCGAAGGTTGGCTGTGTCTGCACCTGTCAGGCCTCCTCCTGCTAGAGCCTCTCAGAGGAGGGCCATGCTAGGCTCCTGTGTGTTAGTATTATGGTGTCAAACACAGCATCAGTAACACTGCTAGGCACCTGTGTGTGAGCATTATAGTGTCAAAGACAGCATCAGTCATACTGCTAGGCACCTGTGTGCAAGCATTATAGTATCAAACCCAGCATCGGTGATAGTGTCAGGATCTGGTGACCGCCCATGGGATGGATCCCAAGTAGGGCTGATCACTGGAAAGCCTTTCCTTCACTCTCAGCTCAATTTTTGTCTGTACATTTGTTTTAGTCACTAACAATTTTGGGTCAAATAATTGGAAGCTGGTCTGCTGACCGCATCCCTCCACCAGTCCATCTCTGTCCACTGCAGGTGGACTCTTCAGGTTCCATCTCCTCACTGTCGGGCAGTTCAGCTAAGATCACCCCACTGAGTCCTGGGAGCAGTTTATATCCCAGGTCTCTGGGACTTTCTAGAGGGTGTCCCCAGCTCCCACCCCAGAAGCTGTATATTTCCACTAATTCTCCTGGCTCTCTGGGCTTCTCTCCTGTCTCCCCCGACATACCTGATCCTGACCCTCTTTTCCCATCCCCCTCCCCTCTCCCACCCAGGTACCTCCTTTCCTCTGCCACGTGTGGTTAATGGGTTCCCCCTTCTAAACGGGATTGAAGCACCCTCACTTGGGCCTGACTCACTGTGGAACTTCTTACAGGCCTGTATCATGGGTACATTTTGGCTGATATCCACTTATCAATGAGCACATACTATGCATGTCATTTCCGGTCTGGGTTACCTCACTCAGGATGATATTTTCCAATTCCATTCATTTGCTTGCCTATTTCATGATATCCTTCTTTTTAATACCTGAGTAGTATTCCATTGTGTAAATGAACCACAGTTCCTCTATCCATTCTATGGTTGAGGGACATCTGGGTTGTTTCCAGATTCTGGCTATTATGAATGAGGCTGCTATGAACATAGGGGAGCAAGTTTCTCTCTGGTATGGTAGAGCATCTTTGGTTGTATGCCCAGGAGTGGTATAGCTGAGCTCAGATACAACTATTTCCAATTTTCTGAGGAAGCAACAGATTGATTTCCAGCGTGGTTGGTTGTACCAGTTTGCAATCCCACCACCCATGGAGGATTGTTCCTTTTTGTCCACATCCTCGCCAGCATGTGCTGTCACCTGAAATTTTGATCTTAGCAATTGTGATTGCCATAAGGTCGAATCTCAAGGTTGTTTTGATTTGCATTTCACGGATGACTAAGGATGTTGAACCTTTCTTTAAGTGCTTCTTGGCTATCCGAGATTCCTCTGTCAAAAATTCTCTGTTTTCCTCTGGACCCCATTTTTCAATTAGCTTATTTGGTTTTATGAATTCTAACTTCTTGAGTTCTTTATGTATTTTGGATATTACCCACTATCAGATATAGGGATTTGCTGAAGGAGGCAGAGGCTGGAAGATCACAAGTATAAGGCCAACCTGGGCTACACAGCTATAATCTCCCTCTCCTCCCTTCTCTCTAATTTTATTCTTTAATCGGTTTTTATAGTCCAGTTTTTATGCCCCTCCTGGTCAACCCTCTTTCAGTTCCTCATCCCATTCCTGCCCCCCATCTCCAAGAAAATGTCCCCCACACCACACAAGCCCTCCCTTCTTCCTAGGGCCTCTAGTATCTCAATGATTTGGCTGTTCTCTCAATGAGGCCTGACCAGGCAATCCCCTACCTTATATGTATTGGGGGCCTTGAACCAGCAACTGCATGCTGCCTGGTTGGTGGCTCAGTGTCTGAGATGTCTGGGGGAGGGGAAGGGGTACCCTCTTCCCCAGCTTCTTCCAGGCTTTTCCCTAATTTAACCACAGGAGTCCCTGGCTTCTGTCCATTGGTTGGGTTTATCTACATCTGACTCTTTCAGCTCGTTGTTGGGCCTCTCAGAGAACAGCCATGCTAGGCCCCTGTGTGTAAGCACACCATAGCATCAGTAATAGTGTCAGGCCTTGGGGCCTCCCCTTGAGATGGATCCCAATTTGGGCTGCTCACTGGACCTCTGTTCCCTCAGTCTCTTCTCCATTTCCGTCCCTGCAGTTCTTTCAGACAGGAACAATTCTGGGTCAAAGATTTTGACTGTGATGGCTACCCCATCCCTCCACTTGATGCCCTGTCTTTCTGCTGGAGGTGGACTCTACAAGTTCTCTCTCTCCACTGTTGGGCATTTCATCTAAGGTTTCTTCCTCTGAGTCCTGATTATCTCTCACCTCCCAGGTCTCTGGTACATTCCCCCCGCCGCCTCCCCCCTGCAGTTGCCTACTATGATTCTATCTGCTGGCCCTCAGGGCTTCAGTCCTGATCCCCTCCCTAATACCTGATCACATCTCCCCTTTCCCCTCCCTGTTCTCTTTTTAAAGGCCCCCAAGTACCTAGATGGTTCCTCGCCATAACGCCTTGCCAGCTCAGTGCATAACTTGAAAGGCCAGTTACCCTAAGTGCAGTGAAAAGGGGCCTGTTGCTGTATGATGGTGGGAAGACTCAGTGCTAACCTGAAACACACTCTTTCTCCCTCTGAGCCAACAAGGTCCCTGAAACCTAGCATCTACCAAGGACTGGAAAGACATCCACTGAAAGAACCATTGTGAACAAAGTTCCAGGCATCCCAAAGCATCATTGTGATCTTTCTTCTTGAGACTGTGAATTCCTTAAATTAAGATTGTTTAACCCTGGAGAAGCTCTCTCTCCTGGTGTGTGTGTGTGTGGTGTGTGTGTGTGTGTGTGTGTGTGTGTGTGAGAGAGAGAGAGAGAGAGATTTTCCTCCAGGGAATCTAGGATTGTGTGCCTTTCAGCAACTATCCATATTCCACTCTCCCTTTCCCCTCAGGGATGGCAGTGGAATTATAGTGGATCTCCAGTAGGTAACTCAGCAGATGTTCCCCCAGGGATGCCGTGACTGGAAGACAAAAGGCTCCAGCTTTCCTGATGCAGATTCCCATTGAATTCCAGTCTACATTCAGAAATTCTTCTGTGCCTTTACAAATGACGGATGTTTTGTAGACTGGAAACAATTTCTAGTATTAAACAAACTAAGTGAAAAGCCACATCTTACCAACAAACAGCATACACCTGAGCCTAACCTTTAGAGACTGTTCTCATCACCCACGCTGCAACAGGCACTGCATTTATCTTCTTTTGTACAATCTTTTAAAAAATCCCTTTGAAGCAGACAGCATCCATCACATACGGGAGGGATAACAGTAAGAGTCCAGCTATGCAAGTGTGTGGCAGTTTTAGATAGGCACATGAGATCAAATTCTAGGGTTCATAGCATGGACCGCCCAGCTCAACAAGTCTCCTTCAGCTCCCCCAGCTCCTGTCTCAGTGCTGTTCCTTGTTCTGGTTGCTTGGGCTCCTCCGCTCACTCAGGAATTCCAGTCCTCAGCCTCTCAGAATCTCCTTGGATCAAACACTATCTCCAGCCTCATTGTTCAAAGGCCAGCAAAGTCCACACTGATTCCCACTGTGTTACAGAAAGAGGACAATCCCCAGAACTGCTAAAGAGATGTTATACTTGCTCTATACGTCTTGAGCAAGAAGGTCTATCAGCATAGTTAGCTTACTGAAAGGTAGATTTTAGTGTCCTCTTGAGCATAGTTAGTTTACCGAAAGGTAGATTTTAGTATGCTGCGACTCATCAGGCAAGACTCGGTATAAATTCTAACTCTGGTCCTAAGCCTTTCTCCCCAGGCTCCTCAGCTGGGTGATGTTTCTCAGCTAAAGGTCAGGTCCAGGCTCTATCAGCAGTCTTGGACTTGAGGGCCAAGAACCTGGGGGAGACTCTCCAGCAACAGGACGGGTCAGGGCGGCATCTGTCTGGATGTGCAGAGTTGAGTATTTCTCTTGGCCTTTACTTGTCCGCTGTCTAGTTAATATCGTGGAGTTCTGCGACTGTATTTGGTCATCTTTAGTGAGTGATGTCTCTGGGTTGTTGCTATCAGGTACAGCCTTGGGTATAGCAGGATTCCTGACTAGGCTATTTTTCCATGTCAAAAATGCCCTTTTTTGCTCACTGTCTGCATTTGAGAGGCACAGGACCTTGTTTCAAGGTTGGTTTCTGTGTCCCACATAAGGTCAGGGTATCTTCTCTTGCTCATTGCCCACACAAGCTGTTTCACAAGGTGAAAGTTCAGTTGATAAACAGGAGGTTAAGATAGATGAGGTCAGAGATTAAAACAATTGGGGAAAGGTATCTCTCTTAGTTCCTCAGAAGGTTTGCTGTAGCAGCATCAACAGTAGCTGCTCTGGAGAGCACTGTCCTATTTCCAAAGGCACCTTAATGGTGAGCTTTGACCCAGCATTTTCTTCTGGGATTTTCAGACTGAATGGTGAAGCAGCACTTAACTGGCCTCCTCTCTATCTTTCTGGTTATTTAAACTTTTGGAAAGTCATCATCAGGGGCTGGAGAGATGGCTCAGTGGTGAAGAGCACTGACTGCTCTTCCAAAGGTCCTGAGTTCAAATCCCAGCAACCACATGGTGGCTCACAACCATCTATAATGAGATCTGTGGCTCTCTTCTGGTGTGTCTGAAGACAGCTACAGTGTCCTTACATATAATAAATAAATCATCCAATTCCCAGCAACCACATGATAGTTCACAACCATCTGTATAGCTACAGTGTCCTCATATACGTAAAATTAAATAAATCTTTAAAAAAAAAAGGAAGTCATCACAGGTTTTATTCTCACATTTCCAAAATACCATAACGACTTGGGAGAGAGGGCATAAACCTTTCTCTACTTCCACTGAAGGTTGTAGTGATCTGCCCATCCCAGAAGGGCACACTCACTTCAGGACTTAGGAGCCAGTCTACTCTTTGCGGGTCCCTCATTTTGTAGGAAACTATCTTCCCTTCCATTCCTTATATTAATTTGTTTAACTTTTTTCTTTATTATTTCCAGGAGGGGAACACATGCCCTGGCTTATGTGTGGAAATCAGATGTAACTTTTGCAAGGATCTAAGAGATCAAACTCAGGGCGTCAGGCTAGGTGGCCTTCACCACGGAGTCAGCTCTCCAGCCCATTTTTCTTTTAATTGTGATATGGAAAAGCGCCACAGTTCTTCATTTACGGTCATGGGTTAGATGTTTTTCTGTTTTCACTGACAACTTTCCTAGGATCCTGTGATGTTGATCCCATGTTCCTAGATTAGTGAATGAAAGCCAGGGAGACTGCAGAGTGCCCATCCCTCCAACCACAGAGCTTGAAGTCCCAGGGCTGGCACTAAGGTGTGGACTCTCACAGTCCACCACATACACTGTTCCTCCAATCTGAACATTCGCTTCTCCTCTCTTTGGCTTTTGCACCATATGTGTGTGGGGGGGTCATGTGTATATATGTTTCTGTGGAGAACAGAAGACAACCTCTGGATTATCCCTGGATGCTATCCACATTTTATTTTATTTTATCTTACCTTATTTTTTGACACTTATTGGTCTGGAACTTGCTGTGTGAACACGCATGTTCCCAAGTCTCCTTCTCCCTAGCCCTGAGAGCACAGCCGTGTACCTGTACACATGGCTTTTTTTTTTTAAAACAAAGCTTGCAGGGATTGAACTCAGGTCCTTATACGTGTATGGCAAGCACTTTATTGACTTAAGTTCCATCCTAGCTCCACAAAATTCCATTTTGATGGTGTGAACTAAAGTTCCTGTGTTTGCATGCCAGGGATGTAAACTTTTAAATTCTGAAAAATAAGAACAAGAGGCTCTGCTACTTCTTTGTTCAGTTTGACTCAGAGAATGTATAATTTTACTTTAGGCTGCTATATTCATAAAAACATGGGGTTAACACAGTTGAAATAAATATATGAGTACATATGGTGACTACAGCATGGGAAATTAGACTTCAGCATATAGTGTGCTCAAGGCTGCATGTATACTAGATGCCTGTACCCATGGACTGATTTTTTATTAATTAATTAATTAACTAATTAATTAATTAACTTTTTAAAACTCCATATTTTATCCACCCACCTTGTCCACCCTCAGACTGTTCCACATCCCATACCTCCTTCCCACCCCCTGTCTCCACATGGATGTCCCACCTCACCCCACCTGACCTCTGAACTCCCTGGGGCCTCCAGTCTCGAGGGTTAGTTGAATCATCTCTGAATGAACACAGACCCGGCAGTCCTCTACTGTATGTGTATTGGGGGCCTCATATCAGTTGGTGTATGCTGCCTGCTTGGTGGTCCAGTGGTTGGAGATCTCAGAGGTCCAGAATAATTGAGACTGCTGGTCCTCCTACAGTCTCTCCCTTCTCCTCAGCTTTTTCTGGCTTTTCCCTAATCCAACAACAGTGGTCAGCTGCTTCTGTCCATTGGGTGGCTGCAAATATGTGCATCTGAGTCTTTCAGGTGCTTGTTGGGTCTTCTGGAGTGTTTTCATGCTCCGTCCCTTTTTGTGAGGGCTCCATAACCTCAGTAATAGTGTCAGGCCTTGGGACCTCCCCTTGAGCTGGATCCCACTTGGGGCCTGTCATTAGACACTCTTTTCCTCAAGTTCCTCTCCATTTCCATCCAGGTAATTCTCTCAGAAAGCCATACTTAGGAGTCAGAGTTGTGACTCTGGGATATCTCCCCCCTCCATTTCCTCATTTGATGCCCTGTCTCCCTGTTGGAGGTGGACTCTATAAGTTCCCTCTCTCTACTCTCAGGAATTTCATCTTAGACGTACCCTTTGAGTCCTGAGAGTCTCTCACCTTCAAGGTCTCTGGTGCATTCTGGAGGGTCCCCCCAACCTCCTATCTCTGAAGGTTGCCTGTTTCCATTTTTTCTGCTGTCCCTCAGGGCTTCTGTCTCTTTCCCTGACCCAATCAATACCAGATCAGGTACCCCTCTCCCTTCCAACTCCCCCCTTCCCCTTTCCCTCCCAGATTCCTCCCTGCCCACATGTGATTGCTTTGATCTCCCTCTGAAGAGGGACAGAGCTGTCCTCACTTGGGCATTTCAGCTTGTTGACCTTTCTGAGTTCTGTGGATTGTATCTTGGGTATTCTGATTTTTTTTTCTGGCTAATATCCACTTATTAATGAGTACATACCATGCATGTCCTTTTGGGTCTCAGTTACCTCCCTCAGGATGATATTTTCCAATTCCATCCATTTGCCTGCAAAACTCAGCATGTCCTCGTTCTTAATAGCTGAGTAGTATTCCATTGTGTAAATGAGCCACATTTTCTGTATCTATTCTTCTGTTATAGGATATCTGGGTTCTTTCCAGCTTCTGGCTATCACAAATAATGCTGCTATGAACATAGTGGAACACGTGCCCCTGTGGCATGGTGGGGCATATTTTTGGGTAGATTCCCAAGAGGATAGGCATTTCTAATGCATTTAGAAATGATACAGGTTTAGCAAGCAAGCAGTAATAGGTTCTACTCTAGGCTCCATCACCACCAGCCAAAGGTATTAGGGCTGAAACAGGCATTAATTCCCTCCTTTGAAGCTTGTCTTTAAGTCCAACTAGAAAGCTATTGGTTACATTAAGAATGAAGTCGACTATTGCATGTTTGGAGATATCTTGCCAATTTGGCTATTGCTCAGATCTGTGTTACAGACAATAGGCATATTGATTGATTTTGTCCCTAGGATGATTGAATAGCTCCTTCCACTTATGTGACAACTAATCCTCAAAGAGGAGGCTTTCTGTTTAGACCCAGTTCATTGTCTGAAATCTGTGGAGGCTTCAACAACAGTGTTTTAGTTTCAAGTACTTTGGGACAAATAAGGACAATGCCAACAGCCTTTACTAACCTTTGGGCTTTTTTCAACCCCGTAATCAGTAACTAGAAGGGAAGTTTGCCATGCCTGACACTGGGATTTCTGATAGACTGTTGTTCTTGATAGGAGCATTTTCACTCAAATTTCAATTACTTTCTTAAAACTTTATATTGATACGAGTATGTACATACATACAGACACATATCTTATATATACATATACATGATATTTGATTTCATCTAGTATGTTTGAATTAATATCTATATTGCATTTTAATGAACTATGGAATAAAGTTACTATAGCATTTTCAAACATCCCAAGTGTTATTAGAGCTTCCCTGCCTCTCTTTCTCTGTCACTGAGGGAAGATAGCCTGGGAACTCAAGGCGGGAACCTGGAGGCACGAACTGATGCAGAGGCCACTGAGAGACACTATTTCCTGGCTTGTTTGCTCAGTCTGCTTTCTTACAGAAGACAAGATAACCCTACCAAGGGATGGTACCACCCAGAATGAAGTGGGCCCTTCCACATCAACCACTAATTCAAAAAAATGCCCTCCAAGTAATGACACTTGAGTTTGACTGGAAAGGGGGAATGGGGGGGAGGGACGAGGAGGAGGCTGGTTCTGGGGAGGGTGTGGAGAAGGGTTGGGGTGTCTGGATGGCCATGAGTATGAATGGAAAAGTGGAACTCACAGGGGATTGCTGGGCATCTCCAGGAAGAGACAGAGACCTGGGATGAGGGAGGCCCCAAGAATCAATGGGGGTGTCCTTAGCTTTGACTCACAGCACTGGGGATACGGGGCCTGTGGAGGCTACATCTTGTGGCCAGGCATGAATCCTGCTGGAGCGATTGGGACACCAACACAGCCACAGAATTTTCAACCCAAACATCCTGTCTACCAGAAATGCAGTTAAGGATGAGGCACAGATGGAGGGAGTGGCCAACCAATACCTGGACCAAGTTCAGACTTATCCAGTGGGGAAGCACAAATCCTTGACACTACCAAGCTTACTTTGTTATGCCTGCAGACAGGAGTCCAAAAAGCTTCACCCAGCAGCTGAATCTGACAGATAGATACAGACACCCACAGCCAAACAGTGGATGGCGACTGGGGACTCTTATAGAAGAATAGGAAGAAGTGTTGCAGGCACCAAAAGGGACAGGAACTTCAGAGAAAACCATCAGAAGGATCTAACCCAGAAGCTTGGGGCTCTCAAGGACTCAACAACCAACCAAAGAACACCCATGGGTGGGACCTAGGCCTCCCTGCACATATGTAGCAGAAGTGCAGCTTGGTCTTCATGTTGGTCCCAAACAACTGCAGCAAGGGCTATCCCAAAACCTGCTGTCTGTATGTGGGATTGTTCTTCTGGGTGGACTCCCTCCTAGGCCTTAGTGGTAGAGGGTGTGCCTAGCCCCATGAGAGTTGATGTGTCAGACTAATCTAATGCTGTCATTTTCTTGTTTGTTATTCTCTTTTCTCAGGTGGATTGAGCTGTGTTGAGTGTAGAGGACTTAGGGCCCCTGGACATTAGTGGCAGATGTGCAGTTGGTCTCCTTGTGGGTCCCCAAACAATTAGAGCTAGAACTGTCTCTGACTCTGTTTCCTGCCATGGGGTCTCCTTTCCCTACCTGGACTGACTGGTCGGGCCTCAGTGTGCAAACATGCATTTAGTCCTGCTGCGAGTACATGTCCCAGGGTGAGGTGGTACCTAAGGGTCCGCTTTCCCTTCTCTGAGGACAAGAGGAGGGGGTAATGGGGGCAGAGATTTGTAAGGGTGTGGCTGGGAGGAGAGAAGGGACAAAGGATGTAATAGGGCTACAAAGTGAATAATTAAATTAATAAAAAGGGAAAACAGATTTAAAAATGAGTAAATAGATACCCTGGACATTGTCCGACATTTTTGGCATGCATGCATCAGTTGAAGCATATTTAAGTTGTTTGTGAGAACTCTGATTAGAGCAGCGATGAACATCCCTGAGCAAGCATCTGTGGGGTAGGCCATCCAGGCATTTGAACATAAGCCAAGGGGTGGCACAACTGGGTTTTGTGGTAGGTCCTATAGCTTTACCAGAATCCTTCACACTGCTTTCCAGAGTGGCTGCACCTGTTTGCCTTCCCACCAGTGATGAAGGGGAGTTCTCATTTCCCCACAGCATTGCTCTCCAGTGGCTTTCTTAAAAGGAGCCATTGGGAGTGGGGTAAGAATGAGAGCTCATGGTCAGTTTAATTTGCATTCCTCAATTGATTAGGGTATTGATCCTGTTTAAAATTATTTCTGGCTATTATGTGTTCTTTTAAGGGTACCCTGAGTAGATCTTTAGCCTACTATTTAACTGTGACATATGCTTTCGTAATCCTCTTATCTTGAAGTTGTTTGTCTAATCTGGATATTACTCCTCTCTCAGATGTAGATAGGGATTTTCTCCTAGTCAGTAGGCATCTTCTTCGTTTGATTTTTTCCATATCAGTACATCGTCTGTTGAGCTCTAGGAGGTCCTGTTTGTCACTTGTTGGTCTTTATTCCTGGGCAACCTTGGCCCTATCCAGACAGTCCTCTGGCAACGCTGTACCCTGTAGGATACCACCTAAGCTGCTCCAACACTTTAGGTTTCACGTTCAGGACCTCCATTTGGAGTTAGTTTTACTGCAGGGTGATAGATGATTAGATGTTGGTCTAATCTCATTCTAATCTCATTCTTCAGTGTATCCACATCCAGCTATCCCAGCCCAGAGGCTGAAACATGCTGTCTCTTCTCCAGGGTGTATTTGCCATCTTTCTCAAACACCAGGTGCCTGTAGTTATCTGGACTTACGTTTGAGTTTTCGCTTTGGATCCATTGATGTACATGTCTGTGTGTTGACCAGGACAACACTGTTTTTATTACCCCAGATCTGCAATGTCTGTTGAAATCTGAATGGTACTGTGGCCAGCATCCCCCTCCCCTCCCCCTTGCTTTCACTCCCTGGGCTTCTTGTTCTTGCAAATCAATTAAAGTGTTTTTAAGTTTTCTCTGAAGAATGTCATGAGGATTTTTATTGGAATTGCATCCATTGTCTACATTGCTTTTGGTGTAATGCTCGTTTTTAAACTGTTGTTTTTGCTGGGCCCATGAGAATTCTTTTCATCTTTTTGTGTCCTTCCCCCGAAGATACATTTAATTTTGTGAAAGGCCTTTTTTTGTATCTATTGAGATGATCATGTAAATTTTCTTTTCAATCTATGCATATTAATTATTACACTTATTGGCTTATGTGAATGAACTGTCCTGGCCTCTCCTTCATGAAGACAGCTTGAATGTGATGTATGCTTGTTTTCCCCACACAATAATTAATAAAATTGATTCTTTGGGGATTCCACACCGTATATTCCTCTCACATTTGCTTCCTAGTAATTCCCTCTCCTTCCTCCACCTTTGTTAACACCCACTCTCGCAAAAACAAACAAAACCCAAAACATTCCACTTTGTGTTAGCTATGCATCCACTGGGATGTGTTCAGCCTCTCAGAGACCTGGCCCTAGATGGAGGTGGGTCCTCTGAGTCCTGCAGCCCTGCTGGAAGTCACCTACTGTGGAGGCTGACATCCCAGCATCCTATCACAGGTTTTAAGAGTTCACTCTGATGGCTTTCTATCTAGACTATTGCTGTTTGGAGAGGGGAAACTGTCATGGTGGAGATAGGGGTTGTCAGAGGATTGTTCCATGACCCTCTTTCTCAACTGTGTATCTGCAGTCATTGATAGCACTGTGAAATTAGCCTATTTGCTCATTATGGACCAAGGGAGCATGCATTATGGGCTTCTACATGGGTTCTGCATCTGCATAGACCAGGAACAGAACTCCCAGTCACTGTAGAGCCACCAACCCAGGGATGGCAGTCTGATGCAGCTGAGAGCATACACATCACTGTGGCTCCAGCTGCAGCATCAGTCATGAATCCACTTGGCTTTCAATGGTAAGTCAGGCCACACTGAGACACGGCCTTCTGTGTCAACACGGAGAAGACATCACCATGGCCTTCGTGGCAGAGAAAACCACTCAGAAAATTATGTCCCCCAGAGCTGCCCTGTGACCTTTGGTGGCAGCACACTCCAAGAATATCAACGCAGCTTCCTGCTACACCACATATCATGAATATCTGCACGGCTCTCAGTGTAGCATAGAACATGGACATCAACACAGACCAGGCCGGAATAAGACCACGACCTGCACATGGCCCTTTGTGGCAATATAGGCCAGACATCATCATGGACCCAGGTGGCAGCACAGGCCACCAGCAGGGATGTGCACCACCCTCCCATCACGGCCCAGAGCCATGAACAAGGCTTCAGGCTGCTTCAGACAGCAGACATCCACATGGTCTTTGATGGTAGTAGCTCAGGCCCTGGCTGTGGAGACAGTCCCAGTCACGATGCATTAAGGCCATGGGACTAGACAGGACACATGGCAGCAGCCAGGACTAGATCCTCACCATGTTCTCAGGAGGCTGAGCAGGCCACTCACATCAGTATGTTCCCTGGTGGGTGGGGGTGGGGGCAGGGAACACAGCCCCAGTACATGAACCAGGCAATGGATATCCATAGGACGTGAATATGTCATCAGGAGACAACACAGTCTGGAGACATCAACCCAGACCTCAGGCCCATCAGGGCCTTTGACCCAAACCTGGACCTCTGCAGCATCCCAGGACGTTGTGGTCCTTCGAGGACATCCATCCAGCTTTCTGAGTGTTCCTCATCTCAGACTTCAATCACTGCCACGATCTAGGGTGATCTCTTGCTCAGGCAGCTTGTTTGAGGCATGAGCCTAAGGTCTGGGCTGCTACATACCATCCTGGCAACCCCACCAGGCAATAGGTGATCCACCATCCACCTCAGCCCTCTCTCCAGTCAGCACAGTCACATGGCCAGGCTCCCCCTCCCCACAGCGCATGCACTGTGTGCAAGGCTCAGCTCCTCCATTTCTCCCATCTCACTTCTCACCTTTGCCTTTTGGCAGTAGCACCTTCAGGGTAGGTCTACTGTGCATGTGCAAGTGTTTGGTAGTTTGGGTGCCAAGCCTGCCATGCTGGCCCAGCCAGCTTACTGCCCCACAGAGCATATGATCTTTAATAAATGCTTGTGTTCTGTTTCCAAGTATTCTATGGAAGAAATCTCAGCTATATTGCTGAGATATATTGGCTTACAGTATGCTTTTTGTTGTTACAGTGTTGTTTATTTAAAGGGTTCTGTGGTTAGAGTAATTCTGGTTCCCTGGAAGGCGTGTATAAGTGCTGATTTGCTTCCAGTTGTGAAATCTTTCATAAGCTGGTTGTAGATCTTTGAATCTCTGTGAGAATTCTGCTGTGAATCCATCTGGGCCGGGGCATTTTTTCAGTCAGAAGGATTGTTTAAATTGTTTCAATTTCCTTATTTGTTTAAAATGTTCATCTCCACTTAATTTAACTTTCCTGGTTCCCGTGAATCTAATAATTCATCCATTTCTTTTAGATTTTCTAACTTAATGAAGTATATGTTTTTAAGTATTTCCTTACAATGTTCTGAATCTCCTTGGAGTCTGTTTCAGTGGTTCCCAGTTCATCTGTGATTCTGTTCATGTTGTCTTTTTCTTTCATTTGGTGAGTTGGGAAAACATTGCCTCTCAATTTATCTTAATTTATGTTTGCAAAAAAGTCAAACCAAAACAAAAGAACAATCAAAACCAAGCACAAAACAAACAAAAACAACAGATTTGTTTAGATTTGTTGATTGATTGCATTACTTTGTTTCTATTTCCTTAATTTCTGCTCCAATTTTCAATATTTCTTTCCATCTACTTGATTGGAGAACACAGGACCTTGGAGTTCCTTCTCTGGAAGAGCAGTTGGTGCTCTTAACCGCTGAGCCATCTCTCCAGAATGTTCTTTCAAATTCTTGAGTTGCTCATTCAGCCTGTTCTTCCTGATCATCCTGACTCTTAAATGTAGGAGTTTAGCCCTGACCATATCACTCATGGGAGTAATGTTTAATACTTATCCGAGAGTTTCTTGTTTCATTTTCAGTTAATTCAAAGATTCTTTACCTTCTTTTCTTGATGCATGTTTCAGGGTTGCTAAATCTCTTTGGGCTTGTATGTGCCTAAGTACTGGGAAGTCCTGTGCTGTTCATTTTAGGTTCCATTCCAGGGGAGGCACATAGGATGCATGGAGTTATCTCTGTTTTTCTAACTGGGTTGAGCTTTGTTTCCTATTCCAGGATGTGGTCTGTTTTAGGAGGATTTCCTGAGATGTTGAATATGTGTATATTCTTTGGCATTTGGGTGATATGGACATAGGTATCCCTTAAGCTCATTAGATGTGTAATGCCCGTTATTTCTGATATTTTTTGTTTGTTTCTTGTCCAGAGAACCAGTCTACTGGAGAACATGTGGTGATGGCATTCTCAGTTGTTGTTGCGTTGTCATCCTCCATTGTTGGTGCGTTGGAGATGGTCTGTATCATGATAACTCTGATCTAATTTTCATGAAGTTGGGCGTGCCACAGTTTGGTACCTATATGCCGTGGGAATAGTCCTTCTTTCCATTGACAAGTCAGTTGTCATTCTGCGGGTTTTCCTTCAGATGTGACTTGTGACTTTTTTCTCTCTCAGCTTTCAGTACTTGCTTGTTATTCTGGTCCCGAGTCTTTTAAAAATAATGAGCAACTCGAGGTTTGTTTTCTTGTCCTGTCCTTTTGCTGTGCTATGTTTTTGTGGTATCTGGGTGGGTATGCCTCTTCTCACTTTAAACCAGCTCTTTCTTTCTTTTTTTTTTTTTTTTAGTTATTTTTATTTTCTATATTCTATGTTTACATTTCAAAGGCTTTCCCCTTTCCCAGTTCCCACCCACCATAGTTCCCATAGTTCTTCTCCCCCCCAACTATTCCCCAATCATTCCCCCTCCCCCCTCGGTTTCTTTACTAAACTGGATGCAATCTTTACATGCCCAGGGTCCTCTCCTTTCTTCTTCTTGGGAATCATTTGACTTGCTATTTGTGTCTTGAGTATTTAGTGCTTCTGGGCTAAACCAGCTCTTTCTATGATTCTGTTAATGATCTGATCAAAGCCTGAGGTCCTTTTCTTTCTTTTATACCTGTCACTCAAAGATCTGGGCTTTCACAGTGCCCCATATCTCCATCATGCTCCCGGGCTGTCTTTATTTTCCTTTCCTATGCTTTGCATGGGTGCTTCACTTTCTCTGTTCTAATTTCAAGTCCTGATATTCTGTCCTGCACTTCATCCATAGAATGGGTACGAATTTTTCCGCGGATTTCCTATACAAGTTCTTGAGTTTTTCAGTTCGATCCTCAGATGAGATCAGGCACATTCAGGGTGGTATGGCCTTAGACTCAGTCACATCTTCATTTCTGCTCAAGTTCTCTTCATATGTCTATCCCTGTACTGAACTCAGGTTTCAAATCTTCTTGTTTCATTGCCATTTCTTTTAGCGATATATTTTTCTTTTTTTTTCCCGACATTACTCAGACATTCATTGTTATGACTCTCTCAGTCCATTGAGCTCTTTCTTTGTGTGTTCTTTGAACATCTAGACTACTTTGATAATGTTTATGATTTTTTCAAACCTGTGTCCTTGGATCCATCTGGGTGCTGATTCTCATTGGAGGGCACTTCTGTCAGACTACTGAATTCTGGGGTGGCGATGCTGCTTTGGTTGTTCAAATTGTTTGTACTTCTATGATATGCCCTCTTCATGTGGTCTTCTTTCTTTTTCTGTGTGTCTCATGCAAGTGTCTGGCCAGCTTCAGTACAGCAACAGATTAAGCAGAGCTAGTAATATGGCACTTGGAGACGGTGGGCTTGTTTGTGGTAAACTGACTAAGGAAGCTCAGACAGAAGCTACAGATCTAGAGCACCCTGACAGTGTAGACATGGTGTAGACTGGCTTGGTTCCCTTGGGACCCACCAGGTAAAGCCTGTACAGGAGGTTGTCGGTCTAGAGCTAGACATAGGAGTATGTGAAGAGCAAGGGGAGGCTTTTAGACATTCATGTTCTGTACCTAAACATGTAAGGAGCTGAATTAGAAGATACACCTATTCATTGTTTCTTCCTCTTATATATTTATCATCTTCTGCTTCAGTCCATTTTTTGCAAAGAATGAGTGAGTTTCATGAGTACTGCCAAATACAAGATTTTAGGAAGCAAGAGGTTGTATGGAAGGCTGACTTGATTCTGAAAGACACTTACTCACTGGTGACTCCATGATGAAAGTGTCATTTAGGCTGGAAAACTCGGCACGTAGACAGCATTACCTGCTAAAAAATGAAAACAGAGCTAGTCCACATTTCTGGGAAACTCTCTAGGTGTACTAGCCTTGCCTTTTGCCTTCTGCAGTTCTACAGTTTTGGCTAACTGTTTTTGTTAACTGAAGTATGTCAACCCAGAACATGAGTTGTGTGCTTAAATGCTCACCCCGAGAAGGGCTCAGTTCTACACTGGGGTCCCAAACAATTAGTGGTCACTGGCCGGTGCTAAAGAGTTCCTATTGGTTTAAGCCTATGTCTGAGTAGTCTTCTCTGATGATACCCCACATTTCTGGAAGTTCCATGGATATCCCAGAGGCCAGACCTAGAGACATAGGGGATCGGAAAGGTCCAGAGACCAAAGAAGAATGCAGTGGCCAGGGAACTCCTAGGGGTGCACAATCTGAGATGGTCCAGGTCCCTGGCATACCCTTTAATCAATCACTGCCTAATGCATCAGAGGAGTCTGACACCTTCACCCCAAAATTGAAATAAATTATAAAATCAGTTGGTCTGTCACCTCCAGGATGATAAGATTTTTGGTTTCTAACCAGCTGTCAGAAGAAATCAATCCCCAGGACTAGCCTAACATTAAGCTCCTATCATTGTTCAACTAACCAGTTCAGCTACCTCCATCCAGATTAAAGAAGACCCAGTGACCCTGGCAACAAAAGGGGGAAAGGCAGTCCTCCATATTTCCTGTTTGAAGAGACAGACATCCTGGTGCCCTAGCTGTCACCCTGGGACACACTTCTCCTGTCTATGAGAAGACCTGGGACCACCAATTCTCATGAGTCTGATTTGTCCAGAGAAACAGGTGTACACTGTCTTGGTTCTGAAAAACACATTCTTAATCCTCTCATTGGCAGAAGTGAGTCAACCCATCTTTGTTTTCAAATGGGCAGACCCAGTGGGAATTCACAGCAGGAGACATACCAGGACTAGGTTGCCCCAGGATTTCAAAATGCAAACCCCCTTCCCTTCCTTTCATGTTTCCTGGGAACACAGAATATAAAAGTGCCACTGAGGGACTCTGCAGGAGCTACACACCATGGGCTACAGAATATCAGGCAAGAAAGCCATCTTAGACTGTCAGAGGCTACATATCTAGGCTACCAGCTGAAGGAAGGTAAAAGGAATCTGTCTCAGAGTAGGATCGCTGCCATACTTCAGATCCCAACTCAAAAGACTAAACACAGGTTCAAGTTTTCTTAGGTACAGCTGGATATTTCTGTCTGTAGCAAGGCTAGTGTAGACCAGCAAAACGTGGGACACTGGCCCCTAATCTTGACTGAGACTAAACTCAAGAGATTTAACCTAAACATTAGGGGCATGGAAATGCCCTGTAAGTACCTGTCCAAACAACTGGATCCTTTAGCCACTGGTTAACCTATCTGTCTAAAAGCTGTTGTGGGTACAGCTAGTCTAATGAAAGAAAGCAAACAAGTTAACTCTGGGTCAGGATCTTTCACTCACAGCACCCCATAACAGAGCCGATGCTAAGGAGGACTAGAATCCTGGATGTCTAATGACTGTGTGAGGCAGTACCATTCCTACTCCTGGCCCACCCTCAAGTCGGGTTTGAGAAACCCACTCCATCGGTTCAGCCACCCTCCTGCCTGATGACGCACATGCTCATCCATCACTATAGGAAGATGAAAGAGGAAAGCAGGTATCTGGGTGTTTCAGTAGTTCCTATAAAGAAAACGATTTGGGCCCAAGCCAGGCACCTCTCCCCAGAGAGCAGAACTGATAGATCTGACCCAGGCTGTCAAATAGGGAAAAGGAAAGTCCCCTACAAAACACACAATCTGTCAGTCCATATGGTTTTACTACTGGGCATGTCCATGGTATGATCTATACAGGAAGAGGACTTCTCACTGCTGGGAAAAAGAATATTAAAAAGTCTTGGCCCACCCTGAGACTGTCATACCTGGGAATTCATCCTATAAACAGTCACCAAACTCTGACACTATTGTGGGGATGCCAAGAATTGCTTGTGGAAACAGCCTGATATGGCTGTCTCCTGAGAGGCCCTGCCATAGCCTTACAGATACAGAGGTGGATGCTAGCAGCCAGCCATTAGACTGAGCATGGGGTCACCAGTGGAGAAATTAGAGAAAGGACTATAGGAGCTGAAGGAGTTTGCAACCTCATAGGATGAACAAGAATATCAAGCAACCAGACCCTGCAGAGTTCCAGGAACTAAGCCATCAACCAAGTGGTACACATGGCTCTAGCTGCACTTGAAGCAGAGGACTACCTTGTCAGCCATCAATGGGAGGAGAGGTCCTTGCTTCTATGAAGGCTCTATAGATGCCCCAGTGCAGGTAACTCGAGGGAGGGTAGAGTGGGAGTGAGTTGGGTAGAGGAGCATCTTCATAGAAGCAGGTGGGATGGGATAGGATTTTGGGGGGGAGGGGGAAACTGGGAAAGGGAATAACATTTGAAATGCAAATAAAGAATATACTTAATAAGAAAACAAAATGTTGACCCTGCTAGAGGCTATTTGGCTTCACTACAAACTGCGATCCTCCATTGCCAGGCTGCCAACCTGGCTGCCTGAAAAACAGTGCTCAGACCAGTGGGAATGTTGATATTCTGACGACATACCACAAACATGATACTGCCTGAGACTCCATGGTGAAGAAGAAAGGGACAGCTCAAACCCTCAGGTTGGTGGAGGACACCAGAGGGAAGGATCATTCTCCTAGAAGCAACTAACTTGACAGGACTCTGGTAACTGAAGTTCATCAGGTTTCTCATCTGGGGTCCACAAAACTTTCTGAGTTGACCTCACCAAGGTATGTTATACCTAGCCTGCACAGCCTAGTGTAGTATAACTCAGCCAGATGCCAGTTTTGTGCAAAAGTAAATCCAAATTAGAGAGCCCTTTCCCAGGAATCTGTCAGAATGAGAGACCGATTCCCTGGTGAATTCTGGGAAAACTCACTTCACCAAGATCCAGCCTGCTAGGAGAGAATAAAAGTACTTGCTAGCTTTTAATAGATACCCATTTTTCTGGGTGGAAAGAAGTATTCCCCCACCAGGACTGAAAATACACAAATTGTAGCTAAGACGATCCTCCAGGAACTGGTGTCCTGATTTGGCCTCTGCCTAGCAATTGGGTCCGACAATGGCCCAGCTTTCATAGCCAAACCTCTCAATTAATAGCTAAGGCTTTAGACATAGATTGAAAACTTCATTGTGCTTTTAGACCTCAGGGTTCTGGACAGGTAAGAAGAATAAGTAGGACATTAAAAGAATCTAATAAAATTCTCATTAGAGTCCAGAGAGGGATGGTAGGTCTCCTTCCTTTGCTTTGCTTTGGGCCTACCTCACCCCGTACAGGAAAGGATTTACCCTCCATGAGACTCTGTATGGAGTGGGGAGATATTACCTCCCTCCCTGCTTCCCAGGCTCAGAGACCAGCAGTTGGCAGAACTCTCTAACCATTCCCTTCTCAAGTCACCACAGACCCCAGTCCTCCATACAGGCTATTCAATGGACTGTCTGAGAGACTCATCTGGCCTCTGACTTCACCACAGCGTCCCGTGTTTGAGTCCACTGATACTGTCTGGGTTAAGACAGTAACCAAAGTGGCACTGAAACCAACCTGGGAAGAAGGTCCCTAATAGTGATTCTCTACACTCCTAAGGCTGTGAAGACAACTTGCAATATACCATGGATCCTGACCACACCCAGGCCAAGAAATTGGAAAGCCATGGACACTGCTGCCAAGTGGACTGTCTCTGGACTGTGGACCAACTGAAACTAAGGTGCCATTGGCCCCAGGGCCCTTCCACTTTCTGCCCCTCTAACTTCTTCCAGCAAGTATGTTTGATATGAATACAGGACCATGGTCCAACTCCTGCCATCCTCAGGCCTGGACTGGAAACTGGGGATGACAGGCACAGGGAACATGTTAGCTTCTGTGACCTCTACTTGCTGACGCCCAGTTTAAATGCCTGGTTGTATGGAGACAAAAACAGATAAGAGGATTTATGTTTCGAGAGAAGAATATGACTTTGATGCATGCCTTGCATCTGGGTCCTCTAGTTGTCAGAAACAAGGAAGTTTCCATTGAAACAGTTGGGGTTTTAGAACTGATGCTTCTAAAATTTTTGTGTAAAGGAGTCTGGCGTTTAGGAACCAAAAATCCTGGGCAATCAGACTCTATGCCACAGGAAGAGACCCTGAAGATAGAGTTAATCATTCCCAGCCTCCAATCAGTCAGGAGTGCTGGTTATGCCTAAACATTCTGCCCCATACTACACGGGGATAGTAACAAATTTTCCTACAACCACAAGGAAAATTAATTTCAGCCTAGGGGTTTAAAAGCTCACAGTTGTTTTCTGGGTCCCACAGTCTGATGTCGGCCATGAATCTCTTGAGTTCTTAGGTTAGGTTCACCCAGAGTGAGGCCGAGTTGTGATCTTACCTGAGACTCAAGCATCTGCTTCTGGACCTGTCACAGGATGGATAGAAATCAGATCCTTCTTTAGGGAACTGTTATGGAGTCTCTCACTCCAATCTTAGTATTTCCCAGATCTGAGACTAATCTGACCACTGTACTCCCCACCCCTTTTTGGCTACAATCAGAGATAATTACATAAAAGACCTACATGGAGATAAATAGTGCATTGTCACACAATCCAAATGTGTGCTAGCACAACTGGTGAAAATCAAATGCTGTCAAAACCACAGTGTCCCCTCTCTCCAAATCTCTGTCTGTTCCGTGGTGGTGTCTACCATGCAGCTCAGGGGTGGAAAGCTCTGACTTCCTTCCTTTCCAGTGCTCGTGAAGCCTCTCTAGTCTGTCACTGCTGGGGACAGCTCTGGCCAGTCTGTTAAGGTTGTGTTCTTCACTCCAACATGGTTTCCACTTGGGCATGGAAGCACCCTGATTTACATTTTGACAAACAGATCCCCTTTTGTAATTTAGTAAGGGTTCTTGAATGAAGCTGCTTCGTGGTGTTCTGAAAACTGAGGCCTTTGATAGCACTTCATTTCCCCACTTTAAGAAAATTTGCTGGTATTTGTTTATTTGGGTAGTAAGCATGTCTCATCGATGCTTATCATGTTCTTAAGTCTATATACATAGAAGAATTAATCATGCTAGTAAACATATGACTTACCATACATATGGTAGTATATATGGTAACCCACTTTCATGGGTTTGCAATGGTGTAACCCATTTTGAGGTATATATTCCATGCTATACAATGGATCTTTTAAATGTATTCCTCCTATCTAATTAAAATTTTCTTTCCTTTGAGCCACATGTCTCTGCTGCCTTCATGCCACCTGCACTTTTGTTCTGTTTCGGCAGTGTGGTGGTTTGAATGAGAATGCCCAACTCAGGCTCATATATTTGACTGTGTCTCTAGTTGCGGTAACTGTTTGGAAAGGATTCGGAGATGTGACCTTGTTGGAAGTGGTGTGGCATACTTTTTTTCCACTGGAAGTTCAGAAGCAAGGATTTCTATGTTCTTTGAAAAATTTCCAACCTGCTCTGGATCCTTTCACACTCTGATGCAACAAGATGCTCTCAGATATTTGTACTTAACTTTGTTCTAGTCCTTGAAACATCCATTTCTGCTGGATACTTTTAGTGCAAAATGGTGCTTTTTAATTAAGTTGGCACTCCAGAAAACACCAGTTTCCACTGATAATGTGACTTTTTACTTTAATCTTAGCTGCCCCATATGTAAAGATAATGAAAAATAGGGTGTTTTGTTAAATATATTGTGAAGATGTAAAAGGTAATGAAAAAATTAGCTAAATGCCTGGCACATAACTTTTTTAAATGAGAACACCTGAGCATGGAATATGCCATAATAACAATAATAACAATCATGGATTGTGTTTTTGAAAAGAGATATATCCTATTAGTGTATTTGAAAATGATTGGCAGCTCAGTTAGCCTTGTTTTTGTTGCTATTAAATTCTGGTAGCAGCTGATGGGCTCCATCACTTGGGGGAGAAATGTGAACATTACATCAGACCAAGGCCGTGTCAGTAGTTTCCCAGCACTTGTGGAGGTAGAAATTTGAAGGATAACTCCAGAACTAGGGTTTAAGCCTTTAAGAGAAGTAATTGTTCTTATATTTTTTGCTACTAGCTCTCTATCTTTTCCCTATAATTTACTTAATAATGCAATAGAACATTATCATCAAGTTCTGATGCACAAGTAAGAAGAGTAACAACAGGCTTAAAGGGTGGCATTCTGGACCTTGGTTTGGGATTTTTCTTTAGCGATCTGGGCCTTCTTGGATGAATATGTCCTGTGTAGGGCAACTCCAACTAAACACTTTTATATGAATATGTAAATACATATATACAACCCCCCTCTATGACCCTTTTCTGCTTTTCTAGCTTCTATAAGTGCTCTAAATGTAAAGCATAAATTTCAAGTGGCTAGCATCTGCATATAAGGGAAAACATCTAGCTTTTTTTTTTTCATTCTAGGTCTGGGTTACTTCACTCAGTATTGTTTTCCCAATTTCATCAATTTACCTGCAAATTTCATATTTTTTATGGATGAAAAAAATCTGTAGTTCTGCAGTATAATTTGTGTTCAGATATTTGAATGTCTCCAGAAATCTTCTTTCTGCTTAGAATTACTTTGGCTAGTTATGTGTTTTAGAAATGTTTTCTCTTGTTTTATGGAGATTCTCATTGGTATTTTGATACTGCATTAAATGTGTAGATTACTTTCAGTAACATATTATCACAATATTAATTCTTCCAATCTATGAATATGGATGACTTTCTGACTTCTAATACCATCTTCAATCTCTCTTTTGTGTCATAAAGTTTTTTATTTTAGTGATTTTTCATCTTCTCAATAAGGTTAATTACCAGATATTTTGCATTTGTTCTGGCACTATTGAGAATTAGAGAGTTTTGGGAAGGAGATCCTTCTTGATTATCCACTGCTACATTGCTGTAATTGTTTATCAGAACTAAGAGTTTTCTAATGTCGTCTCTAGGAACTTTCAATCATAGGACTATGTCAACAACAAATTGATAGTTTCTTTTCTGTTTGTATAGTTCTAATTTCATTCTCTTAGTTGTTCTAGATAAGACTTTGAGTTCTGTATTGAATAGCATTAGTAAGTATGGGCAATCATCTCTTAGTCCTAATGCTAGAAGAAGTATTTTCAGATTTTCTACTTCATTTGTCATACACAGCTTTTATGATGTAACCATGCTTCTTCTATTCCTGGTTTCTTTGTAGCATTTATCATGAAAGGAAGTGAACCTTTGTCAAAGGCTTCTTCTCTATCTATTAAGATACCCATATAATTTCTCTTCTTAAATCTATTTATATACTGTATTATATTTAGGTTTTTTTAAGCCAATAGAATGTCTTTATTAGTCATCCAGCAATTATACTCCATGTTCAGGATCCTAGTGTAGCTCCAATCCTTTCTCATGGGTGAGCTTTTAAACCATAGAAATGATGTTCTGGGTTGCCATGCTTCAGCTCACAAGAAAAATTAGCCTTAAGCAGAACTACAGAGGCCAAAACAGAAGGGAAGTAAATTTATAAACTTTTCCAGAACTACTGTCATTCAGGGATTAGGCCTTTGCTTAATTTTGCAGGTTGTACTGTCTACCTGCTAAGTTTTTTTCATTTAATTTCATATTTTTTTTTCACTTATTCACTTTACATCTTGCTCACTGGTCACCCCTTCCCACAATCCCACAATCTCCCACTCCCCTTCTCCTCTGAGCAGGTGCACCACCTCCCTGGATACCCTCCCACCTGACACATCAGGCCTCTGTGAGGTTAGGCTCATCCTCTCCCACTGACGCCAGACAAGGCAGCCCAGCTAGAAGAACAAAACCCACGTACAGACAACAGCTTTTAAGACAGCCCCCGTTCCACTTGTTTGGGACCCACATGAAGACCAAGCTGCACATCTGCTACACATGTGTGGGGAGGCCTAGGTCCAGCCCATGTATGTTGTTTGATTGTGGTTCAGTCTCTGAGAACCCCACAGGTCCAAGTTAGTTGACTGTGTTGGTTTTCCTGTGGAGTTCTTGTCCCCTTTGGGGCCCACAAATCGTTCCTCCTATTTTTCCATGAGAGTTCCCAAACTCCATGCACTGTTTGGTTCTGGGTGTCTGTGTGAGTTGCTGCTGGTTGGAGCCTCTTAGAGGACAATATGCTCCTGTCTGTAAACATAATAGAGTATCTTTAATACTTTCAGGGATGGTGCTTACCCATGGGATGGGTCTCAAGTTGCACTGGTTATTGGTTGGCCATTCCCTCAGCCTCTGTTCCATCTCCTGTGCCTGTATTACTTGTAGACAGGATAAATTTGGCTTGAAAATTTTGTGGTTGGGTTGGTGTCTCTATAGATCCACTGGGATTCCTGTCTGGCTACAGGAGGTGGCGACTTCAGGTTCCATATCCTCAGTGCTGTGAATCACAGCTAAGGTCATCCCCATTGGTTCTTGGGCATTTCCCTTATCCCAGGCTCTATAACATCCTGGAGATGCCCCCCACCTTCTGTCTTAGTTAGGGTTTTATGGCTGTGAACAGACACCATGACCAAAGCAAGTTTTATAAAAGACAACATTTAATTGAGGTTGGCTTACAGGCTCAGAGGTTCAGTCCATTGTCATCAAGGCAGAAACATGGCAGCATCCAGGCAGGCATGGTACAGGAGGAGCTGAGAGTTCTACATCTTCATCTGAAGGCTGCTAGTAGAAGACTGACTTCCAGGCAACTAGGGTAAAGGTCTTAACCCCACACCCACAGTGACACACCTACTCCAACAAGGCCACACCTCCTAATAGTGCCTCTCCCTGGGAAAAGCATATACAAACCATCACATTCCACTCCCTGGCCCCCATAGGCTTGTTCAAACATGAGTCTATGGAGGCTATACTTAAACATAGCATAATGCAAAATGCATTTAGTCCAACTTCAAAAGTCCCTATAGTCTATAGCAGTCTCAACAGTGTTAAAAGTCCAAAGTTCAAGGTCTCTTCTGAGATTCATTCAATCACTTAACTGTAATCCTTCAAGCAAGACAGGAAACCAGCTGGGCAAAGTCCAAACTCTGCATCTCCATTTCTGATGGCAAAGCAGTCTTCAGATATCCAACTCCTTTTTCATCCTTGTTGACTGCAACTAGGTTCTTTCTCCTGGGCTTGTTCCACTCCCTGTTAGCAGCTTCCCTTGGCAGGCATCCTGTGGCTCTGGCATCTTTAACATCTTGGGTACCCCAAGTCAATTTCAGCTTCACAGCTTCTTGTTCCAGTGTCTGAGATCCACACATGATCTTCTGTGTATCTCCAAAGAGCTGGTGTCGCTTCTCCAGCTCTGCCCTTTGTAGCACTCTAAGTTCAGATTGATCCACTCTGCTGCCACTGCTGTTCTTGGTGGTCATCCCAAGGTACTGGCATCTCCAATATGCTAGGGTCTTCCAATGCAACTATGCTTCACCAAAGCCTCTCATAGGCTCTCTTCATGGTACCAAGCCTCAACTCCTTTGCATGACCCCTTCATTCCTGGGCTGTCAATTACAACTGAGGGTACACTTTCAACAATGGCCTTTCATGGCCTCTCACAGTACCAAGCCTCAGCTGTTCATGATGCCTTCATGCCTTCAAAACCAGTACCACCTGGATGATTCTTACATGTTACCAAGTACAACTGCAGCATGAGGAACACTTGGCTATCTCTGGAATACAGCTTCTTTGTGCTCTCAGAAAACACTTCCCATATTTCACCTCAGTGATGCTGGTCTTTCTTTTTTTTAATTTTTATTTTCTATATTCTATGTTTACATTCCAAAGGCTTTCCCCTTTCCCAGTTCCCCCCCACCATACATCCCATAATTCCGCTCCCCCACAACTATTCCCCAATCATCCCCCCCCCCGCCACGATTTCTCTGTTCTGGGTCTACAAAACTGGATCCAATCTTTTCAGGACCAGGGTCCTCTCCTTTCTTCTTCTTGGGAATCATTTGACTTGCTAATAATGCCTTGAGTATTTAGGGCTTCTGGGCTCATTAATATCCACTTATCAGTGATTACATTTCATGTGTATTCTTTTGTGATTGGGTTAGCTCACTTAGGATGATAGTTTCCAGATCTAACCATTTAGCTACAAATTGCATGAATTCATTTTTTTTAATTGTTGAGTAGTATTCCATTGTATAAATATACCACATTTTCTGTATCCATTCCTCCATTGAGGGATATTTGGGCTCCTTCCAATTTCTGGCTATTATAAACAAGGCTGCTGTAAACATAGTGGAGCATGTGTCTTTATTGTATGCAGGGGAATCCTCTGGGTATATGCCCAGGAGTGGTATGCCAGGGTCCTCTGGAAGTGACATGCCTAATTTTCTGAGGAACCGCCAAACTGATTTCCAGAGCGGTTTTACCATTTTGCAATCCCACCAACAGTGGAGGAGTGTTCCTCTTTCTCCACATCCTCGCCAGCACTTGTTGTCTCTTGAGTTTTTAATCTTAGCCATTCTGACTGGTGTGAGGTGGAATCTCGGGGTTGTTTTGATTTGCATTTCCCTGATGACTAATGATGTTGAACATCTCTTAAGGTGTTTCTCGGCCATCTGAATTTCTTCTGGTGAAAATTCTTTGTTTAGCTCTGTACCCCATTTTTTGATAGGGTTATTTGGTTCTTTGCGGTCTAACTTCTTGAGTTCTTTGTATAGATTGGATATTAGCCCTCTGTCAGATGTGGGGTTGGTGAAGATCTTTTCCCACTTTGTTAGTTGCCGTTTTGTCCTTCTGACAGTGTCCTTTGCCTTACAGAAACTTTGTAATTTTATGAGGTCCCATTTGTCAATTCTTGATCTTAGAGCATAAGCTATTGGTGTTCTGTTCAGAAACTTTCCCCCTGTGTCCATGTCCTCCAGGGTCTTCCCAAGTTTCTTTTCTAATAGTTTCAGTGTGTCTGGTTTTATGTAGAGGTCCTTGATCCACTTGGAGTTGATCTTAGTGCAAGGAGATAAGAGTGGGTCAATTCGCATTCTTCTGCATGTTGACCTCCAGTTGAACCGATGCTGGTCTTTTCTTAATCACCACTCATTTCTTAGCTCCAGCTAACCAGCATCAATTGTTTCAGTAGTCTCTTTCTCCTCTTGAATATAAAGCCAGAGACACATGGCTGAGGCTGCTGAGTTCTGCTGCTTGCAGGAGCTGGAGCATTGGCCCCCTTGTTCTATTACATTATCACTAGCTTCCTTTTTCCCAGCTCCTTCACTGCCTAAGTTGGCTGCCCTGAATCTTGCTCCTTAGACTGACTTTGAACTCAAGAGATCTGCATGCCTGTCTTCTAAGCACTGGGATTAAAGGTGTAGTCCACCAAGCCTGGATTAAAGTTTTTCTTCACCTGGAATTTGCTCGGTTCTAGGCTGGCCTTGAACTCAGAGATCTACTTATCTTTGGCTCCTGGGATTAAAGGCTTGTACTACCAGGCCTGGACCTAAAGTTAACTGGGTGGATCTTGCCCTCAAGGTCACCACTCCTTTAATTCAGCTCCATTTCACTTCCTGGAGTCCCTTTAATACTCACACTATATATTTTGTACTTTTCCTTTCTCAGCTTGCTATGTTTGTTCAAAATTCTCTTCATCAGACTTAACCAGAGAACAAAGTCTTTGTTGGGCTTTTTTGAGACTTCCTTTGCAGATGCAATTAATATAAATCCCTTTACCTTAGCCCTAGGCAGTCTCTTCAGACAGTGGCAAAAAGCAGCCATGTTCTTCACCAAAACATCACAAAAACAGTCTCTCAGCCACATATTAAAGTTCTTCTCCACTGAAACCTCTTGGGCTGTCAGACCTACACAGTTCAAATGTCCCTCAGCACCACTGTCTTCCATATTCCTACTAGTCTGGCCCATTAAGCCCCACTTAAAGAATTCTGTGGCTTTCCAAATCCAAAGTCCCAAAATCCACATTCTTCCAAACAAAAGCATGGTCAGGCCTATCACAGCAATACCCCAGTCCCTGGTACCAACTTCTGTCTTAGTTAGGGTTTCACTGCTGTGAACAGACACCATGACCAATTTAAGTTTTATAAAAGACAACATTTAATTGAGGTTGGCTTATAGGCTCAGAGGTTCAGTCCATTGTCATCAAGGCAGAAACATGGCAGCATCCAGGCAGGCATGGTACAGGAGGAGCTGAGAGTTCTACATCTTCATCTGAAGGCTGCTAGTAGAAGACTGACTTCCAGGCAACTAGGGTAAAGGTCTTAACCCCACACCCACAGTGACACACCTACTCCAACAAGGCCACACCTCCTAATAGTGCCACTCCCTGGGAAAAGCATCACACCTTCCCACCCCATTCAGTTGCAGATTTCCATTCATTCTAATGGCCATCTAGCCATCTCTCTTGTTCTTCCACACCCCTGATCCTGAATCCCCTATTCCCCTCCCTATTCCCCCTCCCACCCAGTTCCCTCCCTCCATCTACTTCTTATGAATATTTTATTCACCATTCTAAGTGAGATTCAAGCTTCCTTAGTTGTGCCTTCCTTCTCATTTAGCTTCTTTGGGTTAGTGGAGTATAACATGATACCTGTATTTTATGTCTACTATCCACTTATGAGTATATACCATGCATGATCTTCGAGGTCTGGGTTACCTCACTCAGGATGATATTCTCAAATTCCATCCATTTGTCTGCAAAATTCATTATGTCTTTGTTTCTCATAGCTAAATAATATCCCACTGTGCAGATGCACCACATTTTCTTTATCCAGTCTTCAGTTAAAGATCATGTAGGGATTTTTTTTTCAGTTTCTGGCTATTCTGAATAAATCTGCTATGAACATAGTTGTGCAAGTGTCTTTTTGGAATGTTGGAACATATTTTGGATATATGCCCTGGAGTGGTATATCTGGGTCTTGATGTAGAGCTATTCCCAGTTTTCTGAGAAACTGCCAAATTTATTTCCAAAGTGGTTGGTCTAGTTTGCATTCCCACCAGCAATGAAGAAGGGTTCCCCTTGCTCCACATTCTTGACAACATATGGGATCTTTGAGTTTTTTTATATTAATCATTCTAATGGGTATAAGATGGAACCTCAGAGTTGTTTTCATTTACATTTCCCTGATGAATAAGGACTTTGGACCATTTCTTTATGTGTTTCTCAGAAATTGAGATTCCTCTTATTGAGCCTTCTGCTTAGCTCTGTACCCCATTTTTTAAATTGGGTTATTTGGGTTTTATTTATATTTACCCAAAACTCACACGTGGGGGAGAGGCTATGCCACTTGGATTGACATTGCTCCCAACAAGAATCATACATTAGCAAAAAACCCTGGTGCCAGACATGAGTAACTTCCTTTTCAGTGGTTATAGTCCAAGGTAGTCCAAGTGACTCCCCAAAGAAAATACACTTACTGCTATTGCCCTTGGTTCCCTTTCAGAGGTTGAGGATAACTTCCTTCCTGTGCTATAAATTCCATAGTACCAGAAATTACTATAAAAGCTGCCAACAGAAGGAAGCTATTAATAATCCTACCCAATTATGACACCAATGAACTACAACAATGATCAGCATATCTATAATAATATGGTATGAGGCACTCACATGTTTATAGCTTGAGGAACCAATAGCTTATTGGACTTAAAGCTCATTCAAGAGGAGGGAAATCGTGCCTGGTATAAGAAACCTATCCAAATACACAGGACTAGTGAGATCATGGATCTTAGAAGAGAATCTACTACTGTCACCATACTACAGCAATATAACTACATTCTACAACTTATCATTCTATATCATTAAAGAACCCTGCCTTTAAAGGAAATGAAGACCATTATGGAAAAACACAATTCAATGCAATGTAGAAATCAACACATTGTAAGGACTCCAGCCCCAGTGGATACGTCTATAACACACACTGAGGGGACATCAACATTGCTAAAGAAGGAGTAGAAAATGTTTAAGAGTCATAATGCCAGGAAGTCTTCTGTGAGGCTGTGTTTCCTAAAAATGACTCCATATAGACATGCTAATGCAGAAAGGGGGAAAGTCTCGGGTTGTTCAGCCATTAGACAAAGAACTACAGGCAACCAACAATGTCTCAGAGAGGAAGAATTAATCTCTCACAGGGATGAGCACCCTATTTTGTTTTTCAATACAAAGTGACCAACCCCCAAAACGTATGCATACAAACAACAAAAAAAAAATTGAAGGTTGTATTTACATATTTATATGTGTATTTGTGTGTGTTCAAGACTAATGATCAGAGAAAACAGTGTTATCGATATGAGAGTACAGAGGAACAGAAAGGGCTGGAGGGAGGGGACATGGGAGGGGCTAGAGGGAAGAAAGAAAGGTGGAGATGATGAAATTAGATTTCAATTAAAATTTTGTATTAATACAACTCATAGACCATATGAAGCTCAAGACCAAAGTGTGAATGCTTCAGTACTACTTAGAAGGGGGAACAAAATAATTATGGCAGGTAGAGAGAGGGAGGGAGAGGGAGGGGAAAAGGGCACAGGATCAGGTGTAGGAGGAGTTGGGTGAGAAGTCAGGAAATTGAACAGAGGTATATAGCAGTAGGGGATGGGGAACTGGAGGTAGCCACTAGAAAGTCCCAGATGCCAGGAGAGCAAGAGGCTCCCAGGGCCCAACAGGGATGACATTAGCTGAAATACCCAACAAAGTGGAGAGAAAACCTGTAGAGACTATATCCAGAGGTTAGGCACAGTCCATGGTTGAGGGATGGGGCCACCCACCCATCTCAAAAATATTAACGCAGAATTGTTCCTGTCTAAAGGAAATATAGGGACAAAGAGTGGAGTAGAGACTGACGGAAGGGCCATCCAGAGACTGCCCCACCTGGGGATCCATCTTACATGCAGACACCAAACCCAGACACTATTGCTAATACCAAGAAGTGTTTGCTGACAGGAGCCTGGCATAGCTGTCCCCTGAGAGGCTCTGCCAGAGCCTGACAAATACAGAGGCAGATGCTCACAGCCAAACAGCAGACTGAGCACAGAGACCCCAGTGGAGGAGTTAGGGAAGACTGAAGGAGCTGAAGGAGTTTGCAACCCATAGGAAGAACAACAATATCAACCAACCAGACCTCCCCTCAGAGCTCTTAGGGACTAAGCCACCAACCAAAGAGAACACATGGAGAGAAACATGGCTCCAGCGGCATATGTAGCAGAGGATGGCCTTGTTGGACATCAGTGAGAAGGGAGGCCCTTGGTCCTGTGAAGGCTCAATTCCCCAGTGTTTAGGAATGCTAGGGCAGTGAGGCAGGAATGAGTGGGTGGGAGGGGGAGCATCCTCATAGAAGCAGGGGGAGGGGGTATTGGATAGGGTTTATGGAGGGGAAACTGGAAAGGGGGATAACATCTGAAATGTAAATAAATAAAATAACCAATAAAAAATAAAATCATTTAGGATAAAAATATAACATGCTCAAGATCCATACCTCCCAGTTTTTGTATTAATAATAATAGCAATAAATTATGGTGAATATAGAAATAGCAAATGAAGGAATTTAGGGAAGGAGGCAAGGAAAAATAAAAAATAAAGGAAAAACAATGTTGAAAATGATAGAAAAACTGAGGAATGTAACAAAATGTTATGAAGACAATGGGAAAAGAGCCAGATATTATGAAACTTCAAGTTCAGGGCTAGTGAGATGGCTCAGAAGATAAAGGCATTTTGAAAGCTGAGTCCAGTCCCTAGCAACTACATGGTAGGAGAGAACTAAAGTCTGCAAGTTTTCCACTAAACTTTACATGAATCCTGTGACATTTGTGTGAGCATATATACACAAAAATAAACTAATGAATGTAATGAAACAATAAATAAAAAGAAAAGGAACAACAAAAATAAAAAAGTCTTTTTCCAATAATGAGTAAGTTAGAAACAAAGTTAAAGAGTTATGAAGCAAAAAAAAAAAAAAAAAGCTATGAAGGGAAATTAAAATAAAACCATAATGGGCTGGAGAGATGGCTCAGCCGTTAAAGGCTAGGCTCACAACCATAAAACCATAATGCCAGTTTTTTTCTGTTTTCACAAATAAGATTGCATCAAAATATTACTGAAAGTACAATAATACCATTGAAAGGGGAAAACAGGAATGAAGAAGAAAACTGCAAAAAAGGAAAGGAATGAAAAACATTGCCTAATAGTGGAAAAATGTGTAAACAAGTGTGAGGGAGAATAAAAGATTAAAACATAAAAATGTAAAATATGATAAAGTGAAAATACTACTAAAAGTAAGTTGCTAAGAAGCATTCCTGGGCTGGTCCGAGGCCTCAGGCACAGATGGAGCAGAGGACAGCCTTGTCTGGCCTCAGTGGGAGAGAATGCACCTAATCCTGTAGAGACTTGATGCCCCAGGGAACTGGGATGCCCAAGGTGGAAGGTGAGGTGGGGAGTGTTGGGTGGGTGAGGGAGCACCCTCTCAGAGTCAAAGAGGAGGAGGGAGGGTTTGAAGAACTCTTGGAGTGGGGACTGGGAAGGGGGCAACATTTGGAATGTAAATAAAGAAAACAATATTTTTTTAAAGTAATTTGGCAAAGTACTCAATACATTGGTCTTGAAAATACTACTAAATGTGTAGTAAAAAGAAAATTAGGGGGAAAAGAAAGGGCAAATAAGAGGACCTACTGCCAGTTCTATCTAGGGTGTCAGTTGAACTTGGGGAGTCTGGTTTTTCATGTGCTTTATGCTGAGGTTGAGCCTGGACAGGAAGAGTATCCAGTTGCTACTGCAACCATGTTCACTTTAGTAGCTTCCTTCCCCCTTCCCGCGCCCCCCATCCCCCGCAAACCAGGAGCCTATGCTGACCACTTTTGCCTGTGTAGTGTGTGAGCCTGGCTCCCTTCTTCCACCTCCCCAAACATTTCCAACTCATAACTCCTGGGATGCCTGGTGTTCTAGCTAGGGCTGTTTCCTAAACGCATTGAGGGTTTGGGAAGTAGCTGGAGAACTGATGTTTGCACAGGATAACCCCCCGTTGTATTTGCCACGGCCCCAAAGAATTTACCTCTCTGCTGGAGGGATTCAGTTTTGGGTATTGTGCATTCCAGTGGGCTTTAGTGATGAGCTAGGGCTCTTTAATGGTGAATGGCTCATAAATGGCTCAAGAGGTGAGTCTAAGCATTGACCACAGGCTCAAGGCCATCAAACTCTAGGGTTACTCCAAGTGGAGGGTTTCTTCTGTCCATGGAGGGCAGGGCTACTTTTTTTCTGTGCACTTTATTACCTGAGCGGAACCTCTGAGGACCCACTTTTCAGCTTGTCAACATCTGGTCTTCTTGTTCTCCATAACTGGCTCCGAGGCTTGACTCTTAGAGCCTTAGCAGGTTGGTTGACTGTGATTATTTGACTGTGGCTGCCATCTGTTCTCAGGCCCCTAACAGAGCCCAAAACAATAGGTTTCAAACAAAATGAAATTCAAAATGGAATTGTTTTGTCCAGTGGAGCATTCAGTCTCTTACTAAAACCTGTAAGTGGATATGAGACTTTCCCTCCTTTCCCTCCTCCCAGCTCCTTCCCACACATACCTATCCTCTCCCCCAGATCCGCTTCCCTTCCATTTCCTTTCAGAAAGAGCAGGCTTCCAGCAGAGGGCAGCCAAACAGGAAAAAAAAAGATATAATAAGACAAAGCAAAAGGCCTCATATCTAGGCTGGGCAATGCAACTCAATAAGAGAAAGAGTCCCAAGAGCAGATAAAAAGTTGGAAGTATACCCACAGTCCCACAAAAGCAGCAAGCTAACAGCTATGATATATACACAGAGGACCTGGTGCAGACCCCTGCAGGCCCCCTGCTTGCCTCTTCAGTCTCTATGAGCCCATATGAGCCCTGCTTAGCTGATTCAGTGGGCCACATTTTCCTGGTGTCCTCCATCCCCTCTGACTCCAACAGTCTTTCCTCTCTGTCTTCTGCACAGTGGCTTGAGTACCAGGGGCACTGGCCCGTTGGACACCTCCAATTTAAACTCTCCCCACATAATGTTCAGCTCTTGGTCTCTACATGTACTCCCATTTGCTGCCAGAGAAACCTGTCTGATGACTTCTGGACAAAGCACTTATCTATGAGTATGGAAGAGTATGATTTGGAAAATTTTTAATTGACTTTTTTTTCCCAGTGGTGTTTGCTTCTATCCTAGGTTTCTGGACATTCAGACAGTATAGGGCATGTGCTACCTCTCATGGCACAGGACCTCAAATTAAACTAAACATTGGTTTGCCACTCCTACAAGTTCTTTGCCACCATTGTTCCAGCACATCTGACAGAAGGACAGATTATAGGTCAAGATTTTTGTGGCTGGGTTGGTGTCTAGGTTTCTCTTCCCATAGCCTGCAAAGTACCTTCTGGTGCCAAAGAGACTAGAACTTAGGGGTGAGGGCTCCATGCAGACACCAGCTCAACCTCTCTACATATGGCCCTACTGTCAGTTTTCAGAGAAAGACCCCTGCCCTAACATTACCCTGGGTTGATTCGGGATCTCCAGTAGATAATAGAAGTCAACAACTCAACCAAATGCAACTCAGTTCCACCACTGGAAACATTGCCTGGCTACAAAAGATGGCCAGTTCATACTCCATATCTTCCAAATACTAGAGGTTTGCACTAGGGACAACCTCATAGACTCTAGGATGTTTCCCCTGAACTAGGTTTCCATACTACCCTCATGCTCCCCAATTCCAGCTGATTCTCCCCCATACTCTTCTCTTTCAGACCTCCCTCTACACCTGATCTTTCCTTCTACAGTTCCCACCTTCCCCTAAAGGCTATCCACCAAATTTATTCTATTTCCCCTTCCCAGGGAGGTCTATGCATTCCCCTGAGACCACTCCTCTTTACCTAACCTCTCTGGGTCTATGGATCATAGCTTGATTATCATTTACTTAATAGCTAATATCCACATATAAATGAATATTTGACTTTCTGGGTCTGGATCACCTCGCTCAGCGTGATTTTTTTTCTAGTTGCATCCAACTGCCTGTGAATTTCATGATGTCTTTGTTTTTAACAGTGAGCAGTATTCCATTGTGTAAATGTACCACATTTTTTTTTTATCCATTCTTTAGTTGAAGGATATCTAGGTTGTTTCCAGTTTCTGACTATTACAAATAAAGCTACTATGAACATAGTTGTGCAAGTGTCCTTGGGGGATGTTGCAGCATCTTTTGGGTGTGTGCCCAGGAGTGGTATAGCTGGGCGTTGAGGTTGATGATTTCCAATTTTCTGAGGAACCGCCATATTAATTTCCAAAGTCGTTGCACAAGTTTGTACTCCCACCAACAGAGGATGAGTGTTCCCTTACTCCACATTCTTACCAGCATGAGCTGTCACTTGTGTTTTGGGTCTTAGCCATTGTAACAGATGTAAGAAGGAATCTCAACATAGTTTAGGTTTGCATTTCCCTGATGGCTAAGGATGTTGAAATTTTTTTTGTAAGTTTTTCTGAGCCATTTGAGATTCCTCTGTTCAGAATTATCTGTTTAGATCTGTACCCCATTTTTATTGGATTATTTTGTTGATAACTTCCTGAGTTTTCTCTATATATTTTGTATACTAGTCCTCTATTGGATGTGGTATGGGTGAAAATCTTTTCCCATTCTGTAGGCTACCATTTTGTCCAATTGACAGTCTTCTTTTCCTTACCAAATGACCTTAGTTTTATGAGATAAACTTTATTAAACATTGAAATTAGTACCTTTGCTACTATTGTGTTCAGAACATTGTCTCCCATACCAAAAATTTTCAGGTTATTTGTCACTTTGTCTATCAAGTTCAATGTATCTGTTATTATGTTGAGGTCTTTGATCCACATGGACTTATATTTTGTGTAGGAGGATAAATATCGATCTACTTGCATTCTTCTACCTGTTGACATTCAGTTTGACCAGCACCATTTGTAGAAGATGTTTTCTTTTTTCCAGTGTGCACTTCCAGTTATCTTATTTCTTGGCTTCTTTATTAAAAACAAAACAAACAAACCAAAAACAAAAAACAAAAAACAAAAAACCCAGGTAACCACGGGTATGTGAATTTATGCCAGACTCTTCAATTTGATTCCAT
Organism: Apodemus agrarius; assembly: GCA_964023405.1. NCBI lineage: Eukaryota > Metazoa > Chordata > Mammalia > Rodentia > Muridae > Apodemus > Apodemus agrarius. Next base: position 14,638,281 of record OZ030010.1, read on the forward strand.
TGATTAGCATGATGTTTTTGCCAAAACTATGCTATTTTTATTACTATAATTATTTAGAAAAACTTGAAATTGGGAATGGTGAAACCCTCAGCAGTTCTTTTATTATTCAGGATTGGTTTACCTATCTATCATTGGGTTCTTTTGTTGTTATTGTTTTTGTTGTTGTTTCCATATGAAGTTGAGCATTATCCTTTCAAGATCTGTAAAGACTTGTGTGGGAATTTTGATGGGGATTGTGGTGAATCTGTAGATTAATTTTGGTAGGGTGGCCAATTTTTACTATGTCAATTTTACTGATCCATGAGAATAGGAGATAGTTCCACCTCCAATTTCTTTCTTCAAAACTTGAAGTTTTATCATACTAGTCTTTCACTTACTTGATTAGAGTTACCCCTAAGATATTCCATAGTATTTGAAACTACTGTGAATGGTGTTGTTTCCCTGATTTCTTCCTCATCACTAAGGGAGACTGCAGCATGGAGGTCAATGTGAGTTCAAGATCAGCCAGGGCTACAGCATGAGACATTGTCTCAAAAACAAAATTGCATTGAAAGTGGTGAAATAAAAAAGGTGTAAAGAATTCTAGTTTTCAAATTGATCACACACAGCACCTGCCTGCCTTCATTTCTAGTGTAGCAGATTAGCATCTAAGATACATTGTTTTGCTTATGCATTGTTTGCTCAATTCTCTATTCCTTCACTTCCCTGGAGGATTGTATCTTTATTGGTTATACCATCAATCTCCAGTATGAAATGAAATAATCAGGCCAAATAAAGGTTTATTTTTAATAGGAGAGTAATACATTTAGTTTTATTTCAAAAAAATCACACCACTTTTCAAGCTGCTGCAAAGTGTTGTGTGCAGTTTTTTTTCCATTACAGATCCACTTTATTTTTTTAAGATTTATTTATTTATTTTATGTATATAAGCGTTCTAATTGTACATTCACCTACGTGCCAGAAGAGGGCATCAGATCCCATTAAGGATGGTTGTGATCCACCATGTGGTTGCTGGGATTTGAACTCAGGACCTCTGAAAGAGCAGCCAGTTCTCTTAACCACTGAGCAATCTCTCCAGCCCTACAAATCTTTCAAAGGATTGTTTGTTTGTTTGTTTTTGTGTCAGTACCACAAGCCTCTTTTTTAGAGTAATAGCCCCAAATTCTCCCTCCAAAATAAGAACTCCATTCTAGTAAATGCATACAATTACAATAAACTAGACTCTTAAAATGACAGCCAAAACAATTTTCAAAAGCTTATTGAAAAGAATGTAGGCATTTTTTAAAAAAAAATCCCCACAGTCGTAAACATAGATTGAAGTTTTTCAGCCAAGGTAGAAGCTGAGATCAAAACAAGATATATAAAAATCTTCACTCATTTGCTGTACTGAACCAGCAGTGCAAATATAAATCTTGTCAAAAATGTACAAACTCTCAGGCAACAATGAACATCGTTTTTAGTTGTTCATTCTAAGAAATATAAAAGCTTAAGGGCCAAACAACTGCTAACGTATAGGCATCAGAAACCATCTAACTTAGGACATTCACCACAGAACACCGATAAGTGATGTACAATAATGTGAAGGACAGTTTGGGGGAAAAACTTTATTGTAACAATCCTGAGAAGATATACCAGAAAAATAACAGGGTACCAGTTTAATGTCTTTCAGTCCTTTTAAAGTCTGTGCCCTAAAATCTAAAGCCTACAGAAAGCCTTATCTTTCTGTAGGCTGAGATTTTGCTAGCACGGCAGTAATTATTAGGAAGGAGAAGCGACCTGGGTGAAATGTGTTTACTCATCACAGATGATGTCCCAGTTGCCTAGGATCAGAACAGCGTCATGGATTTCTGGGAAATGTTCATGCATAAAAATATTGCCTTCGATGATTTAAACTTGTCCCCATACAACAGTACATTGTCAACCCTCAGTGAAGCCTTTAAAAAGAAACAGCTAGGTTGAAAAATAGGTTACCGGAAGTAAATACAGCACCAGCCTTTAAAGCTATCAAGTCAGCGATTCTCTCAATTATGAAATCTTGAGAAGTCATTTTCTTTTCTTAAAGTCCAGGTGATGGCAATATTTCTAACTTCATCCCTGGCCCCTTTTTGCAACATCCCTATCTTGTGCATCATTATCTGCTCCATCCATTTTGGGTAAATCTACATTCTCATCACAACTCATGTGGTCCATCATCTCAGAAAAACAGTCCAAAAATATGGCATGTCTGCATCTGAATCATCTTCCCAGTCTTTTCAGTCATTAAAACCCACACAAAGCCAATGAAAAGTTACACGTTCCTTTAAGAGCCTTGGTCACGATTGGCCAGATTCTCCAATTTTTAGCAGCATAAAATGAATCTAGCTGTTCTTTTCCTACTTACGATCATTTGGATCAGTATGGTTTTGAATAAGAGATATATTTCCTTTAATTGTTTAAAATTATTACTCCTTTATGACAAGTGAAATTAGGTTTGGAATTTTTAGGACTTTGTAGTAGACTGTCCTCAAAATAAAATTCAATGTTCGCACTTTGCACAAATAGGTTGCATGGTGAACCTGGCATAGAATGAGTAAACAGTTAGGTGGGCCTCACTGGCCCCAGCAACCTTGATTGAGACTCCAGCCTTTTCTTCCTCTTCTAAATCCTTTCCAGGAAGGCTCAGGGAGCTTAGCATTGATCCCAAGAATGCAGCACAGGACAGAAACTCCTTAGTCCCAGAGGAGAGGAAAATGTAGGGGAAGAGGGTATGAGGACAGAGAAAACCATGCATCAGTGAGAAGGGTTGGGCACAGATGCTTGTTTTTTTTGCTTGTTTGTTTTTGTTTTTTAAAAACAAGTATTTTAGTGGGCAGTTGTTGTAGTGCATGGGTTGGTTCTTTATTTATTTAAATTTCCACCCTTCCCTTGTTTACTTGTTAAAAGGAAAATTATTTTCTTGCCAAATACGGTTGCTTTGTGTTACTTAATATCTTCTTTCTATTCAAGAATAATAAATTATCATGTTGATAAGTATAGTTTCTTAATAGGTCCTGATTACATTTTTGCCACAATGCCTATTTTCGTTTCAATTTTATGAAGAAAATGTAGGTCAGCAAGTCAGTAATATAAGATTAAGGAATGGATAAGCACACCTCATCCTGTGTCTTCTTCATTACATATTTCAAGTTACCATATGGATGGTGAGGAGAAAAAAATGTGTCACAGCTGAAGACCTAATGAAGAGGTAACATAGGTGAAAAATACCACATGTCTGCCTCTAATGTGTAAGTTTGTTTGCTGTTCAGCACAAACAGCTTTATCTGGCTAAAAAACGATAAATAAAAACTTGAGATTTCACTGAATAGAGAAGCTGGTAGGAGTTCATTATAACCATCTCGAAGTGGTTTTCAACTTTCCTAATGCTGTGACCCTTTAATACAGTTTCTCCTGCTGTGGTGACCCCCCCAACATAAAAAAATATTTTGTCTTTACTTCATAACTGTAAATTTGCTACTGTTATGAATTATAATGTAAATATCTGATATGTAGGATGGTCTTGGGTGACCCCTGTGAGAAGGTTTTTGACCCCAAAGGAGTCACAGGCACAGGTTGAGATCCACTGATCTAGACTGTTTATGTCAACTGCGAGTTTGCCCAAAGGTCACTAGAAATGATATCTGACATCATGATTGATGTACGTAGTAAAAAGGATTACATGCTAACTTGTATTTCTTTTAGCTTTACAGATTATAGAGTTGGAAAAGACGCCATTTATTTCATGGACTTTTAGCATTGGTTAGTAGTACTTTTTAGTTGCAAAGCTGAAGAGTTATAAATGTATTAAAGAAACAAGGCTGGGGATGTGACTAAGTAACAGAATATTTGTCTAGTATGTCCCCAGCAATACACACACACACACACACACACACACACACACACACACACACGCATGCACACACACATACATGTCACGCATCCAAATTCAGTGTGCCATGAAAGGAATTATAGCAAGCTGCTTACAGTACACAAGAAATTAACAGATGCCCAATGCCTACCTACTCATTCGCCCAGTCTTTACATGGAGAAACAGGGGATCTGAACCAACTTATCTCAATCCAACATTCAAGGCAATGGGAATAGCATAGGAAGTTGTGAGATCAGCACCAAACAAAGGGTTGGGGACTCTAAAGATAAATTTGCAGTGCTTTCCATCACTCTCACACCCATTGCCTGATAGAGTAAGGGCTAGATAAGAAGCTGGGAAAAGCATGGTGGAACATGGGATGTGGTACGGCACCCTCATGGAAACAAACCTCAAGCAGCACTGACCATGAAAATAGAAGTGGGTGAGGGAATCCGAACCTAAGAGACTATCAACATGCATCCAGCCCCCAACAGCCCCCATACAGACACCCTGATTATAATAGAGAAAACATAAACACATCACAGGAAGTTTGTGAGAAAACTTGCTTTAGTATCCTGCCAAGCAGAACTCAGGTAAACACAGTAATTGGACCTCCCCCTCCGGAAAGAACATTATCTGGGAACATACTGCCTTATATTTTATTTTGATGCTTATCTATACATGTATTATTTTAATATTCAATATATTTTAATTTTTAATTTTCCTTATACATGTGTACTTTTAAAATATTTATACTTATGTATTTTTAATGTTTAATTGTTGCATTATACTTGTAATTCATTGGAAAGGCTTTTGTCTATCCCTCTTTTTTCTATAACTAGTATATAGTATTTTTTAAATGCTTTTCATATCTCTATTCCATGTACTTTCTTTTTATCTTTACCTTGTTTTTAAACTTTTTCTCATTTAATCCTCTCTTCACTGCTTAGGACCCCCACACCCCCCCCAAAAAAAATACCTAGTTCTTCTGTCTCTGAATGTTATAAGGGCTACGACTGAGTGAAGTTAACCCTAGGACAGCTGTTGAACCAGCATCATTGCTGCTGTGTTGGCTTTCCTCCAAACATAAAATTTCCTCCAGTATACATTAAGAAAACCCACTGGGAAGATTCAAGAAAAATAAAACAAGGAAGAACAGTGGAAAAAATTAAAAATCTGAAGGATACAAAGTGAAAAGAAAAACAAAGTCCATTTCACTATAAACTGACAACTTGATATCAGAGAACATAATGAAATATTTTCAATGAGACAATGAGATAGTTGCAATGTCAGGAAAATATTTCAGAGTCCTTCTTTTAAAAAGTATTAATGACCATGTAGAAGACTCAAAAATAACAAAATTAATTCAAGGCAGGAATATTACCAAAGTAGATAAAATAATCTATAACTATGAGCAAAAATTTTAAACCATGTTGGGGAAAAAAATCATCAAGTAAATTGGAGATGCTAAAAAAGGGTCACACAGAAATTCTGAAGAAGAATCATTCAGTCATATGACAAGTACAGAACAAGTTATCAATGGAAAGACCAAACAGAAGAATGGATTTCAAAAGAGAGGACAAGGTTGTGACAATAATTATACAAACATATATAAACATTAAAAATTCTTTCCAAGGAATCTGGGATACATTCAAGAAACCAAACCTGAGAATATGTGGGGTGGAAATAGGAGCGGAGACAAGGTCAAAAGGCTGAGTGTATCATAAAATTATAGTTGCTAAACTTTTAAAATTAATGAAATAGACTTTGAAACACACACACACACACACACACACACACACACACACACACAGAGAGAGAGAGAGAGAGAGAGAGAGAGAGAGAGACAGAGACAGAGAGAGACAGAGACAGAGAGACAGAGAGACAGAGAGCTGCATTTAGAACCCCAAATAGAGATAGCCAGACAAGAACCTCTTCAATGCATAGTCTAGTTACGTTAGCAAAGGGAAACTACTAAAAGGAGAAAAACTAATATACAGAGGCAAAATAACCCCACAATAATATTATTTCTTTCATCAGCACCAAAAGAGCCAGAATACAGCAGGTAGTAGTTTGCCTTTAATCCCAGCACTCAGGAGGTAGAGACAGGCAAATCTCTGTGAGTTTGAGGTCAGCCCTGTCTACAGAATAAATTTCAGGACAGCAGTGAGATCTATCTAAAAAAAAAGTCAGAGAACTATGAGAAAATAATCGTTAATCATGAGAAAATAGATGTGCACAAGTCAGTCAGTACTGCAGAAAAGTCTGTCTCTCTGTGTCTCTATGTCTGTGTCTCTCTGTCTCTGTCCCTCTCATCCAGGTCTCTCTATTTGGTCCTATAGTTCTGGTGTCCTGGAACTCACTATGACTTCACTGTCACAGAGATCCACTTGTCTCTGCCTCCCCAGTGCTGAGATGAAAGGAAAACTATTCACAAAAGAAGACAGATGATTCCAGGAGCCTTCTAGGCTTCCTGAGCCATTTTGGGACTACTGAGTCATCTTGCCCTGTTAACTAAGTTAACTACAGGTTATTGTCCAATAATGAAAGACAGGTATTGTGGGACTACCACCGTTGAGGCATTCACCCTCGGTTCCTCAGAAAACTGGGCATAACACTTCCAGAGGACCCTGCTATACCATTCCTGGGCATATACCCAGAGGATTCCCTGGCATGCAGTAAGGATACATGCTCCACTATGTTCATAGCAGCCTTGTTTATAATAGCCAGAAGCTGGATGTCCCTCAATGGAGGAATGGATACAAAAAATGTGGTATATTTACACAATGGAATACTACTCAGCAATTAAAAACAATGAATTCATGAAATTCTTAGGCAAATGGTTGGAACTGGAAAATATCATCCTAAGTGAGGTAGCCCAATCACAAAAGAACACACATGGAATGCAGTCAGTGATAAGTGGATATTAGCCCAGAAGCTCTGAATACCCAAGACACAACCCACATATGAAATCATTCCCAAGAAGAAGGAAGGAGAGGGCCCTGGTCATGGAAAGGCTTGATGCAGCATTGTAGGGGATTGCCAGGACAGAGAAGTGGGAGGGGGTTGATTGGGGAACTGGCAGAGGGAAGAGGGCTTATGGGACTTTTGGGGAGGGGGGACCAGGAAAGGGGAAATCATTTGGAATGTAAACAAAGAATATAGAAAATAATAATAAAAAACAAGCGTACAAAAAAATGAAGTAAAATATTCTTTGAGAGAAAACATCTTCAATATTATCTAATAAACTGTGCTTGTATATTACCATAAAAAAATCAAGTACCTACTGGGTTACTGGGTTCTCCACTTCTAGATGTAACTTAGCTACTGTTATTATTTTAAGGCTGAATATCACACACACACACACACACACACACACACACACACACACACTGTGCTCATGCCCATCCCCTTGGTTCTGTTTCTCTTAAGAATACTGACTAAATGGGTGAAGAAGGGGTGATTTTTCGAGCAACAGTGATTCAAGATGGCAGCCACCACAGGCTCGGGAGTAAAAGTCCCAAGAAATTGCCGACTGTTGGAAGAGCTGGAAGAAGGCCAGGAAGGAGTAGGCGGCGGCACAGTAAGCTGGGGTCTGAAGGGCCAAGAAGACATGACACTTACAAGATGGACAGGCATGATAATTAGACCTCCACAAACAATATATGAAAACCGAATATACTGCGGTAAAGTAGAATGTGGGCCTAAGTACACAGAAGCACCCTGTCTGTAAGATTTGTAACAAGAGTCTGTATGAGCAGTGTGAGCAGTTCAAACGTAGTGGTGGATCTAAGAGCCACGGCAGTGCTGGCCAAGTGGCAGAACTCCCACAGCATCAAAGTCATCCTGCAGGAACTATGGTGCCTGATGCTGTCAAAAGAGAACATGAAGCTGCCACAGCTACCAAAAGGACAGTGTTACAGCAATTAATCACCAAGGCCCCGGCCTCCCCTCCCCATCCAAGCCAAGTCTTCGTTTTCCGCAGTGGTGAATTTTCTAGATACATCTGTAGACCTCAAAGTACTGGAGAGGAAGCCTTGCTCAGACTTCGTCCAGAGACATTGTTCTGATACTGACTTCTTATCCATTTGAACTACCTAAGTTGTGCTGTGTAACATCATCTGTCAAGTGAAAAAAAAAAGAATACTGACTAAAAAACAGAATTAGTCAAACACAGAATATGTTCCCTTAAGAGATTAATGTGCTTGACTCATAGCTAAACCATCCAAGAAAAAGGAGAAAAGACTCAAGTTAACAAAACTGGAGATGAAAGGGGTGGGGTTCTAACAGACTCCAGTAATATTGTTGTGGTGACTTGAATATAAAATGTCTCCCATAGCTCTGTGTGTTTGAAAATCTGGTCTTCAGTTGGTTTTACTGCTAGGGAATGCTGTGGTACCTTTAGGAAGGAAGGTTTCCTGGAGGAAGTACATCATTAGGGGGGTGGGCTTTGAGATTTTATAGCCCATTCCCACTTCCTGTCTCTTCTTCCTTTCTCTGATGCATGCAATATAATATGGATGCAATATAACCAGCTTGATTAATTCTCCTGCCACTGTGACCTGTGTGGCCTGATGCTGTGGATTCGGAGGTATGAAAGCTGGAAGATTGAGGGACCATGTAGTCTGTGTTCCACATAGCTAAAGAGCTGCAGAGGCAAGGCAGTGTGTGGCGGGTCAGAGTCCCTGAAAGGAGGACTTCAGAGGCCATTGCATGGAACTGTGGTAGTGAAACCTGGGTTACAGGAGGAACTTCAAGATATTGGAGATGTCAGAGTCATTGAATATCTGCCAAGGAAGGCAGATTACAGGGAGTAGAAGTAGCGCAAGATAGAGGCCATGTTTTTTAGGCAGCAAAACTGTATATACAGTTACCTAAGCCCTGTGGAACTGAGTTGATGCTATCTGGTACCCCAGATGCTAGACATGGAGCTGCAGGATTTGGTGTTTGGCTTGCTTTTGGTGTTTCAGTGTTGCCCTTGCTCAGTCTTAATTCACTATGTTCCTGTTCTGGAAATGGTTACTCTGTGCCAGGTAAATTTTGGAAGTATAAATTCACTGCTGAATTCTATCAAGCTTTTAAGGAAGCTATACTACCAAAGATTCTCAAACTGTCCCACAAAATAGAAAGGGAAGGAACATGACCAACATCCTTTTATGAAGCCAGTGTTAGCCTGATACAAAACTGAATAAACTATTTTTTAAATTTTCTTTTTAGATAGGGTCTCTTTAGGTAGCCTTGGCTGTTTTGTAACTTGCTATATAGACCAGGCTGGCCTCAAGCTCACAGAGATCTGCCTGCCTCTTCCTCCCAAATTCTGAGATTAAAGGCATGTGCTGCCACTCCCAACTAAAAACACAATTTTAAAAGAACCCTGTAGACAAATTTCCATGAGCATGGATGGAAATTTTTTTTAACAAAATTCTTTTAAAATAAATATAAGAACTCATTAAGATCATATTTCACAACCTTGTTGATTTTATCCCATAGATACAAGGTTGACTCAACATACAAAAACACTAAGTATAATAGTATGCTATGACAATTGACTTAGGGACAGAAAGCACATAATCTTCTTATGGAGAGGCCCCTGGTCCTGGAAAGGTTCAATGCAGCAGGGTAGGGGAATACCAGGACAGGGAAGCGGGAAGGGGTTGATTGGGGAACAGGGGGAGGGAAGAGGGCTTATGGGACTTTTGGGGAGGGGGATCCAGGAAAGGGGAAATCATTTGAAATGTAAATAAAGTATATATCTAATAAAAAAGAGATTCAGATAAGAAATTTGTTAAAGTTAATATGCCTTCATAATAAATGTCTAAATAGTGACTAGGAAGGACATGCCTCAGCATAACAGAGGCTGTGTACAACAAACTTCTACTCGGCTTATATATACCAAAGCATTTCATCTCACTGTTTTAATTCCAAAGAATGTTCCTTCTTAACTAGAATGATGAAGCAAGAGAAATATAAAAGGAATAGTACAGGAAAGGAAGAAGTTAAATTCTCTATTTGAAGATGAATGGCATAATGTCACACTGAAAATACACTACAAACTCCATAAAACCTTCCAATGGGATAATCATTTTCAGTAAAGTTGCAAGTTACAAAGTCAGTATAAGAAATTCAGTAACCTTTCTATTTATCAATAACAAACTTCCTAAAACTTTTGGGAAAATATAGCATTTATGATAGCTTCAAAAAAAATTCTAGGAGCAAACCCAACCAATGAGGCAAAGGACTTCTATGATAAACACTTCTCAGGCACCAAGCAGACAGCACACACCAGCTGATATGAAGCTCCCAGCACATATACAGCAGAGGATTTCCAGGTCTGGACTCAGTCGGAGAAGATGCACCTAATGCTGGAGAGACTTGACGCCCCAGGGAGTGGGGAGGTCTGGTGGGATCGGGGTGGGGTGGGGACATCCACTTGGAGACAGGGGTGGGGGGGAGATTTGGGTGGTGGTGGGGTGTTGAGGGGAAGGTATGGAATGTGGATCGGGGCAGGGATAAAGTCTGATCTGTAAAACAGTATTAAAGAATAACTTAAAACACACACACACACACACACACACACACACACACACACAATCCTAAAGAAAGAAATTGAAGCATAGAATACATAATGGAAGGATCTTTCAAATTCCTAGATTAACGCAATTAATATTCTGGAAATGGCTCTATTAATGAAAGTAATCTACAGATTCAATGAAATTCACTCTCCATCAAAATTCCAAAGTCACTCTTTACAGAGCAAAAAAAAAAAAAATCATAAAATTGAGATCTAAACACAGAAGACTATAGATAACAAAGAAATCAATCAGAAAGAACATTGCAAGAAATATCAGAATAACTGATCTTGAACGATACTGTAATGATCAAGATGTGATACTGGCAGGAAAAAAAATGATCTAGAGAGTAATGGAACATAATAGAAAAAACAGATGTAAATTCGTAAGTCTGTGGCCACCTAAATAAATAAGGTAAAAAAATCCAGCCACTTTAGTAAATACTGCTGGAAAAACTGAATATCCAGCTGCGTCAAAGAATAAATTAGATCTATGCCTTTAGTTCCTTTTGCTATGATTAAACACGATGACCAAATAATTTGGGAAGAAAATGGTTTATTTCCTCTTACAGCTTAAAGTCCATCATTCAGAGAAGTCAGGGCAGGAGTTTAAACAGAGACAGACCATGGAGGAGTGCTGCTTTATTGGCTTGCATCCCATGTCTTTCTCAGCCTCCTTTTTGATACCACCCAGGATCACCAGCTCAGGTGTGGCAGTGCCACAATTATCTAGATCAATCAAGAAAATGTCCCACTGGCCAGTTTTCTCAGTTGACAATCCCACTTCTCAAATGACTATTTTGTGTCAAGTTGGCATAAAAGTAGCCAACACAATTGACCCCTTGTTAGCTTGACACAAAGACACGGCCTTATGCAGCTAGAACCTTTCTTTCTCATTTCCCCTAAGAAAGCATATTAATATATACATCATAATATAAAATGTACGTAACTTTAAAAATTGCAGTCTTTAAAAGTTCACTATCTTTAAAATATTTGCAGTTTCTTTCAACATTCAAAACCTCTTCAAAATATGCAAAGTCTCTCTAAAATTTTAAAGTTTATGAACTGTGAGCTCCTGTTTAAAAAAAAAAAAGTAAAGACGTTAAATACTTATTCCAAGAGGGACGAAGAAGAGCACTGTTACAGCAAAAGGAAATTCCAATGGTGTAAATAACTCCAATGTCTGTGATTCACTCACAGTCTTTTGGGTGTCACCAAAGGGTTTGGCAAATCCATTTCCAGCATATACAGTCTCTCTGGTGAGCTCAGCCCCCCCCCCCCTTGGCTCCACAAGTGCTGTTGTCCTTAGGGGTTGTCACCATTGCACTGGCATTTCCAGAATGCTGGATTCCTTGTTACAACCGAGCTGTGGCCTCCTGTGAGCTCTCTTCAAGGACTTCAGCCATGTGACACAATGCCAAGCTTCAGCTACTATACAACTTGAAAGCCAGTACTAACCAGGTACTTCAACTACCAGGTTTGACTGTCAACATGAAGGGACAGCATCTGCATCTGGAACACAGCTCCCCTGTATAGATCCTGAGGAAATACTCTCAAATGTACAATCCTCAATGATTGTAACTTACTTTCTCAGCTCTACTTAATCAACACCGATTGTCCAGTAAAGGATTTTTTCAGTGGTGTTGATCTCTTGTTAATCACAGCCAGATAGGTCTTCAGCTCCAGCTCACTGACACCACAGATTCTTGTTTTTGAATTAGATATTTTCTTTATTTACATTTCAAATGTTATCCTCTTTCCTCGGTTCCTCTCTGAAAATCCCATCCCCCCCTCCCCCTGCTCACCAACCCACCCACTCCAGCTTCCCTGTCCTGGCATTCCCCTATTCTGAGGAATAGAGCCTTCTCAGCACCAAGGGCCTCTCCTCACATTGATGTCCAACAAGAACATCCTCTGCTACATATGCAGCTGGAGCCATAGATCCCTCTTTGGTTGGTGGTTTAGTCCCTGGGAGCTCTAGGGGTACTGGTGGTTCATATTGTTGTTCCTCCTATGGGGCTGCAAAGCCCTTCAGCTCCTTGGGTCCTTTCTCTAGTTCCTCCCTGTGATCAGTCCAGTGGTTGGCTGAGAGCATCCACCCTCTGTATTTGACACCACAGATTCTTAATCCAGAAATATCACAGTGTCTAAGATACTCTTTAAACTTCCCTCTGACACTTCCCAAGCCAGGTCCGCGTTGCTTTCAACAGTCTAATCTTTCATCAAACGCCCACACAACAGTCTAATGAGCTCTGAGCGCTTAATATCTTTTCTAGTCTGAAGTTCAAATACCACCACAATCCTCTCTGAAACACATGGTCAGGTCTGTCATGGCCAAATCCCACAGAACTGGTAGAAATTTCTCTTTTAGGGTTTCTATTGCTGTGATAAAACACCATAACCAAGGACAACCTGAGAAGGAAAGGATTTATTTCATACTAGAGTTTGTAGTCCAGTCATCCAAGGGTATCAGGACAGGAACTCAGGACAGAAACCTGAAGGCAAGAACTGGAGCCGATATGATCATGGAGGAGTGCTGCTTACTGGCTTGCTCCTCATAGCTTGCTCAGTCTGCTTTCTTAGAACCCCCAGGACCACCAGACTAGGTGTGGCTCCACCCTCATTGAACTTGGCTCTCCCACATCAATTAACATTTAAGGAAATGTCCTACAGGCTTTTCCACAAGCCAATCTAGTGAGGACATTTTCTGAATTGAGTTTCCATTTTCCCAAATGACTATCTTGTGGTAACCTGAAACCAGCTAGCACGATCCTTGTCTCTCACGCTATATAAAACTAAATTCTAAATAGATAAAAGACTTGTTTACAACTTGAAGTGTTGAAATTACTAAAGAAAAACCAGGGAATGTACTTCAACATAGGCAAGAACTTTCTAACCAGAACCCTAATAACACTGGGAATAGCCTGAGAATAAACAGATATGATTACATGAAATTCAAAACTTTCCCTACAGTCAAGGAAAATGTCATCACTGTGAACAGATTGCCTGTAGAATGAGAGAAAACATTTGCCAGCTATACTTCAAATATGTAGACGGTATCTAGATTCTAGGATATGTAAAGAACAGCAAAAATTAGACACTAAATAAACAATACTGCCAGTAAATAATTGGGCCAATGTGCTTAAAAAAAAAAAAAAAGAACAACACTTGGGAGGCAGAGGCAGGCAGATTTCTGAGTTCGAGGCCAGCCTGGTCTACAGAGTGAGTTCCCGGACAGCCAGGACTACACAGAGAAACCCTGTCTCGAAAAAAACAAAAACAAAAACAAACAAACAAACAAAAAGAACAGATGTCCAGAAAAAATTGAAAAGCAGTTTAGGAACTGCAAGTGGAAATGTCTTTTGAAATTCCATATCACCAAATGCTGGTGAGGATGCAAAGGAAGAGGAACCCTCATTCACTACGGGTTGGGATGTAAACTGGTGCAGACAGTGTGGAAATCAGTGTTGCAGTTTCTTAAAAAGCTAAAACTGGAACTATATATGACCCAGGTATATCACCTACAGATATGCCACGATATATATATATATATATATATATATATATATATATATATATATATATATATATACCCCAAGATCATTGTCTACATCATCATTGATGTCTACCAACATATGAGTAGATAAAGAAAATGTGGCACATATATTTAACACAATTTTCTTTGGCCATAAAAAAGAATTGAAATGGTTGGGCCTGAAAAAATTGAGCGAGGCAATGCAGGTCCAGAAAAAAAATACGTTTTCCCTACTGTGGAGATTCTGGTTTCTAATGTTTACATATGTGCATCCTTTTGAGAAAGAACATTGGCACAGGCCATGAAACTAGAAAGGAAAAGAGGAAATACAGAGTTTTAAAATATTCTTTTCTACTACATTTTCTTGGTTGCAATAAGAATCAGAAGAAAGACTATTTTGTGAAAAAAACCCACTTCTTTATATAATAAAAAATCAATACTAGTGTAAGTTAATTATATATTAAAATATTAATACATTATATATTAAAATATTAATACATTAATGTACACTGAACTTCACAAGTTTTATTTCAGAGACACAAATATATATGACAGGATTATTTATAGAGGAAATATTTGCAACATATGAAAGAGCTCCTGATTCTAGATTTTTTGCAGTAAATTTTTAAAATTTTATTTTTTTATTTTTTTATTCACTTTACATTCTGCTCACTTCCCAGTCACCCTCTCCCAACATCCTTCTACCCATCCTCCCTTTCTCCTCTAAGTGGGTGGAGGCCCCCTCTGGATATCTCCCCACGCTGGTGTTTCAAGTCTCTGTGGGCTAGGCACATCTTGTCCCACTGAGGACAGACAAGGCAGTCCAGCCAGGGGAACGGAATCTACAGGCAGGCAACAGAGTCAGGAACAGTCCCAGCTCCAGTTGTTGCCTGATCTGCATGAAGATCAAGCTGCACATCTGCTACCTGTGGGGGGCAGGGAGGAGGGGACGAGGAGTCCAACCTGTGTATGTTCTTTGGTTGGTTGTTCAGACTCTGAGAGCCCCAAGGATTCAGGTTAGTTGACTCTGTTGGTCTTCCTGTGGAGTTCCTATCCCCTTCGGGGCCTGCAATCCTTCCTCCTATTCTTCCCTAAAAGTCCCCCAGCTCCATTCACTGTTTGGCTGTGGGTGTCTGTATCTGTCTGAGTCTCTGCTGAGTGGACCCTCTCAGAGGACAGCCATACTAGGCTCCTGTCGGCAAACATAACAGAGTATCATTAATAGTGTTAGAGATTGTCACTTGCCCGTGGGATGGACCTCTAGTTGGGCTGGTTGTTGGTTGGTCATTCCCTCAGTCTCAGCTCCCTCCCCTGTGTCTGCATTTCTTGTAGACAGGATAAATTTGGGGTTGCAAGTTTGGTGTGTGTGTGTGTGTGTAGTGTCTCTACTGTTCCACTGGAATTTTTGCCTGGCTATAGGAGGTGGCCTCTTCAGGTTCCATATCCTCAATGCTGTGAGTCGCAGCTAAGGTCACCCCCATTGATTCTTAGGCACCTCCCTTATCCCAGGGCTCTGTCATGTCCTGGAGATGACCCCACATCCCCACCCGTGTCATTTGCAGATTTCCATTCATTCTCAGGACCATCTGACCGTATTTCCTGTTCTTCCCCACACCTGATCCTGAAACCCACACCATTCCCCTCTCCATCCCCTCTCCCTCCCTGATTCCTCCCTCTATTTTCCTCCTATGGCTATTTTATGCCCCCTTCCAAGTGAGATTCAAACTTCCTTGCTTGAGCCTTCTTTCCTGTTTAGCTTCTTTGGGTCTGTGGAGTATAATGTGGGTATCCCGTGTTTTATGGCTACTCTCCACTTATAAGTGAGTACATACCATGTCTGTCCTTTGAGAACTGGGTTATCTCACTCTGGATGATATTCTCAAGATACACAAAAGAACACATGTGTTGTTAAAATAGAAAGAGGAATACTGAAAGTATAATGGTACAAATGAAGGGGGCAAGGGGTGGGCGAGAAGAGGAGAGGGGGGATTGAATTGGGAAGCAGAGTGAAGGAGAGGATCAGATAAAATAGAATATATATGGAAAAGTCACCAGAAAGCCTGTAGTTTTCTGTGCTAAAATTATTTTCAATAAATGTTCCAAAGGTAATAATTCAATACTTATTTTCAGTTTTTGGAAAGGTGTTTTTTTTTCATGTAGGTACAACTAGCCTCACTATGTAGCCAAGGCTTTGCTCTCTTTCTGATCCTGCTGCTTCCACCTCTCAAGTGCTAGGATTACAATCATATATCACCACACCCAGCTAACATAAGTACTTTAAAATTACAATTTTGGATTTGGGGTATTGGCTAAACAGATAAGGTGCTTGCTGTACCAGTGTAAAGACCAGAGTTCAGATCCCAAACCCATGTAATTTCTGGGTAGGCACAGTAGAATACCTGTAATCTAGCATTAGGAAGAAGACAACAGGAAATCACCGGATCATGCTGGATAGCTAGACTAGCTGGGTAGCTAGTCATATTTGGCAAGTTCTGGGTTAAGCTGAGAGACCCTACCTCAATGAATAAGGTGAAAATAGGTCAAGAAAGACTTCTGATTTCCAACTTTGGGCTTTTATATTCACTCATGAACACATACTCAGACACATGTGAACGTGGGTATGTATATACAAGCATACCACACATACACATGCCAAATCAGTAGATTGTAGTAAACTATACTGAACTGCTTTTTCCTCTGTGAAGAGGCAAAAAATGTGTCTTATGCCACCAGAAGCAATTCCATTAAAACTAGGACCATGAAAATATGTATTCATTATTTCTACTATTAATTATTATTTCTGAGAGATCCTCTCCACTGTAAATAAATATAGAAAAGAGAATAATTTATGGGAGTTTTGTGGCACGTGTGTATAATATCAGCACTTGGGAAGCAAGTCCGTGTAAAATATGAAGGGTTGATAGAAGGAGGGGGAATGGAAGGAAAGAAGGGTAAAAAATATGGTAAGTTTTTGAAAAGAAAGGGTATCATTTCTTGACAAAGATAGAGGTTTAACATTACAAAACACAGAAATGGCATCAAGTGTGTTGATACAAATGATGTTTACAGAAATAGAGTGAAGTGGTAACTATCTAAAATATCAGTACACTTAATGTGCTTTAGCAAGACCCAATATAATAATGGGAGAAGTGATACTATTAACAAAGAACGCTGGGAATCTTGAAAGATTTGCATAATAAATGGAGCGACAGTTTTGTGAGTTGAGGATGGTAGACGTCGTGACTGGGATGATATGAACGTCTTCTCGGAGTGTTATAAAGATCCCTCCCATCTTTAAAAGGGATTCTCATGTCTCACCTATGTGCTTGTATTTGTTTTATTGCTTTGTTTTGTTGTTTTTGTTTTTAATAATTCAATACTTTCACAACTAATTATGCCCCTTCAATATCAGCATTTTGGCAAAACAGTGTAATAGATGAGAGAAAGGCATGTTAATTTGCAAAAGTAAGCCAGTCTCCTAATGATAATGATAACACTAGATAAACATTTACTCTAGAACACAAGGGACATAACTGATAAGTTTAATATAGCCCCAATCAAAATGTCAATGGAATCTTGTTGGCAGAACTTGACATATCAATACTGATATTTACTTATTCAAATAATAAGGAAAGAATGCCTATTTTTCAAAAGAATAATTTTCATGAGCATTTTATTTTACTGGATAGATTCACAATAATTATTAGACAGTTCAAAACAATTTTATAGCTGCTCTCAGTTTAGTCTCTCTCTCTCTCTCTCTCTCTCTCTCTCTCTCTCTCTCTCACACACACACACACACACACACACACACACACACACACACAAACCAAAAAAATTTTAAAGTTTAAATTTAAAGTTTATCTAAATGGATATATAGACTCAAATACTTAGTGATACCTAGAGTTAACAGAAAAAACAGGTATTTAAGTCATCCAATATTGGCTGAAAGAATCTAAGTCCTACACCCTATGTTAATATTAAATCTCCTTTAGTTCTCATAAGTTCTTAGTATTAATGCCAATTATATAAAAGTAAACCAAAGATCAAGGTGGAATTTTGACTTGTATTCAGGTTTTTCAGGATGCCTGACCAATGCATTCATACTATTACCGTGTCCTCTCTAATGAGTGGTTTCTTTGAATACTGCCATTTGTTGCAGAATTTTTCAGTGACGTACATATACAGTTTATAACTTGGACAAGGTCTCGCCTGTTTTAAAATACCGTGTTCATTGGAAAATATGTCACTTTTATTCTCTTCTGCATAATGTAACAATTAATCTTGAAGTCGATCCTAACACATATCAACATTCCAATCACATTCTTACAAATTAATGCCTGTGCAATCTTGAATGAGTATTTAGCCATTTGGAACTTCAATTCCATAACCATGTATTAAAGGTTGAGAAGAAAAGTAGGTTCTTTTTAATCTTGCTTTTATCCAATTATCTTGCTAAAAATCTATACCACACAGGATTGATTTGATGATGTTTTGATTGGCTTTGTTACTCGTTAAAGGTTGAGTGTTTGTAGTGCTCAAAATAATGTACTTAAGTAATCTTTTCCATTACCTATTGCAGTGCCTCATATATGTTATATGTAGCAGCATGTATAATTCCCAAAGAAACAGTCATCTTGTTTCCCAGTGATTCACACCTGGAAAATCCAGGCACGCGGCATGGCTAGGCATGCCCATAAAGACCAAATCAGTCTTACTGAAATCTCAAATAAGGTGTGTCAAAATGAACAAGCCAGCCTGTCAATAGTCCTGATTTGTTTTTATGTCAAGGAAACGACAACTTAGAAAGCAAGAGCCACAGTATTGGGGCCATTTGTGAATGGGAGATAATTTGCTCAGTATTGATTGAAGCTGCCTGCAATTGCCTGTATTTAGGCTGTCTCATAGTGAGGTCCCAAACCTAGGAGAGTCTGAAATAGGTGTTACATGAGAAAGGAAGGTACTTTTAATTAGAATCTTCAGTATATACAATTAGGCATAACTTTTACTTCTGAGTTTCCTTCTGAAAAAACAATAGAAAATTATGTGAGACCAGCTGATTTTAAGAAGCACAGATGAAAGAACCATGAGGAGTATTTTACTGGCTATAAATGAAAACACGCTTTCAAGTTGGAGCCAATGAACTCAGAATTGTAAACTGACTTTCATACTTGCTGACTCTGTGAAATTGGACTTAGAACAAGTCCTGATGTATTCATCCAATAAATGTTTTCTGATTTAATATATTTAGTTCCCGCAAATAAATTGTTAAATCCTCAAGGTCAAGGACCTTATTTCATTGGTTTTTGAATCATTCATCCATTTCACTGTCTAATTTAAAATTAAATATTTTTATGCATGAATTACAAATAAGAAAAACATCCAATGTGAACATAATATAAACATACTGTTTTAGGCAATGTGTGTGGGGTTTTATGTTGTCACTAGAGAGAGAGAGAGAGAGAGAGAGAGAGAGAGAGAGAGAGAGAGAGAGAGACAGAGAGACAGAGACAGAGACAGAGAGAGAGAGACAGAGAGAGAGAACCAGGTACTAAGCAAACTTCTAAGCAGCTGTGAATTTTTTTTAGGGCAAGGATATCTGATTCAGTCTCTGACAATTACCAGTAATTAGTATATTGCAATTTATGTCATGATTTACTATAGTAGTCCCTTGATCTCCATCATTTGAGTGCCTCTGTTTGGAATTGTGTTCTAACTATGAATTTACATGTTATTTACATAATGTATTTTTTGTTCTCTGAGAAAAGACACTGTGATGAACCATAACCTATCTATAACAACTGAGGGCACAAGATGTCTTGAATTAGTTACAACTAATTAGGTTCAATACTCTTGTTTTATAAGCTATTACTGGACAATCCTGTGGACATTAGTTTTCCACATATAACACCATGGTCTGCTAGGATGGTTTAAAAATCAATTTAAATCAATATAGTCTCTTGATTGCCCATCTGGTCTTGAAAAGATTCTATTGCTGAAGACACTTTATGCACAGTACATGGAGAAATAAAGTTGGCTCCTAACCAAGAAGCTTCCTCCCTACTGGATAACTTTCATAGTACTGGAAGTTGTATGTAGCCTAGAAATGGAAGTCACCAACAGTCTTATTGAGCTGTTATACCTATAAGCTATATAAAATGACAAGTTATGCCCATGTGTGCAACAGGAACATGATGTTACAGGGATAACCAGCCACTATTTGATTGAATTTAAGGCCCACATCACAGGAGGAGAAACCAAGAACCTATGATTGGGTGTTCCCAGACTCCAATAGAAAGCCAACTTTTATTCTATTAAATGGGAATATTATCAAACTAACCTCTAAATTTATGTCTCTTTACCTATACTTTACCACAGCTCACAGATCTCATCAGAGAAGTTTCTTTACACTGTGATCTGTGGTTAGCATAGAAACTCAAAACAAATCAAAGGACAGAGAATTAATGTCTATGGAAAGCCTAGCTGACAAATAAGGTATCTATATTAACTCCAAGGCTCAGGGACCATCAAGAAAGATTGGGCAAAAAAAATTGTAAGATCCAGAGGTCAGAGAGGACTGGAGCAAAACTGCATATTCTGGACATGACAGAACCACTGAAATCAAACTCAAATCAAATCAAAAATTTTGGTCACATACACAAGACCTACAGGATCAAGCAGGTCAGTATTCTAGAATGGATGGGGAGAAGATAACAAGCTCCCAACTATTTACAGGTAATGGTTTCTATAGAAGATACAGTTTTCATTAATGGTATTGTCATTATTATGTCGTGGACCATACCCATGAGTATATCTAAGAACAGCAAAAAATTGACTCCATAGTTTATTTTTAAAACTATGGGTGTTAAAGCGAAGGGTGGATCTGGAAGGAGTTAAGGGGAGGAATGAAATTCTCAATGAATTAATAAAAATATATTTAAAAAAGAAAACACAACAGAAATGGATTGATATCACAAAGACTCTGACCTATCAAAATTAAACAAGATAATAATTAAGCAGATAATTTAATTTAATAATTTAAATAGACATAAAACAATAAAATTGAATCAGTTAAAAAAATTCACTCAAATGAAAAAAGTTCAGGACCAGATGCCATGTCTACCAATTTTACCAGACCTTCAAAGTTAATTAGGGTAAATACTTCTTACTTCTCAAATTATTTTGAAAAATAGAGAAAGATGGAAAGATTCTATACCAGTATGATCCTGAAACCAAGACCAGAAAAATATACAACCACAAAAATTAAATTCTAGATCAATCTTTTTGATATACATATACACAGAAATTCTCAATAAAACACTTTCAAAACCAAGTTCAAGAACAGATCAAAAATATCTTTTAGCATGAGCAAGTTGGATTTATTCTAAATGACAGGGCTGGTTCAACATAATAAGTATAAATCATAGCTCTCATAGCTCAAATTGACTCAAGGACAGAAAGACAGGATTATGTCAGTAGATGCACAAAAGTACATTGAATGAAGTTCAATACCCCTTCATGATAAAAGTCCTGGAAAGACCAGGTGGTGGTGGCACAGTCTTTTAATCCCAGCACTTGAGGGGCAGAGACAGGCAGATGGATGTCTGAGTTTGAGGCCAGCCTGGTCTACATAATGAGTTTCACAACAACCAGGGCTACTCATAGAAACCCTGTCTCAAAACAAACAAACAAAACAAACAAAAAACAAAACCATAACAAGTCCCAGAGAGAATAAGACTTAAGACAACACATCTCAACATTAAAAGTTGTATATGATAAGCCTATAGCTAAAATCATTTTACATGACAAAAACATTTTTAAAGAGTGGTTCCACTGGTCAGGCGTGGTGGCACACGCCTGTAATCCCAGCACTCGGGAGGCAGAGGCAGGCGGATTTCTGAGTTCGAGGCCAGCCTCGTCTACAGAGTGAGTTCCAGGACAGCCAGGGCTACACAGAGAAACCCTGTCTCAAAAACAAAACAAAACAAAACAAAACAAAAACAAAAAAACAAAAAACAAAAAAACAAAAAACAAAAAACAACAAAAAAAACCAAAAAAAAAACAAAAAACCAAAAACCAAAAAAAGAGTGGTTCCACTAAAATCAGGTAGCAGACAAAGGTGTATCCTCTACCTTTCCATATAGTGAGAGAAAACTTAGCAAGAGCACAGTAAACCAAGAGAAGGAATTTAGAGATTCCTCTAACAAGTAGGAAAGTAAAAAGGCAAAGTGTAGAAACGCAGATGGTATGATTTTATACATAACATACCATAAAGGCAAAAAACCAAACCAAACAAACAAAAACCCCAGGCACAAAACAAAACTCTTATGAGCCGATAAACACTTTCAGCAATGCGACAGGATACACATTAACATGCCTAAATCAGTAGCCTTTTCTATACCAATGACAGACATACTGAGAAAGAAGCAAGGCGGGTGGTACCTCAAAATAGCCTCAATGCAAATATGTTACATTAGGCCTAACCAAGGAAAGGGGACAGAGGAGAGGAGAGTGAAAGAAGGGAAGAGGCCAGCTGGGAAGGCACGCGCACACGCACACACACACACACACACACACACACACACACACACACGGGAAGAGGGGAGTGCCAGAGGTAGGGGGAGAGACAGAGAGAGGCCAAACAGTTCTTTTATAGAAAGCCAGGCTTCTACCTGGCTGTTGCTAGGTAACTGTTGAGCAGAGCCTAGAAGAAATATTAACATTCCTCCATTTTGGTTTAATCAAAAATGAAAAAAAAAATTCCAATGAAGCTAGAATCTATAATAATCTACGACCATAGTCTCAGCCCACTTTTCAAAGTATGGACAAGGTTCACATTTTTTTAAATAAAATGCTTTAATAATCAAAAAAAAATTGAAAAACTACAAAGAGGTGATGGTGAGACAGGAATAGGGTCGTCGTGATCTTTAGCTCTTTTGTCTTTGTGGAACCTATGAAAATTGGGTTGGAGATGCTGGTCAAGTCCTATCCCCCTTTCCTATCTAATTATGTTAATTTGGATATTCCCTCTTTGCCTTCTAGTTAATTTGGATAGTTTCGTCTCTCGTTGATTCTATCAAAAGATAAAAAAAAAATCACTGTTTCACTGATTATCTGTATCAATCTCATTTTTTCTATTTTATTGATTTCAGCCCTGAGTTTGGTTATTTCTTGCCACCTGCTCCATTTTGGATGTGGTTTATTCTTTTTGTTCTAGAGCTTTCAGGTGTGCTGTTAAGATGCTAGAATGAGATCTCTTTACTTTCTTTCTTTTTTTTTATGTAGGCATGGAGTGCTATGAACTTGCCTTCATTGCGTCCTATGTTGGGTCTGTCATGTGTTCATTTTCATTTAATTCTAGGAACTCTTTAAGCAGTCAGCCTACGTGCTTCACCTATCTGGAATGACCTTTAGGTTAGCAGGGCGTGCCTGCTGGATTTGGGCTGGGATAAAATAACAAGTGGAAGAAGCAGGGCTAGAAGGGGACTAGTTGTGGAATCTACAGGAAATGGTGGCAGGGGCACATGGAGGGTTGCAGCAGGTGTTCTGTTGCAGATCTGCAGGTGCAGCTCGTGGATTTTGTCTGGAGGAAAAGAGAGGTGAAGATGTGCAGCAATTCCATCTGGGTTCCCTGGCTGGAGTGACCTGTGGGTTTAGCCCAGAGTTCCCTATGTTCATTTTGATCATGCCGTCTATCACAGCAATTGAAAGCAAAATAACATACCTATTCAGCTGTGAATCCTATGGACTACAGTCATAAAATGTCTGGCCAGATAGGCATGCTGGTGCTATAGTGATATGGGGATAAACCAACAACTTTCTGATTTAATATCAGGCCAACTCTGCAGGGGGGGGGTGAATCATGCCTGGTACTATAAACCTCCAAGTAAAGTCACACAGGCCCTAGAAGAGAAACTACTACTGTTGTTTTGCTAAATTAATATGCTATTAAACTGCTTTTGAAGTACATATCCAGTGCAGCTTTTGGCCCTCTTCTGAGAAGCTTCTTTTTGCTGTGGGTTGTGATTGATTCCGAGACTTACAATGTGATAGCTGCTTAAAGTGCTGAGCCTAAATAACTGTGGTATATTTGGCCCTAAATGGGCCTTGTATATCACACCCTTCCTCCACCCACACCCCGGGGTCAGAGAACATCATTGGAAGAGGGTACTAATAGAATGTAGGATCAAGAGATTAGGAGAGGGCCTGTGAAACTGTTCCTGGACATAACACAGACCTTCATGTGCCCTCATGAATTCACTGCAGCTATGGTTATCTGCAAAAGACCTGCACAAAGCTGGTCCTGTCACTGTGTGGTCATGTATGGGGGAGGGGTTTGTGAGGTTCCTTCCCTTCCCTTACATAAAGTCAATTTGGGCTGTGTTGGACCTCTATGGTAGTGTGTACTTTATATATATATATATATATATATATATATATATATATATATATATATACATATATATACATATATATGTGTGTGTGTGTATATATATATATATATATATATATATATATATATAATGTCATGATTCTATCCTCAACACAAACAAATGTAAAACCAAGAAAGGCAGCAAGAGAGGCATACCATTATAACATGGTGGTCTGAATGTGTCTTTTCTTTCAAATGCACTGGAATCCTACCTTTGCTCCTTTTTCTTTCTTTTTTTTTCCTGATGCTAAGACTTGAACACAGGGCCTTGTGCATGCTGGGCAAGTACTATACACGGTAAGCTGTATCCCCAGCCTTGAAACCTTAACTTCTAAGGTTATATATACTATTAGAAGTTGGAAACTTAAGGAAGTGATTAGATCAAAAGGGAAGACCCGCCCCCCGAAAAAAAAGGTCCAGAGAGAATCCCTCATCCCTTTGAATCTATGAGGACTCAGTTGGAAGGCACTGTTTGTGAACAAGAACATGAATCCTGAATACACACACACACACACAATTTGTTGCTAGAATAATAATAGACTTAGCCTCCAAGCTGTAGTGTATAAATGTTTGGTTCTTTTGTTACAGAACCCTAACTGTATACTTCAACTCAGGGCAAGTCATTAGCTACTGAGCATCACAATGTTTCAATATAAACTAGGGATGAGAGTGATTACTGAAGAAATGCTCCAAAGATTTGCAGAGAGTGTGTAACCCTTTAACATGTGACATGGAAAACCATAGACTAAGGTGCTAAGGGGCACCTTAACTGTTTATTATCTGACTGTGATGAATCATAGCTCCTATTAAACAGACACCCTAAAAGCTACACTTCAGGTTTGGTAGGATAGTAGCAGATTTGGTGGCATACTTAAGCACAAGGGTAGCTTGTGGTATAGACACAGTTTATGCTAGCCATAGGCTGGTATAATTCCATATTGTGAAGCTTTCTTCTGAATCCTTGGAAGGTGAGCCTGTGTTTTATCATCCCCCCCCCTACCAAAAAATACCAAACAAGACTAAGAAATGTTGATTTACTAATGGGTTGCAATGAACTACAAAGTTGAGGGGCCAGACCCCACTCTTCTCAAATAAAGTTACACATATGACCAAGGGTTGCCAAGCAAGTCCAGAAATAACATGGGTTCTTTAAATTTGAAAATGAATGAACTCAAAAAGTAAAGGCTCACGAATATGTATTTTGCCCTCAGCATATCAGCATTGCCTATTCTTTTGTAAAATCTGTAATTTTCGGTACAGCTTGTCCTAGGGAATGCTTAATTAATAAGCACCAAGGTAGAGTTGTTATGACCAAAGGCTCTGATTTTGGCATTATTCTTTTGTAATTTGTTTGGGAAGAAAATTTCTTTTTCCTTTCATTTTCTATGGTTATACATTTCAGGGCTAATTTTTGAGCCAATAGCTGTGTTCTGAATTTTCACAAATTGCCCAAATGTTCTCTAGGGCAGGACACCAAATGAATATTTACTTTCTGAGCTTTTTTTGATAGCCTTGCTTTTATCTGATAGCCTTCAATACCAACGTCATCGCACACAACTGGGCACAATTGTACACGTGTCTGCAATCTCAGTTACGTGGGAAGAATTGTTTTTGATGTAGTTAATTTACATTCATGTGTCTCCTTCCTGTGATCACCGAAGAGCATAGAAGAAAGGTTTTCGATCACATGTAAGATACTTTTTTGTATCTGTGGAATAAGCTGTGTATGCTTACTGCCTTGACATGCATTAGCACTGAAAAAGGTTTAGGGAGGCATAATCATCATTTCTTACTCTGTGTCCATGGATAAGATCCTGGAGCCAAATAGGCATCTTTATTAGAGGGAGCAGACACAGTTCCTGCTCATCCCTGTATAGCAGGTTGCTTGTCTTTTCCTGCCCAGAGAATTACTCAGATAAGATAAGCACATCTTCCCATAGGAGGGGGGCCACCCCAACCGCCAAGTGCTACAAGCCAGCCTCCAAGTGCCCTGCTTTTCCATTGTGTTTCTAAGTGCGTCTCTCTCTCTCTCTCTCTCTCTCTCTCTCTCTCTCTCTCTCTCTCTCTCTCTCTCGTGTGTGTGTGTGTGTGTGTGTGTGTGTGTGTGTGTGTGTGTGCTGGAGTGTCATGCTCTAGATTGTGAGTAATGAGCTATTATAAATCACACCTGTCTAGTATTGAGGGCCATGTGTTTGGGCATCATTCTAATGCAATGGTAGGAAGATTCTCTCTCTCTCTCTCTCTCTCTCTCTCTCTCTCTCTCTCTCTCTCTCTCTCTCCTCTCTCTCTCTCTCATACACACACACACACACACACACACACACACACACACACACAAAGAAAGAAAGCATGGATCTCTCTCTCTCCCAATTTCACTGATGAAGAAAAAAGGTTCAGAAAAAGATACCTGCCTTCAAGTCCAGAGTTAAGAAAGCTTCAGGCTAGAATTTTACTTCAACTAATCTATCTTGAATGTTTAAAAAAAGGAAAGAGAGAGAGAGAGAGAGAGAGAGAGAGAGAGAGAGAGAGAGAGAGAGAGAAAGCCAGGTACAAGTGTGCTTCTCTGTAATCTTAATTATATGGAAAGCAGAAATTGTGAATTTGAGTTCAGCCTGAGCAACATTAGTGAAACCCTGTCTCAAAGAAGAACAAACAAACAAAACAAAAAACCTGAAAATATTCCATTTATCTAAATGTAAGAAACTTCAAAGAGCTCATATCTTAACAAACAAATCAGATGCTAAAATGTATGAAATTATGATTCCAAACATATTGTACTTGCAGTGAACCTTCATTTATAATAACTTGTCCCCCCCCCCCGCCCCTCGATTCTTAGTCACTGGAAAGCTATATTGTTCTCCTGGACTTCCATATCGGCAAGTACTTCAGTCTTATGTATGCTCTGCTAAAAACATAGCAACATAGCTTCCAATGAGATTTGAAAGTGACCAGGGAAACAGAAGCCATACTGCTTTGTGTCTTGTTGGCTTTAATAAACATGGACTTTTGTGGCAGTTTCTGTATATATTTTTGTATATATCAATTATTTATAAATATCTCATGAATTTATTTTTGTTTTGATTATTTGAAACTATTTTTAAATTTAATATATTTTAATCATACAAAGTTTATCCAGATTCTCTCCCCCTCCTAACTCACCCAACTTTAAGTTTTTCTCAAAAAACAGACAAAAACCCACTACAACAAAATGTCCATTTCCTCCAGATTCTCCAGTTGTGTTGAGTATAGGTTTTTGTAGTAGGATCTGATGCTTTTTTGAATTTCCTCAGTTTCTGTTGTTATATCTCCCTTTTCATATCCAATTTTGTTAATTTGAGTACTGTCTCTGTGCCCTTTGGTAAGTCTGGCTAAGGGTTTATCTATCTCGTTTATTTTCTCAAAGAACCAGCCCCTGGTTTTGTTGACACTCCTGGGCATATACGCAGAAGATTCTTCAGCATGCAATAAGGATACATGCTCCACTATGTTCATAGCAGCCTTATTTATAATAGCCGGAAGCTGGAAAGAACCCAGATGTCCCTCAATGGAGGAATGGATACAAAAAATGTGGTACATATACACAATGGAGTACTATTCAGCCATTAGAAACAATGAATTCATGAAATCCTTAGAGAAATGGATGGAGCTGGAGAACATCATACTAAGTGAGGTAACCCAGTCTCAAAAGAATACCCATGGTATGCACTCACTGATAAGTGGATATTAGCCTAGAATCACCAAAGACACAATCCACATACCAAATGATATCTGACAAGAAGGAAGGAGTGGACACTGGTTCTGGAAAGGCTCAAAGCATCAGTGTAGGGGAATACCGGAACAGGGAAGTGGGAAGGGGTGGATGAGGGAGCAGGGGGAGGGAAAAGAGCATGTGGGACCTTTGGGGGGCAGGGAACTAGAAAAAGGGAAATGTAATGTAAATATAGAATATATCCAATTAAAAAAACAAACAAAATGTCCAATATGTAGAAGATAAAATATAGCATCTCATCTCCCTTAAAAAAGCCCACCAAACTGTAAACAAATAACAGCATACACACACACACACACACACACACACACACACACACACACATACACACTGTGGAGTTCATTATTTGTTGGTCAACTATTCCTGAACATGAGACTTTCCCAGGAGTAGTTGGTATAACCAGTGTCATTCCATTGGAGGAAACTGATTTCACCTCTCCCAGAATGTATAAGTGAGAGTTTAGTTAACATTTACCCTAGTTTGCACTCATTCCGATTTTAAAAAATATCACAAAATAAAATACAATAAGAGAGAACAAAAACTACCACATTGAAGTTGGGCAAGGCAAACAGACCTCAAAACAACCCAAGAGAAGGCACAAGAGCCAGAAACCCACTCATTTACATAGTCAAGAGTTCCATAAAAACGTTTACCTGGAAACCATGATATATACACAGACTCCCCGATGCAGCCCCACACATGCCCTGTACATGTTGTTTCAGTTTCTATGAGTTCATACGCATTTTGCTCATGTTTATTTAGAGGACTTTGTTTTCTTGGTATCCTCCAACCCCTCTGACTATTATATTCTTTCTGCCTCCTCTTCCCTGGCTTCTCCTGAGTTCTAAGGAGAGGGATTTAATAGAGGCATCCCATTTAGGGCTGAATATTCCAAGATGCCTCACTCTCTCTATAATGTCTGGCTGTGGGTCTCTGTGTTGTTCCCATCTGCTGCAGGAGGATGCTTCTTTAATGGTAGTTAAAGAAGCCACTATGAATATAGCAGAAAATCATTAGGAGTCATTTTATCACTACATTTTTTTCTTTCTTCCTTTAAGATCAGTATTAGTTGGTTTTGCATAAGTTCCCTGAGATATCTAGTTACTGGTTTTTGGTCACTCAAGTAGTATCAAGTATGGGTTCCATTTCATTCAGTGAGCCTTAATTGGCTGTTTACTCTTACAACCTTCGTGCTATCTTTCCCCAGTATATACTGCAGATAGTATACCATTGTAGCTGGCTTGATGTTTATGTTTCTCTTTTGAGGGCATGCAGAGTACATTCCTGTACCAAAGAAGCTGGAACATAGGAATAAAAGCTCTATGTAGGCACCCATTCAATAGCTTCATGTTTAATGGGTTGTGTAGGTGTTTTCTTTAACAATGGGCCCTTGTGCTCAGTTTGTTGAGAACATTCTACACTTTTGGAAACAGCCTGGATTGTTTTGGGATTCCTATGTGACCCCATTGGCCAATAACTCAATTATATATAAACCAATCACATGACTGGAAGCTCCATTTGATGGCAAGAAAAGTCCATTTGGGACACTGTAGTGCTTTGAATATGATTGGCCCATGGAAAGTGATACTATTAGGAGGTATGGCCTTATTGGAGGAGGTGTGTTACTGTGTAGGTGGGCTTTGAGGTCTCCTAGTACTCAAGCTCCACCCAGTGTAGAAGAAAGCCTCCTCCTCGCTGCCTGCAGAAAACAGTCTCCTCCTAGCTGCGTTTGGATCAAGATGTAGAACTCTCAGCTCCTCCAGCACCATGTCTATCTGGATGCTGCCACCATCAACCCCCCCATGATGTTAATGGACTAAACCTCTGAAATTATAAGCCAGCTCCAATTAAATGTTTGCCTTGGTTATGGTGTCACTTCACAGTAATGAAACCCTAACCAAAACAGACACTGTCTCCCCTATTATTTGGTTATTTCATTTACATCACCTTTACACACACACACACACACACACACACACACACACACACACACACACTACACACACACATATTACATATAATACATATAAATTATCTATATGTTACATATAATAATATATTATGTATATATGAAAGTTTCTACTGTAACAGGTTCCCATACTACCCCCAAATGCCCTTTAATTTTAGCTTTATCTCCCCATATTTCCTCCTCCAACCCCCTTTCCCCTTCCAATCCCCACAGGATCCTCCTATTCCAGACCCCTTCATCCACTGACAAATATCTAGTTTATTTCACTTTTCTGAAGAGATCTGTCCCTTGCTCTATATATACCCTTTGTGATTCTATAGATTCTATCTTAGTTATCATTAACTTAACAACTAATCTCCACATATAAGTGAATACATACCATATTTGGCTTTCTGTATCTGGGTTACCTCACTCAGGATGATTTTTTTAGGATGATTTTTTTTTCTGGTTCCAACCATTTACCTGGTTTCATAATGTCATATTTTTAACAGCTGAGTAATTCCCCACTGTGTAGATGTACTACTACATTTTATTTATCCATTCTTCAGTTGAGGGAGATCTATGTTGCTTTTAGTTTCTAGCTATTATGAATAAAACCTCAAGAAGCATATTTGAGCAAGGGTATATGCCCAAGGGTGATACAGTTGGATCTTAAGTAGATCTATCCCATCTTCTGGGGAACCGCCACACTGATATAGATAGTGGATGTAGAAGTTGGCATTCCCACTAGCAATGTATGGCTGTTCCTATTAATGCACATCCTGAACAATAAAACAAATGTGTTGCTGATCTTAGCCATTTTTGACAAGTATAAGATGAAATCTCAAAGTAGCTTCTGTTTTTCTTTCCCTGACTTAAAATGAAGAGGATTATTAAAATCTGTTGTAATTTTCTGATATTTAGTTAGGAGCAGAAACTCTCACTTCCTAAATTTTGTGTCAAAGAATAGGATAAGTAAATATGACTTCTCCCGTAAATGTCACACGCAGGATTCATTTGTAAAGAAATTGAATTCCACATATTAAATCTCACAGTAGAGCACCGTGCTTAGTGTATGCCAGGCTATGGAGTTATTCCCATCTCTCACCCAACACCTATCTTAGTTATGGTTTTATTGCTGTGAAGAGACACCATGACCAAGGCAACTCTTATAAGGATAACATTTAATTGGGGTTGGTTACAGTTCAGAGGTTTAGTCCATTATTATCATGGCAGGGAGCATGACAGCATCCAGGCAAACAGCGTGCTAGAGGAGCTGAGAAACCTACACCTTGGTCCAAAGGCAGCAGAAGGAGACTGTCTTCTGCAGGCAGCTATGAGGAGACTATCTACACTGGGCAGAGCTTGAGCACTAGGAGACCTCAAAGTTCATCCCCACAGCGACTCACTTCCTTCAACAAGGCTACATATACCTCCTAATAGTGCTATTCCGTGTGGGCCAAGCATTCAAACACGGAATCCATGGAAGCCAAACCTATTGAGCCTCCTGCCACATATACATACCACTACTGCTAACAACAACAACAACAGAAAACTTGCTCATTGACAGAAATAAGATTTATTTGTATAATAACTGCATCTTTTGCTTTATTTTCACTCATTCCTGTGAATAGATGTACCCATTTATTTCATTGAGCCCCTGATTGCATGATGACTTTCTAAACTAGATCATCAAGGGAGCCCTCTCATTACTGTTTACATTGGTGTCTTCTTTACCACTTGCTACTTAACTTGTTGGGAGGTCTCTTATTGAGCGTGGAGCTCACCAATTTGTCAAGAGTATCTGGCCAGCAAGCTCCAGGAATCCTCTCTAGTCTATGCCTCTCCAGTATTGGGATATCAGGCATGTACCACCACACCCCATTTTTTTTCTTGGATGATGATGATCTGGACCCGAGTCCCCATGCTTGTGTTAAGCATATCACTAACTAAGTCATCTCCTCAGCTCCTAAAGATTTTAGTGTTTTTAGCATGTAACAGACTTGCATATCTTTAGATTAGAATGTTAGAATATTTGGTTTTTAAAATTGCTGTTTGAGTTGCTGATTTGAGTTTCATTTTTAAAAAGTCATTAAATGGCTTGAAATTAGTACAGTCTAGAAAGCCTAGTACTTTCTGCATGATGCTAAGTATACTGCTGTCACTTTGTAATAATATGTATACATGCAAAGTGATATTCTAATCTTTGATGATTAGGAAACCAAAGTGACAGTCAATGCTGAAAAACTAAGGTCTTCTACGGTCTCGATATTTACCCAAGATTTAATTATTTATGTAAAAATAATAATCACCTTTATATAATCAATACACAAATATGCTTTCATAGTCAATAAAGGATAAATTTATATATTACACCAAGGAGTAGTTCTACAATAAATTTCTTTATGATTTCTCATTAGTAAAGATTTGGTTTGCATACCTATGTTATATAACTATATGCCTAGGTGTGGTGAGCCCCATAAAGAAGAAAAGATTAACTTTTGTTGTCATCTACACAAGAGAAGGATTGATATAGTCAGAAGCATTTGGGCCTCTCATTCTGATCAAAAAGAAGTCTAATCCAAAAGAGTCTAATGTGAAACTCAGTAGGGAACAAAAGCCATTGTCTTATATAGTGAAACAGCACCACAAATACACTAACAAGGAATGGGGAACTTAAGTCTTAATTAGCCTTTTAGAGGAGTCTCATGAGGGAGGAAACTGGTTTTCTGCCCTTACTGACTCAGAGCAGCACACAAAGCCACATCAGATCTTATCACTCTGTACCTACACATTGCTTCTAATATATCTTGTGGAGTTAGAAGGCATTGCTTTCAGCCCCTTGCTGCTTCCATGAATGGTCTCACACCTGGTCACCATATCTCACATGCCCATGTGCATACATTGTTTGGAGTCAGGGGCATGAATGGTGACAAAGGAAAACTGTGAAACATATTACAATCCAGGCTGTGTGTTCAACTGAGATTGGAGGAATTAATTATACTTGTTTCTTCTCCAAAGCACAGCAAGATTGATCACGTTTTCCTCAGAAGTCAGCTAATTCTGAGCATGCTGAGTAAACAATATGTAAATAGAATTACTACATAGTTTAAAATTATCTCAAAGCACATTGTTTTTGTGGTTCTAGGAATGGCCCAAAGGCTTATCAAGGATCGGGAAATCAGTGGACCACTCAGCTGTAGTGCCAGGCCTGTGAGTGCTTTGGAGGCATTCTGGATGTCATTTATATGAGTTAGCTACAGAATATGTTGGAGGTTATATGGTAATGTATGTTCAACTTCTGTAGGATTCCGTGGGGATGAAAGCAAAACATGGAGTCAGCCTGTCTCAACACAGACTGACAGACTGAAATTCAGTTTTCCATTCGACCCCACTAACTGCTTTCAGAGTGGTTACAGGACACCAAATCCTACAGCAGCAGTTGACACTGTGTCCCTAGGAACTCTGATTCCAATTGGATCCTCTTTACACCAGTTAAAAGTCATGAAGGAGACTACTAATTGGCTTCTGTCTTACTGATGCGAGATGTGGAGGCAAAATCATAACTTGTCAATGGCTTCTGTTGACAATGGTAGCCCTGTCTGATATTAATCTAGGCACTCTAGATTTAAAAAAAAACTTTTTTCTTCATTTTTGCTTCTTTTTTCCTTTTTCTTACATTTCATTCTTACTTTTCTTTTTGTCAAGATACTCTTACTATAATTATACATGGTGGCCTTGTGTTCCTGATCAACAATGATACCCTCTTTTCTGAGGGTCCAGAGTGTTGAATTTAAAGTCATTAATCAACTTCATGATTTCTGGAATTCTTTATGCTTAGAATATACATGATGTGTCAATTCTATCTATTAGCTTTCAGCTCCTCATGTTATTATATTCTTTAAAATTGTTTTTAAATTTTTACTTTAATTTTCAGTGTTTTTTTTCAGGTGGTGGTAGGTTGCTTGGGAACAAACTCAGAAATGAAATAATATTCAACTGTTACAGGATACTTATGTTCATAGAGACAGTGCATTCTTTGCCTGGATTATAAAATATAATAAGGTCTATAGAGATGGCTCACAGGTTAAGAGTATGAGGTTCCAGCAGAGAACTTGAGCTAACCCTCATCACCTAGAGGAAATTCAGAATTTTGTGTGACTGCAGATCCAGGGAACCTAAAATATCACATTTAGACTTCACAGACAACTGAACTCAAATGCACACATGCACACATAGCTAACATGATTAAATATGCCAAAAACATTTCGTAAAGTAACTGAGAAATATAAATAGGTAAAGAACAATGAGTTCATTTAAGAGTTTGCCCAAACAGGGGAGAGAGGCAGAGCTCTACTTTTGTATTGCTATTCCAGTTGCAGGGTTACAATTTCATAGAAGAGGTGAAACAAAAATCAAGAAAACCGGCGGTGGTGGCGCACGCCTGTAATCCCAGCACTCTGGGAGGCAGAGGCAGGCAGATTTCTGAGTTCGAGGCCAGCCTGGTCTACAGAGTGAGTTCCAGGACAGCCAGGGCTATACAGAGAAACCCTATCTCAAAAAAAACCAAATCCAAAAAAAAACCAAGAAACACAGACACACACACACACACACACACACACACACACACACACACTGAACTGGGAACCAAGCAGTCAGAATCCCGTGAGGTATAACCCCTGTCATCCAGTACAGGATTCTCCAATGCTGCTACCAGGGCTTTACCCTTCCCTTTGGGCCAGCATGAGATTCCTGGAGAAATCTCATTGCTCTGAGGACACTGTCAGAGGGATTTGTCCATTTTCAGCTTAGTTGACCCAAAAGGAGAAAAAAGGCTGATGTGTTAGTGCTGCATAGGTGTTAGGGTCAAACTATGGCTCCTGCCAATCACAACGTAGTAAACTCTGCAATCCTGTGACCAAACTGACAGTTAAAGGCAAGTTACAGTGGAAATGGGAGAATGGAGATTTGCTTAATGTGGCCACTCTAAGAGAAAGAATCAAACAATAAAGTATACAGTGACACCCAAGTCCATCCTCAGGCCAGTACCATGACATTGGGTATATAGGGCAAGAGGAATGCCTAGTTATTCATTCCTGGTGAAAATATGAGGTATGTTCCTCCTCGGGCTGGAACCAGAGCTACATTTCCTAATGCTGGGAACAGAGTCTGGTTGAAATATTAATTACTGCCCATTGTACCAGGGGGCTGATAGGCATAGGAAAGAGGCAAAGGATCTCCCAGAATATCAGTTCTCCTGCAAGGCGGTTATGTGAACTTGGCTTACACACTCAAACACACACACACACACACACACACACACACACACACACACACACTGTCCTCAAACTAAGTCTGAGTCTTAGCTGGTGATTTGTGTCAGTCTTTTCTATAATGCTGCTTTGGGTCAATCCTGGCCACGTGCAACTTAACATTAAGCTTGACTGATACAAGGTGAGTATCTGTAGATGCAGTTGTTAAGGGCACTCCACGCTAAACTGTTCTGTCTTCCTTTTCTCTGAATTTCGGAAGCCAGTTTACCAATCTCCAGCCTAGAGAGTCAGGCTTCTCTTATTTTTTTAATTGGATATATTCTATATTTACATTTCATTTCCCTTTTTCTGGTTTCCCATCCCCCAAAGGTCCCACATGCCCTTTTCCCTCCCCTTGTTCCCCCATCCACCCCTTCCCACTTCCTTGTTCTGGTATTCCCCTACACTGATGCTTTGAGGCTTTCCAGCACCAGTGTCCACTCCTTCCTTCTTGTCAGACATCATTTGGTATGTGGATTGTGTCTTTGGTGTCCCAAGAGTCTAGGTTAATATCCACTTATCAGTGACTGCATACCATGGGTGTTCTTTTGAGACTGGGTCACCTCACTTAGTATGATGTTCTCCAGCTCCATCCATTTCTCTAAGAATTTCATGAATTCATTGTTTCTAATGGTTGAATAGTACTCCATTGTGTATATATACACATTTTTTTGTATCCATTCCTCCGTTAAGGGACATCTGGGTTCTTTCCAGCTTCTGGCTATTATAAATAAGGCTGCTATGAACATAGTGGAACATGTATCCTTATTGCATGCTGGGGAATCTTCTGGGTATATTCCCAGGAGTGGTATGGCTGGGTCCTCCAGAAGTATTATGTCCAGTTTTCTGAGGAACCGCCAGACTGATTTCCAGAGTAGTTGTACCAGCTTGCAGTCCCACCAGCAGTGGAGGAGTGTTCCTCTTTCTCCACATCCTCGCCAACACCTGCTGTTTCCTGAGTTTTTAATCTTAGCCATTCTGACTGGTGTGAGGTGAAATCTCAGGGTTGTTTTGATTTGCATTTCTCTAATGACTAATGATGCTGAACATTTTTTTAAGGTGTTTCTCAGCCATCTGAATTTCTTCAGGTGAAAAGTCTTTGTTTAGCTCTGTACCCCATTTTTGGATAGGGTTATTTGGTTTTCTGGGGTCTAACTTCTTGTGTTCTTTGTATACATTGGATATTAGCCCTCTGTCGGATGTGGGGTTGGTGAAAATCTTTTCCCAATTTGTTGGTTGCCAATTTGTCCTTTTGACAGTGTCTTTTGCCTTACTGAAACTTTGTAATTTCATGAGGTCCCATTTGTCTATTCTTGATCTTAGAGCATAAGCAATTGGTATTCTGTTCAGGAATTTTCCCCCTGAGCCAATGTCCTCAAGGGTCTTCCCCAGTTTCTTTTTTATTAGTTTTAGTGTGTCTGGTTTTATGTGGAGGTCCTTGATCCACTTGGAGTTGAGCTTAGTACAAGGAGATAAGAGTGGATCGATTCTCATTCTTCTGCATGTTGACCTCCAGTTGAGCTAGCACCATTTGTTGTAAAGGCTATCTTTTTTCCACTGGATGTTTTCAGCTCCTTTGTCAAAGATCAATTGGCCATAGATGTCTGGGTTCAATTCTGGGTCTTCAATCCTATTCCATTGATCCACCTCCCTGTCACTGTACCAATACCATGCAGTTTTTAACACTACTGCTCTGTAGTATTTCTTGAGGTCTGGGATATTGATTCCCCTAGAAGTTCTTTTACTGTTGATGATAGTTTTAGCTATCCTGGGTTTTTTGTTATTCCAGATGAATCTGAGAATTGCTCTTTCTAACTCTATGAAGAACTGAGTTGGGATTTTGATGGGGATTGCGTTGAATCTGTATATTACTTTTGACAAAATTCAGCATCCTTTCATGCTAAAAGTCCTGGAAAGAACAGGAATTCAAGGCCCATACCTAAACATAATAAAAGGGATATACAGCAAACCAGTAGCCAACATCAAAATAAATGGAGAGAAACTTGAAGCAATCCCACTAAAATCAGGGACTAGACAATGCTGCCCCCTCTCACCATATCTCTTCAATATAGTACTTGGGGTACTAGCTAGAGCAATTCGACAACATAAGGAAGTCAAAGGGATACAAATTGGAAAGGAAGAAGTCAAACTATCACTTTTTGCAGATGATATGATAGTATAGTTAAGTGACCCAAAAAACTCCACCAGAGAACTCCTACAGCTGATAAACAACTTCAGCAAAGTGGCTGGTTATAAAATCAACTCAAGCAAATCAGTAGCCTTCCTATACTCAAAGGATAAGCAGGCCAAGAAAGAAATTAGGGAAATGACACCCTTCACAATAGCCACAAACAATATAAAGTATCTTGGTGTGACTCTAACCAAACAAGTGAAAGATCTGTATGACAAAAACTCCAGGTCTCTGAAGAAGGAAATGGAAGAAGACATCAGAAAATGGAAAAATCTTCCATGCTCGTGGGTTTGCAGGGTTAATACAGGCTTCTCTTA
This sequence comes from Apodemus agrarius, assembly GCA_964023405.1. Taxonomy (NCBI): domain Eukaryota; kingdom Metazoa; phylum Chordata; class Mammalia; order Rodentia; family Muridae; genus Apodemus; species Apodemus agrarius. Next base: position 14,676,236 of record OZ030010.1, read on the forward strand.
TAAGTCTAGTCACTCATGAAAGCATACTGCAAGTCCACGAGTGGGATTTCTCCAGATGGAGGGGCACAGGGCATCACAGGAAGACTTTCACATTCTCTTTGCCAGGTAACAGCTCTTCCTGGACAACTAGTCTTTTTCCATCTCTCAGGAATATACCAGAACAGATATGTCGCAGGGCAAAAATAAAGGGCTGTGTGTCCATTTATAAAGTCCTTCAAACTGTGTGGTGTGGTCTCTTTCCTTTGTTGTTTGGATAGCAGACTTAAACCTTTGCAGTGAGCATTTAGAAAGACAGAAGGAACATCATCTTGTTGTATCAAGGAAAACTTGTAGCTTTGGGGAAGTGTGTTTTATGTGAGGCTCATGATGTGTGGGTAGTTTTCAGCCAGGATTTATTTGCATGGAATAAATACCTCCACATCACAGTAACTCTGGCATGATGGAATTGTAGTTACCATCCAGAACTGAACCCTTATTCATACACTGGAATGTACTAAATGGCTAACAACACTCAAATTAATCAAAGGACAAGACCTTGTGCTTGGCAGAATGAAATTCATTCCCATTTTTAGATATGCCATAATGCATATGATACTTCCTCAAAATGGAATGCTTAGTTTAAAGATTATCCAGTTAAATAAATCCACATCAGAAGGTTGTTCTTAATTTCTGTCACTCCTTTCCTGAGTTCTGTCTCACCTTTACTACCCAGGCCCTTGAGCTTGAACGTTTAAAAAAAAAAAACCAGTTCACACTGAACATATTAGCATCTCCTCCCCTCTGCACAATAGCCTCTTGGAGAATAATGGCCACTACTTTCCAGCACATTGTAATTTAGCGTAGTTATCGCTTTGGCTAAAATGCTGCAAATTACAGCTAAACCGTATTGCTTTCCAAAAAAATAATAATAATCTCATATCAAAGGGGAAATGTAAATGGCAATCAGAGGTTAAGTATATGATTTAGTTTTAGAGAATAATGTAAGGTTGTTTCCCAGTAGTTATTGTAGTTTTCTCAGTATAACAATGGAAGCTATTGTTACTTTTGTAGGCAGTGTATTTGAGCAAAATATATAGTTCCATGAGGTATTTTGATAATACGAGCATAATTTCTAATAATTTAACCACCTGTCCTTTCATTGCTGATTTGCACATATGCCTCAAACTGTATACCTTCGAAAATACAAAAACACAAACCTTGTCTCCAAAAAGCAAAGCAAAAAAAAAAAAAAAAAAAAAAAACAAAGAAAGAAAATACAAAAACACAGAAGTTTGTCGACAGTCTGGTAGAAATTATCAAGCATAGCAATATTTCAACATTCTGAACACTTCTGTTTCAACAACTTACTCTGAGGGTTTTTTTTTTACATGAAGATAATGACTGGCTGACATGCAATGCTATTATAGAATACTTCCAAGCATCTGCAATACCCTGGGTTTTATTCCCAATAGTGCAGAAATATCAGGAAAGAAAGAAGGAACTCTATTATGCCCCATAAAAAAGGAAACAAAATCTCTTCATACATAGATATTGACCTTAACACTTAATGAACACTTAAGGTAATGCTAGTATACTATTTACAACTTGAACAGCTGGCATATGGCAGTACTGGCATTTTAAACCAAGTATGGGCCTGGACCTAATACCTGTGATCTTATCCCACTTGAGTATATTATTCCTTCCTAAGACAAGAGACAGCAAGGTATTTGTATATAAAATGCACTCACAGTAGAAAATGTGTATAATAGTTTCTGCCATGAAACCCTTCCCTTTGCCTCAATATCTGCTTTTCACTCTCCAGCTAATCAAATCAATAGTGATCACACACTCCTAAGGCAACAGGCTTCTTTGATATATGACTATATAACTTTAGAATAAATACCTCCGCTAGGCTAAAGAGCATTAAATCACAGAGAGGGGAATGTTATTGGCATGCTAGAGTGGTCTGGCATGGGCTGGCTCTGTGGCAAGGAGAAATAGTTTAAGCAAGTTCTCGGGTTTGCAAGCTTTTCTAGTTAGTAACAATTACGGAAACAAATTTAAATCTATTGTGAAAGTAGGGGCTAGGGGAGTGGAGTTTAGGGAATGAGGAAAAATTTTGCTTCTCTGTACAAAGGCTTGTCTTTTTTTTTTTTTTAGATGTATTTAATTTATTTTGTATGAGTACAGTGTAGCTGTCTTTAGACACACACCAGAAGAGGGCACCAGACCCCATGGCTGTGAGCCACCGTGTGGTTGCTGGGAATTGAACTCAGGACCTCTGGAAGGGCAATCAGTGCTCTTAGCGCCTGAGCCATCTCTCCAGTCCAAGGCTTGTCTCTTTTACTCCGTCAAAATACATCAATACTTCTTGGGACCTGGAGCACTGCCACTAAGTGAGCTACCACCCAGTGCGCTGACTGGTAATGAGAGGTGGTCATCCATGAGCAAAAAGATAAGATTTGTATTCATCCTTGAAGGCCAGTTATAAAAAGTCAGCTCTTGAAATGAAGAAAATATGTGGGATTCTGTGTATAGGGACACACATATATAACACCTAAAAAGACAGTGATTAGCTGGGGAGGTTTCTGAATGGTGGCATTATAAAATGGCCATGAGTCCCCATTTTTATGAATATTTCATTATGGTTGGGATTTGTTGTTGTGTGAATTAATAGCATACTTCATTGTTTTGCCTTCATTTATATAAAAATTTCATATCATTAAAAAAAAAAGTAGTAGCAAACTATTGGCTACAATGTTCCCATTTGCCTCTAGGGAACAGCCTTTTAGTTGACATTGTCTATTTAGTATACTAATTTACTTCTCTGTTGCTGCAATACAGCACTGACCAAAAGCATTTTCAAGGTGAAAGGGCTTATTTGATTTAGGAGATATTTTTCATCACCGAGGGAAGCCAAGACAGGAGCCTGCAGGCAGGAGATGATGTGGAGGCCATGGAGACGTGCCACTTACTGAGGTGCTCTTTTATGGTTTGCTCAGCCTGCTTTCTTATATATCTCAGGACCACCTGCCTATACCACAACCAGACACCATCCAATATCAGTCGTCCATCAAGAAAATGCTCCCATTGACATGCCCACAGGCCAGGCTGATGGAGGCAATCCCTCAAATGAGATTTCCCTCTTCCCAGCTGACTCTCATTTGTGTCAACCTGATAAAACCTATACAACACAGTTAGGACACACAAGATTCCAATGATGAGACATGATTCTAATTTTATGGGTGAATATTTAGAAAGAAAACAAGCTGTAAAACAAAATAATCTCAGTGTGCTAATATCCTCAGCTAATGCTTTTTGTAAACTCCTTTATGTTTATGCTCAGTAGTGTGTTTCCTAAGTGCACCTTTTCCTCTAGTCATAACAAGATGCTATCTTGAACGATACATTGTAGCCATGGCAACTAATGCAGACTAATACAGTGGTAGTCAGGCCTATTGTTGTGAAAGGTTAATTGAAAATGTGACTCCAAATTTTCTGTAAGGCAAAGGACACTGTCAAAAGGACAAAACGGCAACCAACAAATTGGGAAAAGATCTTCACCAGCCCTACATCCAACAGAGGGCTAATATCCCATATATACAAAGAACTCAAGAAGTTAGACCCCAAAGAACCAAATAACCCTATCAAAAAATGGGGTACAGAGCTAAACAAAGACTTTTCACCTGAAGAAATTCAGATGGCTGAGAAGCACCTTAAGAAATGTTCAACATCATTAGTCATTAGGGAAATGCAAATCAAAACAACCCTGAGATTCCACCTCACACCAGTCAGAATGGCTAAGATTAAAAACTCAGGAGACAGCTGGTGTTGGCGAGGATGTGGAGAAAGAACACTCCTCCACTGCTGGTGGGAATGCAAGATGATACAATCACTCTGGAAATCAGTCTGGAGGTTCCTCAGAAAACTGGTCATGATACTTCCTGAGGACCCTGCTATACCACTCCTGGGCATATACCCAGAGGATTCCCTGGCATTCAATAAGGACACATGCTCCACTATGTTCATAGCAGCCTTATTTATAATAGCCAGAAGCTGGAAAGAACCCAGATGTCCTTCAATGGAGGAATGGATACAGAAAATGTGGTATATTTACACAATGTAATACTACTCAGCAATTAAAAACAATGAATTCATGAAATTCTTAGGCAAATGGTTGGAACTGGAAAATATTATCCTAAGTGAGGTAACTCATTCACAGAAGAACACACATGGAATGCAGTCCAGTGATAAGTGGATATGAGCCCAGAAGCTCTGAATACCCAAGACACAATTCACATATCAAATCATTCCCAAGAAGAAGAAAGGAGAGGGCCCTGGTCCTGGAAAGGCTTGATGCAGCATTGCAGGGGATTGCCAGGACAGAGAAGAGGGAGGGGGTGATTGGGGAATGGGCAGAGGGAAGAGGGCTTATGGGACTTATGGGGAGGGGGGAACCGGGAAAGGGAAAAGCATTTGGAATGTAAATAAAGAATATAGAAAATAATAATAATTAAAAAAGAAACTGCTTCCATACAATGGGGTTGTATGCCAGGCAGTGGTAGTGCACGCCTTTAATCCCAGCACTTGGGAGGCAGAAGCAGAAAGCTCTCTGTGAGTTTAAGGTCAGTCCAGTCTGCATCAGCCAAGGCTAGATGGTGAAACCCTGTCTGGAGGGGAGAAAAAAAAAGAAAGTGTGACTCCACAGTGCAGTGTTTCAAAAGGTCACCATCCATGATGGGGTGGGATTTTGTGGTGATGTAGCTGTTTGAAGGGTGACCCATACTCCTGTATGTAACCTCTCACCAGCACTCTACAAAAAAGCTAACTACATTCATTGATCTCATGAACTTGGACTTTTGTGAAACCATACTTTCATTGCAGAACTCAGATCATCAGGAGACCAGGCACCCCTCAGAGAGTTGAAAAACTAAGGTTTATTAAATAGTTATATAGCTAACTATGAGAGGCTGGGCCCCAAGCCATAGTTTTTACATTTATGGCCTAGTCACTGTAAAGTTTTGCCATTCCTGTCATTGGTGGGTTAGAATCTTAGCCTATGCATCTGAAGACCATGAGCAAGAGTTTTGTTTACAGACATGTTTACAGAAGTAGAAATAATAGCCCCAGAACAGCAATTTATGTCTCTCTCTCAAAATAAAGAGAAAGGGGTTTTAGCTAACAGAAGTCAGAGAATAACTGAAGAGCACGGCACATAAAGTACATAGGAAATTTCAACCTATTTCAGTCTTCATTATTACCTTGATCTGTCATTGGTACCCATTAGAGGTTTATATGTGAGGCTGTTGTTATTGGTACCCATTGGAGATTTATGTGTGAGGATGGTACCAGGGAGAATTATCTGGAGATGTTAGCACACTTACCTTTCACAGCTTCCCCCTGTTTTTATATTTATCCCCAACGTTAGAGTTGTGTTTCATTTCTGGAATCTTGAGTACCCTAACTGTGCTATTTACATATTGTCAACCTGACGCAAACCGAAGTCACCTAGCAAGGCAGAACCCTAATAGAGCTATGTTTATGGCTACCCAGGAAGTAACCATAACACTAGGTAATTCTATACCCAGTCAAGTAGACAATAGAGATTAGCCATCACACAAATCTAAGATCAAAACCTGTTCTTCATGTGAAACAAGCTCTCTGTGACATATTTATGAAATCAGATATGTTGTTCCCACAAGCTGGAAAATCCACTTTCATCTCTCTACTGTATATTATTTACTGCCCTTTCAAGTTTCCATTTATAAATGTCTTTTCCTAGGAAGCCATCCTAAGTGAAAAAGGAACCTCAACTTATGCGATATACAAGTATCCTAATTTCTTTTGTCATATAGACCATGCACACATGTAATTTCTTTTTTATATTCTGTCTCTATTAACAAACAGAATGAATTGTATTTGTTTCTCCATCCAAGTATGAACAACTAACACAGTGCCTATTGGAACATTTGTGGAAGTACTTTCTCACTGGTCGCCAAAAGCTAACACAAAACTCCTCCTCAGCTAAGATACATTAAACTAGTTTTAAAAGCAGAAGTGGAGAGGTTGATATTTTAAAGAATGAAAGACAAGGAACATTCATTATTACTACCACAGATGAACTAACTAAAAAAAAAAGTTTTAAATCAAGTATGTGGATAGGGAACTTCAGGAAAGTGGTAACTTACCTCTCAAAAGACAAAGAGAGGAAAGCCTTTTTCTGCTAGACCAAGTAGTGTCTGGAGCACATTGCAGAGAGCAGCAGTCTAGCAGAAAGGTTTTTTGATGTTGGAAGCTTGTTTACAGGAAAGTCCAGAGGAAGAAAGTAGCTACCATACGATTTGGGGGGGATCATTCCAGACATTCTGAGGAGGACTCAGTCAAGACTCTGGCTTCCCAAAGAACCTATCCAAAATCATACAGTTGTACACTGGAAGGAGAGACTTCAGAGCTGATATCATTTGCTCTTGTCTGGTTACAGAACAAGTAAAACCATGCTATTTCCTCACAGCACAAATGTAATGTAGGCTTAGGACTTCATTATGCAGAGGGAAGTCATACACTAAACATAGTGATGACACTGCCACCAGCTCCATATTTCCTACCCCTGGCTTGTGAATAGTGTGGAAGTCCAGGGCTTCCCTTCACATTGATCTATTATAAGACAGGCACAATGAGTCTGGTTTTGTCCCTAGAGTATAGCATTGGTCCAGACAGATGATTAAAAAGGAGGGTTACACCTTAGTACCACACTGTTGTCAAATGTATTGGATTCAAGTTATAATGGCCTGAGCTTTACCATGGCAAATAAGAACTATATCTTCAGAGAAAATGCTGGACATCACTTCAAGGAATATGAGCTTGGAAATATCTAAGCATGTTATTGTTATGGAGACCAGAACAGATTCTTTCTATTTGGCATTGGTTGCTAACAAATTAATATCACATTGGTAAGCTATAAAGTAGGATACACTGAAATCTTAAACTGTGCCTTAACAAGTAAAGTCACATTAAACAGTGATGATAATGGTCGAAAGATCAATCTCTAAAAGCAATAATAATTTCACAGTCACCAGGTACTGAGCTAAATTGTGTCCAATTGCATCACTGTATTAACACAGAATTATGAAAAATCATGAAAATTATTGTAACCATTTTATAGATGGGAAAGCAAAGTCCTAGAGAGGTATGTTAGCATCTACAAAGACCTCTTTAGAGATTCAGTGCTCCTTCCTGTTTCCTGTAATACACTGCTCTTTCAACAGATGGATGCTCATCTCTCTTATCTTCTAGATTTATGTGCTTGGTGTTATGGATTGCATTTTCTTACTGAATACATTCCCTAAACCTGGCACAGTGGCTGACACTTTGTCAAAATAAATCATGTGTATATGAGTCCAGGCTTGTTTGTTTGTTTGTTTGTTTGTTTGTTTTTCCATCAACTTGACAGAAACTAGAGTTATCTAAGGAGAGGGAATCACAATTGAGAAAATGTCTCTAGGAATATTGGCCATAGACAAGCCTGTGGAGCAGTTTCTTGGCTGGTAAATGAAGTGGGAATTTCCAGCCTGTTGGGAACAGTGGCACTCCTGAGCAGGAAATCCTAGAATGTATAAGAGAGCATGTTGAATATGCCACAAGGAACAAGCCAGTGTCTTAGTCACTATTCTATTTTTGTGAAGAAATATCATGGCCAAAGCAACTCTTTAAAAAGAAAATATTTCATTAGATTCCATTATCATCATGGTGAGAAGCATGGTGGCCTGCAGGCAGGCTCTGGAGCAGTAGCTGAGAGGGACATCCTGACCCCTAAGCAGAGAGGTTCTGGACTTGGCATGGGTTTTTGAAACTCTGAAACTCACCCCCCCCCAGTGACACACTTCCTCCAATAAAGCCACACCTCCTAATCCTTTTATATAGTGCCACCTTACAGTGACTAAGCCTATGGTGGCACATTTATTCAAACCACCACATTCTACACCCTGGTCCCCATTGCCTTGTAGCCCTAGAATAATGCAAAAATAAGAAAAAGGCATTCCGTTTAAGGTCAAAAGTCCCTGTAGTCTGCCATAGTCTCAACATTGTTTTTTTCTTTTATGTATGTATGTATGTATGTATGTATGTATGTATTTATTTACTTTATATTCAGATTGCAGTCACCTTCCTCCCAGTTCCCCCTCCCACAGCCCCTCCTCTCAGTCCCCTCCCCTTCTCTAAAAAGGGGGAGGCCCCCCTGGGTACCAACCAAACCTGGCACATTAAGTTACTACAGGACTAGGCACATCCTGTCTCACTGGGGCCAGACAAGGCAGCCCAACTAAGGAACAGGTTCCACAGGCAGGCAACAGAGTCAGGGCACAGCCCCAGCTCCAGTTGTTGCGAGATCCACATGAAGATCAAGCTGCACATCTGCTACATATGTACAGGGGGCGGGCATTCCAGAGACCTGGGATGGAGGATGCTCCAGGGAGTCTACGGGGGTGACTAGCTGAGATTCCTAGGAGTGGGGTATAGAGAGCCTGAAGTAGCCACATCCTGTAGTCAGGCAGGACTTCCAGAGGAAGGATAAGGACAGCAACCCACCCACAAAACCTTCAATCCAAAATGTATACTGCCTATAAGAAGTGCAGGGACAAAGAGCAGAGACTGAAGGAACCGCTAGCCAACAACTGGCCAAACTTGAGAGCCATCCCATGGGCAGCTCCTTGGGAAGCGGTCTTGGCTCCATTATGCTTCCTGGTGCTGCCTTTCTTCTCAAACTGTACATTTTGTATTTCTCCTTGGTAAGCTTTCTCCTTTTCATTATAGGTCTGCATAAGAGTGGACACTCATAATAACCATATGACACAGCTATTAGCCTGTTTTGAAATCTCCTTTGCCAATACCATTAATCAAAAACTCTTCAGTTTAGCCTCAGGCATATGTATAGGATATTGGCAGAAAGCAACTACATTCTTGCCAAAATGTTGCAAGAATGGACTCTAGACTACTTACTAAGATTTTCCCTTCTAAAAGCCCTGAGCCAGGCTCCCACATTCCACATTGCTCTTGGCGCCACCATCTTCCATGCTCCTACTAAAATAGCCCATAAATCCCCCTTAAAGCTATTCATTCCTAATATAAAGTCTGAAGGCTCACATTCTGCCAACAAGTAGCATGGTCAGGCCTGTCATAGAAAGACCTTGCTCTCTGGTACCAACTTCTTCCTTAGTCACTATTCTGTTGTTATGAAAAGTCACAACCGAGACAACTCTCATAAATGAAACCATCTAATTAGAGGCTTACTTACAATTTCAGAGGTTTAATTCATTATCAATATGGTGGGGGGAACATTTAAGCAGGATCTGGAACAGCAGCTGAGAGCCACTTCCTGATCCATAGTCAGAAAGGGACTCTGGGTTTGGCTTGGGCTTTTGAAATCTCAAGGTCTACCCCCCAGTGGCACACTTCCACCAACAAGGCCACACCTCCTAATCCTTGTCATTTTTTCCAAATATCGCCACTTCCTGGTGACTATGCCTTCAAATTCAAACCACTACAGCCAGTAATCAGCATTCCTGAAGGTCCTCTTGCCCTGAGTTCCTGCCCTACTGTCTTGTCTTTGGACTTCAAGCTGAAAGATGAAAGAAACCCGTCCCAAGTTGCTTTTGGCCATGGTGTTTTATCACAACAACAGAGACTCTAACTAAGATAAAAATGGGTGATAAGTTTGTGAGATAATGACTATCTTGTTTCTGGAGGATTTTGAAAGGGTTTTGGAACTTTGGAACTTTGAAAAGCCACTGAAGGTTCAGAGCTCAGAGGATTGTTCCATGAGCTCTTGGAAGATAAGAATGCTAAAAGCAATGTAGACAATGGAGGCCTGGCTTGGGAGGTTTGAGGAGGCAGGTTTTTGTTTATTTGTTTGTTTTCTGAGACAAGATGTCTTAGGGTTTTACTGCTGTGAACACACACTGTGATCAAGGCAACTCTTTTTTTAATTTATTTTTTATTGAATACAGAAACTATGGTATATATACACAATGGAGTACTATTCAGCAATTAAAAACAATGAATTCATGAAATTCTTAGGCAAATGGATGGAACTAGAAAGGGTCATCCTGAGCGAGGCAACCCAATCACAAAAGAACACACATGATATGCACTCACTAATAAGCGGATGTTAGCCCAAAAGCTCAAAATAAACAAGTTACAATTCACCAAGCTCAAGAAGAAGGAGGACTTATGTGAGGGTGCTTCAGTTCCTCTAAGAAAGGGAACAAAATAGCCACAGGAGCAATAAGGGAGACAATGTGTGGAGCAGAGACTGAAGTAAAGGCCACTCAGAAACTGCCCTACCTGGGAATTCATCCTATAAACAGTTACCAAACCCTGACACTACTATGGACGACAAGAAGTGTATGCCAAAAGGAACATGCCCTGGTTGTCTCTGGAGGGGCCCTGCCAGAGCCTTACAAATACAGAGGCAGATGCTAACAACCAACCATTGGACTGGGCATGGGGTCCCCAATGGAGGAGCTGGAGGATGGTCCAAAGGAGCTGAAGGGGTTTTACAGCCCCAAGGCAACTCTTATAAAGGACAACATTTAGTTGGGGCTGGCTTACAGGTTCAGAGGTTCAGTCCATTATCTTCAAGGCGGGACCATGGCAGCATCTAGGCAGGTATGGTACAGGAGGAGCTGAGAGTTCTACATCTTCATCTGAAGGCTGCTAGCAGAATATCCACATTCAAGCAGGTAGGATGAAGGTATTAAAGTCCACACTCACAGTAACACACCTATTCCAAGAAGGCCACACCTACTCCAACAGAGTTACACCTTCTAACAGTGCCACTCCCTTATATGAGCATATACAAACCCTCACATGAGGTCTCACTATGAAGCCTTGTTTATCCTGGACCTACTACATAGAGTAGGCTAGCCTTAAACTCATACAGTCACCGGCTTCTGCCTCCTGAGTGCTGGAATTAAATCCATGTGTTATCACACTAAGCCAGAAGACAGTTTTGAAAGTCTTATACAGACTCTGGCAGTAGGATTGATGTTTTGAATTAGGAACCACTAATGAGAGAAACTTTTGCTTTGCTGAGACAATCAATACTGGTTAGCTGAATAATCAGCTGTGATTAAGAAGACAGCATCATCATCGAGGTGAAATCTTCTGGAAGAGATGGAAACTGGGGTTCAGAGGACCTAAGGCTGCTTTGTATGTTTTAGAGAATCTTTGAACTTAGAAAGAGACTTTGGATGTTATGGAGAGATTGGACATTTAAAGCATTTGAATTTTTAAAGACTATGAGACTTTTAAAGATTGCAATGTGGTTTATATTGAGATGTTTCTGTAAGATGTTACTATGAGATATCACTGATATTGCTATGATATCTTGGGGATACGCACAAAAAAGAAAGGTTAGAATTGAATAGCGTGTGGGTGTATCAAATCGATAAGGAAGGGATCAGGTTTTAATTTTATTTTACTTTTGTCATCTTAACAGTAGCTAAAATTATCTGAGGAAACTACCATTGAGAAAATGTCTCTAAAATCGATCTGTAGGCAAGTCTGTGTAGCATTTTCTTAATTTGTGATTGAAATGGGAGGGGCCAACCTACTGTGGGAAGTGCTGCTTCTGAGCAGGTATTCCCACAGTGTATATGAAGCAGGCTGACCAAGCCACACAGAGCAAGCTAGTAAGCAGTGCTCCTCCATGGCCTCTGCATCAGCTTCTGTTTCTAGGTTCCTGCCTTGAGTTCCTATTATGATTTCCCTGGTTGATTACAAGCTGTAAGAGGAAATAAATCCTTTCCTCACCAAATTGCTTTTGGTCACAGTGTTTATTACACCAATAGAAACTCTAATTAAGACGGGGTTATCAGGTAGAAATGGGAGTGGGGAAGTTAGCAAAGTAGAAGGGGGATCCTTACCATCACTTGAAATTGGAACCCAGATTGGGCAGAGGAAAAGCAAAAGGTAAGTCCAAGTGGAGTACTAGGCTCTTAGCCTTTGTAATATGGATGGGTATGAACTGAGGGAGGAGGGGTAAAATGGGGTATATATTCAGATCGCTTCCATAGGTAAAGAGCCCTGAAGTAGCATTCAAAGCTGGGGCCATGTTCTCCTGTTATCTGTGGTAGATGTGTGACATAAGTAACTATAGATCAACATGCATTGTGGTTTTCATAAAGTATCCCATTATCTCTAGGAATCTAGCTATGTGTGAATTCTTTAAAATTTTTCAACAAAAGGGGCTGGAGAAATGGCTCAGCAACTACAAGAAGTTACTGTTATTGTAGAGGACCTGGGTCTGGTTCCTAGCACTCAACCACCTGCAGCTCCAGTTCTAGGAGATCTGGTGCTGTATTTTGGCCTCTGTGGGCACCAGACACTATATGCAGTACATATACACATATACAGGTATACATATATGCACATTAAACAAATATTTTAAAAATTCCAACTGTGAAAGCCATAGGTTGCACAGGATAAGAGCCAAATTGGCAAGTCTCAGATTCATGGCCTCTTCTCCTTATTCATTTCTTCTGAAAATAGTCTAATACCATTGATAGGACCTAGGATAAATTAGCCACATTGCATAAACTTTTGCCAAAATGAACAATGTAAGTGAATCTCTTTAACCTACAAAGGCCAAAAAGAAAACTGTCTATATTATGAAACACACAAAGTACAGTAGCCATGGTGAAGGCAGGTGTTAGATACCTGTAGTAAAGCAATTTCCCCTGAATTGAAACATTCCATCATTGATGTAGGCTCCCTATGACTCAAGAAGTAAATGAAATTTACAAGGCTCAGGAAGAAAACAATGCATACAAGGCCCAGAAAGTTCCTGAACCTTATAAAATCACACAGTCCTTTCCCAAGGTTATATAATGAGTAAGGCCTGCTTGTGAGAGAAGACTTTCAAACTTGTCAAGCTTCCTACAAGTCATGCAGAGATTTCCAGGGATGTAGTTTTGTGAGCCATCATACATTCTGGCGTGGATTTTTCAGTGTCTTTGAGTCAGCCCTGCTCCCGTAGGTAACCCACAACCTATATAAGTAACACCAATAAACTTCATTGGTTCTCCATGTTTGATGTGGAAGAAATCATTATTTTGGTCTGTCATTGACTCAGTATTGGGAAGAGCAGATGTCTCTTCATGTTTCCTCAGCAAAAGTCACACAACAACACAAGAAGGAGAAATACTGCTTTCACTTTATCTCCTCCAGTGTCCTCCAATTCCATTCTCACTTCCTGTCATTCTGTCCCCAACATTTGACTCTTCAGACTCTCCCCTTACACTTTCTCAGATATGAATATTTTTCTTTTCTTTCTCCAAACACCTTCTGTTCACCTTAGCACCAAAATTGAGCTCTAACTTAAAGAGAGTCCTTTACAAGCCAGAAAGGGTTTTTATTTCATTGTAGTAATCTTAGTTATGGTGTATGACATTAACAGTGGCTTTAATTCTCCATCATGATGGTTTTTGCAAGTTGAAATTTTATTCTTTAGAAAAATTATATGCCTGTGTTTATGTTTAATAAAGATAGAATTTGACCATTAAAGATTGGGAGCCCTTATTTTTATAAGAAATATGTTGATAAGCAACTAGACCTTTTTAATCCATTGGCAAAATATCATTTTATTTTTTAAAAAGGCATTGTTTTTGCATATATGCTATGTACATCATCATGTTTTGTTTCATCTTTGTTCAGCTCTTAGTATGATACATATTTATTTGAATTATCAGTTGTGCTGTTTTAATCTTAACTTTTCAATAAACTAAACCATTTGAGGTGGAAATTGGAGTGTGAATTTCAGGCTTATTAGTGTACCTATTCTTTTAAATATAAACTATTTACAGCTAAAAGGAAATTTGCCAAAAAACGCCAAATCAAGTCAGATGTGAAGGTATACTACTTATGCCAGTTGTGGTGGTGCATCTTTACTTTAAAATGTGTCTGAGGAACATTGCTATATTTTAGTATTACAACACATACTAGCCTTTGCAACAGCCCATGCATTGCACATAAAAAATATTCCAGTACAGTATGAATACAGCATAGAACAATCTCACTTGATATGTGATCAGCTCTGTGATGGTTTCCATGTGAAATGTCTCCAGAAAAAGAACCAGGATTCTATGTCTTTAATACCTTACAGGATAATTGACACCTGGTACTCCGAAGTTCATATTGGAGCTAATATTGATGGCACTTATTTTCTTACTCCAAACAAGCCTCTGAGGTTATACATGATTATCAGGAGGAGACATTTAGCTAACTGTATTTCAGCCTTTTAATATTAAGAAATTATACTGCTGTTATACCCTATTTACATGAAAAAAACATAGACTCAGAGGCTAATGGGTTTCCTAAAAGATTAGGTCAGTAAAGGAAGGAGTCAAGTTCAAACTCTGACTACTGTATGTAAGAAATACATACACTATTTCTAAGTGTTTGTTATGCAGTATTGACTTAATATTCAGAGTTATATTTTTTATTAAGAAATTCTGTTCTCATCCAGGCATGCAAAGATATACACTATAAAATTTCAATTCTGACGGGGCAAGATTATCCAATGAACGGAGGTCAAGTGTGAGAAGCTGAATTAAGATCCCTAGAACCTGCATGGATCCAGGTCTGTGATTCCAGTAGTCCTATGGTGAGATGGGAAGCAAAGACAAAAGAATCCCCAGATGCTTGCACGCAGTAGAAAACAAAAAGGAAACAAAAACAAAGAGAGTCTGCCTCAAACAAGGTGGAGGGCAAGGACCTTTGACTCCCGTTAGTATACCATAGCATGGGTATGCTTACACTCCGCCACACATGCATGCACAAATATTTTTTTAAAAAAATCAAATTTAGAATCACTGACATTTCAGAATGCAGGGATAGATGGAACAGAAGTCAGTTTCTGTAGTGAAGTTGAATTAACCCATTTCAGCTCATAAATAATTTTATGTGAAATTACAATAAAGGAAATTATACTAACAAATATAAAAATACTCAAATGAATACTTAATTATTTTATGATACTTTACTATTACGTATGCCATTTATTTTTTGTGTATGCTTTGTGGAAATACTATGGGATAGATACACCTTTTTCTCAGGTATATCCTTAGTGGCGTCATACTATTAGCATGAAAGTACACCATGGTGTGGGAATTTACACTATATTGTGGATATCATGAAACCAATGTTAGATTTATTATTTTATAGATTTTTTTAAAATTAATTAAGAGATGTAAAATGTTAACAAGGCAGTTTAAAATTAAATGTAATTTATGTCTACAACACATTGTGAATATAATATAATACAGAATTGAAGAGACATCTTGTTTTTGGTTTTTTTATTTACTTACTATGTAATTTTATACAAAGGTCACTTGACTAACTGACGAATTAGCAAGTTTTTGTTATAATCCTTCACCATTTGAGTTTTGTCTTATTTGTCATTGGAAATAAATTAAACATAAAAATCAGTGTCAAAACTATATTTCAAGAGATTAATAGTTAGGTATTTACTGGTAGTTGGAGTGTACTCTCAACCTACCATGACCAAATGATCTGATGTCCCAACACTGTTCAGTAATTCCAGAAGAGAAGGAGTACATGTGACATCGGAAGGGATGGTTAGAGAGGATGTATCATAAAGTTTTGAGACACAGGGGTGGAGGGGGGATGGAAAGAGATGAAGAAATGATGGAGATGACAATTGAGGCCATTTCTATGAATATATTTATGTTACAAAAATATATCTAATATTTTGGGGGTTGTTAATAAACTTGAATGTATATTGTGTGCATATCTGGGGCCATGCATTTGTATGTGCACATATAAATAGATTTTTGAAGCTTAAGAACAATGTAAGTTTGATGAATTTCATCTATTCATTTTTGGATAAGTTAATGCATAAAAATTGTAACAACATGTACCTAAATGAAAGTTTAAGAAACTTTTAAAACCACTGGTAAGTTATTTGTCCATTTTGTGTTATTCAAATGGGAAATATACATTCCTGTATATATCACCTCAGCAATATTAGGTCTCAAGAAATTCCTTGTCCCACAGTCTGGCATTGAGAGAAAAGCTTGAGTTCCTTTGAGGACTTAAGATAGATAATTCCTATTTGCTAAAGGGATCATTCTTCATATCTCTGGAAAAAAGGACATAAGGCATTTCCAGTAACATATACCTGTTGTGTCTATTAGTGTATCAAGGTCTATACTAGTGTCTAGGCCCTCTCACTCCCCACTCACAAGTACCTGTTACAGAGTCACCCTGGCTGGCTGATATACCCATACCCACAAACCTCGTCAGCCCCTGAGAATCCCTTCTCACAACTTCTCTTTTTTCCTATATAACTGCCATTTTGACAATGCACTCTTTTGTCCTCTCTTGGTTCCCGTGTGCTCTCTTGGGCCTCTTGGCTTCATAGTTCCTTTTTGGATTTCCCCTCTATCTCTCCTTTCATGGCCTGGTCCATTCCACTGACCTGGTTCAATCTGGACCCTTCCAGATGCATCTGGTTGTGATCACCTATATCTACAATGACACATTCTTTCAACCATACCTAGGAGTCCTTATTTTCATTCAAACAAGAAATACCTGTGTTTTATATAAACTTTCTTAATAAGTCTGAAATTTACAAAAAGACAATCACACTTTAATTTCAATGTTTAAGAGATAGAAGGTACTTTTGTTGTGTGTTATATCATTATTTCATATCTCTTTCTCTCTCTCTCTCTCTCTCTCTCTATATATATATATATATATATATATATATATATATATATATATATATATATATGAATTCGGGGCATTTGGAATTTAGAAACAATTGGATAGGGTTATTGTACTCCAAATTTGCACAGAGATCAACAATTAAATCAAATAGTCTGTTTTAGTGAGATTCAGCCCAAAGCAGAAGTGTAACATGTGAACCATACCCCAAGACTTCCTCTATGTCATCCCCATTCAATAGAAAAATCCCCATTCTGCTTCTAACCTGCAGAACCTATATGATTTATTGTGTTCCCAGTGGTGTGTATCATCCTTTCAAAGATTATATACCCTGGATATTACTTATTCATTAAAGATTTATGCTGAAAATTGTGTGTCTGGATGTAGTAATATTAAGAGATGAAGCCTGGGGAATGTAATTCATTTTATCAATGGGGATTCCTCTTTGAGAGAGATTTAGGGTAGTTCTCACAGGATAAAAATTTGTCCCTTGAGAATGGTTTTCTAAGAAAAGAGTAAGATGGGCTCCTTTCCAATCTTTGACTTCTTATCACTCCATCTCCCATCCCCATTATGATGGTATGGAGCATGACTATGGTTCCCAGGCCATAGCAGTAGAGCCATCTAATCTTGGATTTTTTTGTCATCAAACTTTTGAGGTAAATTGTTGCAAGAAATATTAAACAATGAGCCAGTGGGCTGCCTGTGCTACTGCCAGCAACTCTCTGCCCCGGTGGCCTGGCCAGCTATGCACTGGCGGGTAATGGTCTACCTGTTAATATCTCTTGTAGACTCTCTGGCCTGGAGCTCCAGAAACATCTCCACCTAGCTCTCTAGGTTCCCTCTGGCAGGTCACTACCACACAAGCCCCATGCTTCAACCGCCCCCCCCCAGACCTTTGTCGATCACCTCAGGCAAACCCACACTTTGCTGCAGTACCTTTCTCTCTTGAACCCAGATGAGCCATTGTGTGAGGAAAACACAACATAAGCTTGGTTCAGAAACAACTGTAAATCTCTGGGCACAACAACTAAAATCCTAACTTGTAAGCCTTATTAAATCCAAATCCTCTGGCAGTGAATCTTGATGGATCCCCCATTGAAACTGGGAGACACTTGTAATTGCATCTTGTCCTTATGCTATCCCTATCCAAAAAGACCTAACTCTCTCCTTCTTCTCTTCCACCATCCAACCCAGAAATCCTATCAACTCACCCAGTGATTGGCTCCTTTATTCATTAGAGGATTGATTCACAAGAAGTTACTTGAGTATGACTCACACTTTGTCAACAGCCCCTCCCTGGAGAGCAGAATTAGCATCAAAATACAAACAGCACCAGGCCCATCCACAAAACTTCCCCCTCTCTGTTCTAATAATAATAAAAAAACCCTTTCTCTCAAATATAGAGCTCAACTATTACCATTTTGTAATTTATAAAGTATAAGATAGACCTAACACTCAGTCCATTATTTATGTCCTTAAGATAGAACATTGCCGAAAAGACTTTTTTCCACTGGATGGTTGTAGCTCCTTTATCAAAGATCAAGTGATCATAACTGTGGGTTCATTTCTGGGTCTTCAATCCTATTCCATTGATCTACTTGCCTGTTGCTGTACCAATACCATGCAGTTTTTAACACAATTGCTCTGTAGTACTTCTTGAGGTCAGGGATATTGATTCCCCCAGAAGTCCTTTTATTGTTGAGAATAGTTTTAGCTATCCTGGATTTTTAGTTACTCCAGATGAATTTGAGAATTAATCTTTCTAGATCTAAGAAGAATTGATTTGGGATTTTGATGGGGATTACATTGAATCTGTAGATTGCTTTTGGCAAGATGGCCAATTTTACTATATTGATCCTGCCAATCCAAGAGCATGAAATATTTTTCCATCTTCTGAGGTCTTCTTCTATTTCTTTCTTCAAGGACTTGAAGTTCCTGTCATACAGAACTTTCACTTGTTTGGTTAGTCATGCCAAGATACTTTATGTTGTTTGTGGCTATTGTGAAGGGTGTTATTTCCCTAACTTCTTTTTCAGCCTGCTTGTCCTTTGAGTACAGGAAGGCTACTGATTTGCTTGAGTTGATTTTATAACCAGTCACTTTGCTGAAGTTGTTTATCAGCTGTAGATAGTCTTTTCAACAAATGGTGCTGGTTCAACTGGAGGTCAACATGCAGAAGAATGCGAATTAACCCACTCTTATCTCCTTGTACTAAGATCAACTCCAAGTGGATCAAGGACCTCCACATAAAACCAGACACACTGAAACTAATAGAAAAGAAACTGGGGAAGACCCTGGAGGACATGGGCACTGGGGGAAAGTTTCTGAACAGAACACCAATAGTTTATGCTCTAAGATCAAGAATTAACAAATGGGACCTCATAAAATTACAAAGTTTCTGTAAGGCAAAGGACACTGTCAGAAGGACAACACAGCAACCAACAAATTGGGAAAAGATCTTCACCAACCCCACATCTGACAGAGGGCTAATATACAATATATACAAAGAACTCAAGAAGTTAGACCGCAAAGAACCAAATAACCCTATTAAAAAATGGGGTACAGAACTAAACAAAGAATTTTCACCAAAAGAAATTTGGATGGCTGAGAAGCACCTTAAGAGATGTTCAACATCATTAGTCATCAAGGAAATGCAAATCAAAACAACCCTGAGATTCCACCTCACACCAGTCAGAATGGCTAAGATTAAAAACTCAGGAGACAACAGGTGCTGGTGAGGATGTGGAGAAAGAGGAACACTCCTCCACTGTTGGTGGGATTGTAAGATGGTAGAACCGCTCTGGAAATCAGTCTGGTGGTTCCTCAGAAAATTGGGCATGACACTTCCAGAGGACCCTGTCATACCACTCCTGGGCATATACCCAGAGGATTCCCCTGCATACAATAAAGACTCATGCTCCACTATGTTCATAGCAGCCTTATTTATAATAGCCAGAAGTTGGAAGGAGCCCAGATGTCCCTCAAAGGAGGAATGAATACAGAAAATGTGGTATATTTATACAGTGGAATACTACTCAGCATTTAAAAATAATGAATTCATGCAATTTGTAGGTAAATGGTTAGACCTGGAAAATATCATCCTGAGTGAGTTAATCCAATCACAAAAGAATACACATGAAATGCAATCACTGATAAGTGGATATTAATGAGCCCAGAAGTCCTAAATACTCAAGGCACAATTAGCAAGTCAAATGATTCCCAAGAAGAAGAAAGGAGAGGACCCTGGGCCTGTAAAGATTGGATCCAGTTTTGTGGAGAAACCGTGGGGGGAGGGGGAATGATTGGGGAATAGTTGGGGGGGAGAGGAATTATGGGATGTATGGTGGGGGGAACTGGGAAAGGGGAAAGCCTTTGGAATGTAAACAAAGAATATAGAAAATAAAAATTATAAAAAAAATAGTGAATTCATGCAATTTGTAGGCAAATGGTTGGATCTGGAAAATATCATCCTAAGTGAGCTAACCCAATCACAAAAGAATACACATGAAATGCAATCACTGATAAGTGAATATTAATGAGCCCAGAAGCTCTGAATACTCAAGGCACAATTAGCAAATCAAAAGATTCCCAAGAAGAAGGAAGGAGAGGACCTTGGTCCCTAAAAGACTGGATCCAGTTTTGTAGAAGAATACCAGAACAGAGAAAGGGTGTGGGGGTGATTGGGAAATAGGCTGGGGAGGGAGGGGTAAGAGGAATTATGGGACATATGGTGAGGGGGGAACTGGGAAAGGGGAACGCCTTTTGAATGTAAACAAAGAATATAGAAAAAAAGAAAGAAAAATAAACTGCACAATGTTAAAAAAAAAAAAAAAGATAGAACATTGCCATCTGTCCTAACTAAAAGACTTATAATTCTACACCTGATTTAGGTCCTGGCTTTAGATTGTATGCCATCTGAAAAACCATCCTCTCAAATCTGTTCTCCCAATGTAAATAGCTGGGTTGGCTATTAAGTTGAGACTATAAGTCTTCAACCCCGTCAGAAATCTGAGAATGACCAGCATTAATTAAATATATATAGGAAGCTTAACACAGCTTCCAGAACTGAGACAAATTGTAGCGACAGCTGCCTAACTATACAGCCCCAGTAAGTCAGGAAGTTGGAGCATTCTGTCTTCAGCCTTTTGGCTCAGTTCACACTATGAGGGCAAACTATAGTTAGTTACACCACACTCACATCATTTTCCTCTTCATATGTCACATTCAAATAAAATATTTCAATTTGCTCAAGGGTGCCTTCCTTCTCTTCCTTTGCTTTATAATGTAGTGTTGTTGCTGTTTTTATTTAGATGAGTGTGCTAGAGTATCTTTGGTGGTCTTAGGATTCTAGACTCAAGGCATTCTGCTTCAATCTACTGAGGAGTTGAGATTACAGGCCCAATAGAGGTTCCTTTATTTTCTTTTTTAATTATTATTTTATTAATATTTTTATTATTATTATTTAGCAATCTCACACATGTGCACACACAAACACACACACACACACACACACACACACACACACACATATATATATATATATATATATATATATATGCATACACATCCATTACATTTTGGTTATTGTCATCTTGACCCATCTCTCATCTCTCCACTCTTGCTGAACACCTACCTCTTTCTAATAAGTTCCCTTGTATTTTCAGGTCATTTATTTTGTTAGTGTGACCAAGTGAATTTAATTAAGTTTGTTTACAGGATCATAAATGGTACATTATTTACTGGAACACATGCAGCTTATCAGTGGTTATACCACTGAAGAAAATTAACTGCTGAAATATTGAAGGGCCTAGTTTTTTGTAGGTCAATAGGTCAAAAGATGCCCAGAAGACAATGTCTCATAGCATTCTATCCCACCATCTATACTGTCTCCTATGTCTTTTCTTAATATGCTAAACATAGTTATACTTCACTTAGCACAGGATTAAACATTAAAAATGAGGGTAGCCTGGGCTTTTTAATATAAAAGGCTTGCTGATTTAGTCCAACAAAACAATATAAAGAATTCCAGAAAAAGAGACAAAGAGACAGGTCTTCTTTACTGTTTTACACTATTTCTTCTGGTTAGAATTGTTGAAATGTATATTATAGAGAACTGGCTACTGACTATTTCTAAGGGACTCAGAGGATACCTGCATCACCCAGCTCATTCAAATCTCTGTAGGTTTACAGAAAAATATCAATAATATGATGTTGTTCATGATACACACTAGAGAGTGATATGCCACTTCTGGTGCCACCTTGCATAATCTGACCTGTGAGGACTGAGTTTACTTGCTTACAGTCCCTACGTATGTATTCCTATTTAACAGAGTGCCTAATAAGTAAAAGAAGTCCTAGAAGTAGATGTAAAAATAGGGGAAAATGGTAACAATGCTGCCCCTGCCTCCCGTTTCCTTACCTATAGGTAGACTGGGAAGACAGGAATCCCAGAGTTCCTAGGATCTTCCCTCTCCATACTGACATATAACTAATTCAGGATATTAATATTTTCTTTTCAAAACAAGTCTTGTTATTTGACTCTCTGGAGTCTGACTTCCTGAGTTCTTTGTATACATTAGATATTAGCCCTCTATCAGATGTAGGATTTGTAAAGATCTATTCCAAATTTGTTGGTTGCCATTTTGTCCTACTAACTGTGTCCTTTGCCTTACAGAAGCTTGTAAGTGTTATGAGGTCATTTGTCGATTCTTGTATTAGAGCATAAGCCATTGGTGTTCTGTTCAGGAACTTTTCCCCTGTGCCCATGTGTTCAAGGTTCTTCCCCACTTTCTCCTCTATAAGCTTCAGTGTGTCTGCTTTTATGTGTAGATCCTTGATCCACTTGAACTTGAGCTTTGTACAAGGAGATAAAATGGATCGATTTACATTCTTCTGCATGCAGATCTCAAGTTGATCCAGTACCATATGTTAAAAATGCTGTCTTTTTTCCACTGGATGTTTTTAGCTCCTTTGTCAAATATCAAGTGACCATACCTGTGTGGGTTCTTTTCTGGGTCTTCAATTCTATTCCATTGATCTTCCTGCTTGTCTCCATACCAATAGCAAACAGTGTTTATCACTATTGCTCTGTAGTAGAGCTTGAGGTCAGGGATGGTGATTCCCCCAGGAGATCTTTTGTTGTGGAGAATAGTTTTTGCTATCCTGGGTTTTTTATTATTCCAAATGAATTTGAGAATTGCTCTTTCTTGTGGGGTCCCCAGTGGAGGGGTTGGAGTGTGGTCTGGAGGAGCTGAAGGGGTTTACAGCCCCATGGGAAGAACAATGATTTCAGCCACACAGATGCCCCAGGACTCCCAGGGACTAAACCATCAACCAAGGGGTACACATGGTTCCAGCCAAAAATGTGGCAGAGGAAGGCCTTGTTGGGCATCAGTGGGAGGAGTGGTCCTTGGTCAGATGAAGGCTCAATAGATGCCCTAACAAAGGGAAATCAAGGGGGGGGAGGGGGTAAATCGGGAAAGGTTTTACCATTGGAAATGTAAATGGAGATGATATTCAATAAAAACAAACAAACAAACAAACAAACAAGTCTTGTGCCTTTGGGTCCCTGAAGATCTCATCTTGGAAGAAGAACAAGATTATATGATGATGTTATTATCAGAACTGTTTCAGGGATACATGCACTTAAGATGAATCCTGCAGTTTATTAGCTAGTCTAAGAATGGGGGCCTTACAAGATGATGTGATGTGTCAGTGATGTGCTGCTATCAGGATGAAGCAGGAAGATTGCTGAAACTTGTTTTGTGTGAGCTTTTCCTAGGCAGAACAACAAATATGTATTCATTCCTGACTGGGTACCAATGGCAAACGAAGAAATAAGTACATTCAGGTCTAGATTGTTAAAATAGTGAGTTTAACTGAGGTTATTTATAGGATGGTAAACAATTTACAGGTAGCTACACTACTGGGGAAAATATCTCTACCCATAACTATTTACAGTGTGTATATCTAGAGAAGGATGTGACCTCATGAAGAACACTTAATTGGTTCTCATGAGGAACCATTAACTCCCTATTAATGCCTCTTGGAGAGGGGTAGGGACTTACTATTCTTCTCCTCTGTATCCCTTAACTGTATGTAAAGACTTGGGAAGGGGTGATGCTTTGTGAGCTTTCCCACAGCACATCTCAGAACAGAAAAGCCCAGCCTTGTGCACGTCTCCCTTTAGGACTCATAGTTCTGAGCATTCAGTTCAATGGTCAGGTCATACCGAAACATCAGCATTCAACAATAACTTGGGAGCCGGACAGGACATGGCAACATCACCAATCTTGTTTTAAAAAGGGATTAAACCGCAAAGAACCAAATAACCCTATCAAAAAATGGGGCACAGAGCTAAACAAAGAATTTTCACCAGAAGAAATTCGGATGGCCGAGAAACACCTTAAAAGATGTTCAACATCATTAGTCATCAGGGAAATGCAAATCAAAACAACCCTGAGATTCCACCTCACACCAGTCAGAATGGCTAAGATTAAAAACTCAAGAGACAACAAGTGCTGGCGAGGATGTGGAGAAAGAGGAACACTCCTCCACTGTTGGTGGGATTGCAAGATGGTACAACCACTCTGGAAATCAGTTTGGTGGTTCCTCAGAAAATTGGGCATGTCCCTTCCAGAGGACCCTGCTATACCACTCCTGGGCATATACCCAGAGGATTCCCCTGCATACAATAAAGACACATGCGCTACTATGTTCATAGCAGCCTTGTTTATAATAGCCAGAAATTGGAAGGAGCCCAAATATCCCTCAAAGGAGGAATGGATACAGAAAACGTGGTATATTTATACAATGGAATACTACTCAGCAATTAAAAATAATGAATTCATGCAATTTGTAGGTAAATGGTTAGATCTGGAAAATATCATCCTAAGTGAGGGGGGAGGGGGAATGATTGGGGAATAGTTGGGGGGGAGAGGAACTATGGGAAGTATGGTGGGTGGGAACTGGGAAAGGGGAAAGCCTTTGGAATGTAAACATAAAATATAGAAAATAAAAATTAAAAAAAAGAGGAAAAAAAGGGATTAAGAGAATGAGGGCCCTTTCTATCCATTGCCATAATCATGTGATGTTGGTATACATTGATGTTTGGCACTACTCGGCATAGAATAGATAATGGCCTAGACAGTGAATGTTGTCCGGTTTTCTCTTAGCATGGAGAGCAGTGCGAGGCATGAAAGGAAGATAGTGTGAAGAGGGAAGAGAGTATATGAGGTGAGGAAAGATGATACTGATGTGTTAAGATTCCTCTTACCATATGGGATGGAAGATGACAGGCCTATCTGTGATGACATAGAAGACACTGTGCATATTATCTGATGAATTATTTAGAGGGGAAACTATGGAGCATCCTGTGGACTTGTGGCCTATGACACTTTATACTCTGTCACAAAA
This sequence comes from Apodemus agrarius, assembly GCA_964023405.1. NCBI lineage: Eukaryota > Metazoa > Chordata > Mammalia > Rodentia > Muridae > Apodemus > Apodemus agrarius. The sequence goes on from OZ030010.1 coordinate 14,701,376, forward strand.
TTGCTCCTATTCTTGTTTTAAGTTTCTCTGAATGGCAGCTAATAGGATATACATCTGGGTGTCTAAATTCTAATCTTTTTTTTTAAAGATTTATTTACTTATTTTATGTATGTAAGTACACTGTAGCTGTCTTCAAACACACAAGAAGAGGCTGTCAGATCTCATTACGGATGGTTGTGAGCCACCATGTGGTTGCTGGGACTTGAACTCAGGACATCTGGAAGAACGGTCAGTGTTCTTAACCACTGAGTCCTCTCTCCAGCCTGGTGTCTAAATTCTAAAACTGTGGATCATTGTGGCCATTTGGTTCTTCCATTCATGTGGCAATCTAATAAGGGCAATAATTATAGCATGTTTATACTGAGTGCTTGTCGTGACTCAGAAGGTTTTACATATGGGCTATATTTATCCTAACAATGAAGTGTTTTTTACAGGTTTTATAAATCCAAATGCCAAGCCCTTAATCTTTCCTTAATGTAAGAAATTACTGAAGCATGGCACACAGATAATTTTTACCACCCACAATAGTTAATGTTAACATATAAACATATAAAACATATAAAAGCAATATTAAGGCCCTATAAAGAGAGAAAAGGACAAACTGTGCTATGATACAACCTGTGGCAACCCCCTTTAAGATCCCCTTACATATCCCTTCCTTTCCCCATTGACTGAAGTGGTAAATGCTGTGATGGCTATTCTGGTTTGTCAGCTTTACTGCCTCTGGAATTAACTACAATCCAGAAGTAGAAGGCACAACTGTGAGGGGGTGTTTTGTTTGTTTGTTTTTTGCTTGGTTTGAAGTGGGCTAATCCACTTTTAGTCTGGACTTTTGAGGTAGGCGTCTTGAGGCAGGAGGATCCACTTTTAATCTGGGCCACACCTTCTGCTGGGAGCCTATATAAGTACATGGAAGACAGATGCTTTTGCTTGCTGGTTTTCAACTTGCTATCAAGTCCATTCCTGTACTGGCATTAGAGCCTACTATTTTGGGATTCCAGCATATACTAAAGACCAGCTGAGACATCCAACTACGTGGACTGAGCAACGTCTGTATGCTTGGACTTTCTGCTCACAGCCAGCCATTGTTGGGTTAGCTGGATACAGCCTGTAAGTCATTAAGTCATTCTAATATATTCTGTGGATATGTATGTGTGTGTGTGTGTGTGTGTGTGTGTGTGTGTATATATATATATATATATATATATGTATATACACACACACACACACACACATATATATATATATATATATATATATATATATATATAGAGAGAGAGAGAGAGAGAGAGAGAGAGAGAGAAAAGTTCTGTTTCTCTAGAGAACCCTAACTAATACAAATACTTTGTGTGATGGCACAGCCATGTTAACTCTCATGTGCACTGAAACATTTCCTATTTAATTAATTTGCTTTCAACTTGGTAAACTGGTACAGCCACTTGAACAATGCAATAAATAATCGCTTTTCGGCCTTTTGGCTAAGATCAAGTACAATAAATACTGCATACATGTGGAATATAGGTAGGGTCAGAGGGGAGATTGATAAGGAAGGCTCACGTGGAAAAAATCATTCAGACCCTTTTATTCGAGTAGTATGCACTACACATGTTTATTTGATGATTTAAAGTATCACTTTAGTGGAAAGCTGGGGAAAAAACCCTACATATCCAGCAGAGAAGATTGGTTATATAATTTATGAAAGGTCAACATCTTTAATTCTATATAGTCATTAAATATTGATATGTATCCATGAACATGAGAAGATATACACTTCCTGTTGTTTTGTTAAAAATTGCAGGTATCATAGCTGGGTGTAGTGGCGTATGTGGGTTATAAAACCATGCCGGGAAGTTTGGTAAGGTAGAGCAGGCTGAGATCCACAGACTCGGTGGACACACACCTGAGGCATAGGTGACTCCCAGCTCCCTGCCAGACTCCTAACTTGGAACACGAGCCTTGCTTCTCACATAAAAGAAACGTGTCCTATGGTCACATAGGCTCCAAAACAGAGTTCTCCATGCTAATGAGGTACTTAGAGGCCCAGAGGGCTTAGCCAATAAGCTTCCCTTTCCAGACATTGCTCCCTGAAGAAGGTATTTAATTTCAGGCCCACCCTGAGAAATGGGGTATGGTTTTACTCATCCATTTTCCACCATGACAATAAACTGTTTGGAACCATGGAGTGGCTCTTTTTCATCAAGATCCACCATGTGGAGCCATGGAGAAGGAATTCGCCTACAGAGCCTCAGCCTAATCTGCCATAAAAGGCTTCTTTGCACTCCCAGCCAAAACTGCCACCAAGCCTGCCACCCTAAGAGAAGGACAATCACCCTGTGGGACAAGCCAGAGCTCCCCTGTCCTTTGGCCCCAGGCTAGACACTGTCCCCAGCCCTCAGACCCCAGAATGCTCTGGATGTCCAAAAGTCTGAGAACCCCATGACCCTGGCCTCGTTGCAGGCCTGGGGACCTCTGAACCAGCTGCAGCTTTCCCACATCTCAGACTGTGCTTTCCAACCCCTAGAGCAGTGCCTCGGTGCTTCCCTACAGGCCAGCAGCCGCCCTGGTAGTGTGGCTGCATCGGATAAGCACAGTCAAACTCCCCCAATTCTGCCTTCCCATGTGCCCATGCCCTGCAGCAGAATGGACACAGGCCTACAGGCGTACACCTTTAATCCCAGCCCATGGGAGGCAGAATCAATTGGATCTCTGTGAGTTTGAGGCCAGCCTGGTCTACATAGTAAGCTTCAGGACAGCTACCTAGAGAAACCCTGTCTCAAAAAGTTCAGGTATATAAAAAAAAAAATACATGTGAATTAATACTGATTTTTCAAATCCACAAAATAGCAGTAGATATTTTGAGTTTCTGTAACAACATGTGGAAGAGCACAGCCAGGGCCTATTTATACTTTTCATTTCCCAGAGACACTAAAGCAAATCCAAACAGAACACTAACACCATTTGACATATACAGGCAGTAAGGTATGCTAAATTAACAGCTTTGGGAGAAGAGCTAGACAAAATACCCTATGTCCCAGGCTGGCACTAAATTCATAGTTGAGGATGTATGACCTTGAATTCCTGAACTTGCTTCTACCTCATGCTTGCTGATATTACAGGCATGCAGCTCTATGTAGTTTATGTGGTTCTGAGGATCTATCCCAAGACTTTATGCAGAGCAAGCAAGAAATATCAAGTAAGCTTGTCTTAGTTAGGGTTTTACTGCTGTGAACAGACACCATGACCAAGGCAACTCTTATAAGGAGAACATTTAATTGGGGCTGGCTTACAGGTTCAGAGGTTCAGTCCATTATCATCAAGGCAGAAACATGGCAGCATCCAAGCAGGCATGGTGCAGGAGGAGCTGAGAGGTCTACATCTTCATCTGAAGGCTGCTAGAGGAAGACTGACTTCCAGACAGCTAGGATGAGGGTCTTAAGCCCACGCCCACAGTGACACACTATTCCAATAAGGCCACACCTACTAATAATGCCACTCCCTGGGCCAAGCATATTCAAACCATGACAAAGCTACAGCCCAAATCTTAACAATTCTTAAGACATATTATTCAAAAATACAGTAAATGAATAACAGATATGATACATACCAAGTGTGATTGTGGAAGACAGTTCTGTTGTCAGTAGCATCCAACAACATGTAGAATTGATGCCAGCCTGGGATATTTTGTCTCCCTTGCTCACAAATTTCTCATAGATGACTCCTATTCCCTTTATTGTATCTCAAGATTTATTTTGTATACATACATATGATACATTTATTTTTTAAATATTTATTCACTGTGTGTGTGTGTGTGTGTGTGTGTGTGTGTGTGTGTGTTTATATGAGTCCTGGAATTTGAACTCAAAGCCTCAGACTTAGCAGCAAGCATCTTTACTGCTGAGCCATTTCTTTGGTCCTTTTGAAAAACATCAACTATCATAAAAGTACTTCTGGGGTTGTCTAGAGAGGTACTCACACATGTTTTAGTGTGTCTGCTACCCACTCATTGCTCCTTCTTTTGAGTATAGGCAGGAGTCATCTCAGTGGGCATGTGCTAGATACCTTGTTGTCTGGAAACTACACACTGCATCTACTGTAGAATCTATGCATATGTTGGCTGTATGTTGAATGCCTAAGTGCCTACACTACCTTGGAGCATTATGAGGCTGGAAGCTGAGACCAGAAAGAGCCTATACTGCTCCTGTTTCTTTAACTGTAATTTCAATTATTATCAATGTGCTGGTTTACATCGGTGTGAGTGCATGTGGGTACCCACAGAAGACAGAAGAGGGCATCAGATCCTCTGTATCTGGAGTTACAGAAACTATGAACATTTTCTAGTATTTGTGTGTGTGTGTGTGTGTGTGTGTGTGTGTGTGTGTATGTGACAGACTTGAACTACTGAGGCATTCAGATTCACAGACTGAGTAGCTTCTGGGTTCTCAAACTCTCCAGTGTGTAGACAATCATTGTTGGCACACCCAGTCTTACTGTGTAAGCTAATACAACAAAGCTGCTTTGAAATATATACGCTTTATTGGTTTTATTCCTCTAGAGATCCCTGCCTTATATAGCAAAGTATAATATTAACTCTATTATTTTAGTTATTGATTTATGAGATGAAAAGTTTGGATAATAAAAACTAAAATTATAAAACTATTCCTTTTATGGCCATAACTTTGGTTTCATGTATCTTTATTTAATAGTTAACCATTATCTATGTTATTTTAAGTTCAAATTGTCCCAGATTTTGACTGTGGGAACCATTTCCCAGTGGTTATTGTGGCTGTCTGCATTTTCCTATTAATAGTTGAGCACTTGCTTATTTCCAGCAACAAATAGATGCCCTAGGTGCTCCTTGCACTTTTACTGTCCCAGAATCTGGAACCAAATTTCTCCAGACAGCTCTAATTCCTACAGTATGATATTCAGAATCATGTATGTTTTTATTACTGACATCTTAACTGAAATAATCATAGATATTTGTTCAGTTGTGATCTACTTATACATATTACAGAGATCATTTTTCACTTTGGTTGGTTTCTCCTAAAGATACTGTAATATGACAACTAAGATATTTTTATTGATAATATGTCTCAGAATCTATTTAGATAGTTTCTCACCTTATAGCCATGGCTAGTCTGATACTCACTATGTAAATCAGACTGCCCTCAAAATCTCAGAGATCCAATTACACCTGCCTCCAAGGACTGAAATTCAAGGCATGTACCACATGTCTAACAATATGTTCCAATCATAATCCAATTTCTCTAGTTTTACATATGTTCATCAGTGTGTATTTAGTTCTTTGTGCTTTCAGTACATGATGAGTATAGATTCATATGTCAACATTTCAGTAACTACCCATTGGTACCACAAATCTATCCAATATTTCTAATGTTTTATTATTTTTACGTTTCCATAGAAATGAAATTAGGGCTGAAGAAATGGCTTGGCAATTAAGAGTGCATACTGTTCTGTCACAGGACCTGGGTTCAGTGGCCAGCATCCACATCGGTTGATTTATAACTGTCTCTTACTCCAGTTCCATGGAATGCAACATGCTGTTCTGGCCTCTGTGGACTCTGAACTTATGTCCAAATAGCTACATACAAAAAAATGGATACATATAATTAAAAAATTTTTAAAAAAAGTTTTTGGGCTGGGGAGACAGCTTAGTGGTTAAGAGCATTAGCTGTTTTCCCAGAGGACCAGGATTTAATTCCTGGCACCTATATGGTGGCTTACAAATCCTCTGTAAATTCAGTTCCAAAAGATCCAGTATGTGCTTCTGGGGCACTGAAAATATGTGGTCTGCAGGAATACATACAGGCAAAGTACCCACAAATATAACATAAAAATCATAATTTAAAAGATCTAAAACTAGAAATAAATATCTTTCTTCATGGTCTAGCGAGAGAAGTACAACTAACCCTAAACTCTATGAACCTTCCCCACCCAGATCCCCACTCCCACCCAGTCCAAGCTCCAGGCTAGGGCAAAGATAAGCAGTCTGCAAACCAGCCCAGTTCCCTGTGTCCACCTAAATTCATTCCATCTAAGACATATCTATTCTCCATACAGAACCCAAGCTATATATCCTCTCTTCTGCCCCAACCTGTTCTGTCCATATCAGACTCTGAAGTAACAAAAGAAATTTACGTGCCTAGATTTCATTGCAAAAATACAAACATTATCGGGGCTGGAGAGATGGCTCTGAGGTTAAGAGCACTGGCTGATCTTTGAGAGGATCCAGGTTCAATTCCCAGTACCCACATGGCTGCTCACAACTGTCTCAATTTGACACCCTCACACAGTCATATGTGCATTATTACACATGAAATAAAAATAATAAAATTTAATAAGCAATAAAACTTATTTTAAAAAAGACAAACATTGAAGAGCAAGACAATACCCCCCACACACACAAAAGCCCCCAACAATCCCATAGACATGTTTGAAAATGAGAATTACTGAGGTAAACTGCAGTCACATAATTTAAAAGAACATTTATAAATTCAAAGAATCTAAAGATTAAAGAAGATACAAAGAAGCAGCTTAATTAACTTAAGGAGAGCAAAGGCCTGAATGATGTCCAAGAAAACAAATGTAAGGCTGCCAGAAATGAAGACAATCCAGGATTTGAAAACAGAATTCAATAAAAAGATAGAGACGTTGAAGACAACTCAAGTTGTAATGAAAATAGAACTGAAAAACTCAATAACCCAACTAGAAAAATCAAGGAAAAGCCTTACAAGTAGAATGGATCAAGTACAAAATACAATACAGGGACTTAAAGATGAGTACAGACTCTAGACAAGATAATGAAGAATATTAAGTTTTTAAAAAAGGAACATAGGAAAAGAATATGCAAGAAATGTGGGATACCATGAATACACTAAACTTTCAAATTATAGGAATAGATGAAGTAGAAGAACCCAAAGTTAATGGCATAAATCATAGAAGAAAAAATTCCCAAATTCAGGAAAACCATACTCATACAAATACAAGGAGCACAGGGGAAGACAAGAAAAGAATATCCCTATGGCTCATTGGAGTTAAAATACTAAGTATATGTAACAACAAAGGTTTCTTGAAAGGTGCAAGAAAGAAGACATATAAAGAAAAATACATCAAACCTACTGAACTTCTCAATGGAACTTTGAAAGTCAGAAGATCTGACTGCAATATACATTCTAAATCATAAAAGGCTATGACTGTCTACTTAGACTAATATAGCCACCAAAAATATCTGCCATCATTGAAGGAGAAAGAAAAAATTTCAACAACAACAACAACAACAACAACAACACACACACACACACACACACACACATACACACACACACAGGAAACCACAGTCAACATTATACTTAATGGAGAAAACATTTAAGCGATCCCACTGAAATAAGAAATATCCATTATCCCCACTCCATTTCAATATTGTGCTCAAAACATTTGCTGGAGCAATAAGAGAAGGAAATTAAACAGATAAAAATATGGGAAAAAGTCAAACCATCTGTATTTATAGATGATGTTATATTATACATAAGGGGTCCCAAAATTCTACCTGGAAACTCCTAGAAATAATAAATTTATCTTTCTGTCATGATTTAGAATCAATTTTCACAAATCAATAACTTTTCTGTGTATGAAAAAATACCAAGAAAGAGATCATGTACACACTGTTATTCACAATTCCCTTAAAGAAATAGAAATAAACCTAACTAAGGGTGTGAAGTCCTTCCACAACGAAAACTTTAACCTCTGATGAAAGAGATAAAGAAAATGGAGAAACATCACTTACTCATAGACTAATAGAATTAATATTGCAAAAATGAGCATTCTACCAAAATCCATTTATAGAATCTCAATCGAAAACCCCATCTCATTCATCACAGAAATAGAAAACAAAAACAAAAAAATTAAAAAACCTCCATCTGTTTTAAAAATCCAAATGAAACCATAAAAGATCCTGCATAACCAAAATAATTCAGAACTAAATGAACAAAACAGGAAGTATCATCATTGTAGGCCTTAAGATATATAGTATAGTAATTAAAAGAAACAGTATGGCACTGGTACAAAGAAAAGTAGGACCCAAACATGAGTTCACATAATTTTAGCCACCTAGTATTTGTCAAAGGTGCCAAAACATATAGTGGAGAAAAGATGGCATCTTCAACAAGTGGTTCTGAGAAAACTGAATGCTCAACAACCTCCATAATCTATTCTGTCTTAGTTAGGGATCCTGTTGCTATAAATAAACACCATGATCATGGCAAGTCTTATAAAATAAAACATTTAATTGGGATTTGTTCACAGTTCAGGAGGTTTAGTCCATTATCTCTATGGGGGGGGTGGTGGTGGCAAGTAATGTCACTTACTGGTAACCAAGCTTTCAAATCTCTAAGCCTGGAGGGAGGGCATTCTTATTCAGATGACCACCTATCCCTTTCACAAAAAAATAACTAGATCAAAGACTTAACGGTGAAACCTGCTAGAAGAAACATAGGTAGTACCCTACATGATATACACGTAAGAAATGACTTCCTGAATAGGATTTCATTTGACCTTAAATTAAAGCCAACAATAAACAAGTGGGTCTTCATAAAACTAAAAGCTTCTGCAAAAATTAAAGAAACAATCAATTGGGTAAAGACACCACAGAATGGGATAGGTTTTGCCATCTGTATATCTGATGGATGGTTAATATCTAGAATACATAAAGAATTCAAAAAGCAAAAAGTTGGAAAAAATGACACAAAAAAATGGGTCTGGGATGTAAACAGATAGTTCTCAAAAGAAAAAATAAAGATAGCTAAAAATTATCTCAACAAATGTTTATCATCTCTACTAATTAAGGAGATGCAAATCCAAACAATTTTAATATTTCTTGCCCTAATCAGAATGGCAAAGATCAACAAAATGTCCAACAACAGATGCTGGAAAGAAAGGGAATCCTTATTCTCTGTTGGTGTGATTGCAAACTGTGGATAACAGTGTGACAAAACCTAGATAGATAGATAGATAGATAGATAGATAGATAGATAGATAGATAATAGATAGATAGATAGATAGATAGATAGATAGATAATAGATAGATAGATAATAGATAGATAGACAGATAATAGATTCGATAGATAATAGATAGATAGACCGATAGATAATAGATAAGAGAGAGAGAGAGAGAGAGAGAGAGAGAGAGAGATGCCAAAAATAAATCTCCCACATGACTCAGCTTTATATGACATATGCTCAAAGATACTTGCTCTTTCATGTTCCTTTCTGTTCTATTCACAATAGCACGGAAATGGAAACAACATAAATATCTTTCAACTGGTGAATGGTTATTGAAATTGTGGCACATATGTATGGAATACTATTCATCTGTAAAGTGAATCATCAACTTTTCAGACAAATGGTTGAAACTAAAAAAATAATCATATTCAGTGAGTTAACTCAGACCCAGAAAGACAAATATTACATGTTCTCCCTCATTTGTGGTTCCCAGCTCCAAATCTTCAGTTGTAAATGTATAACTTAGAGTAACTACAGAAACAGGGAAGTTAAAATGGATTGTTTGCAGGAAAGAAGAGAGGGGAATAGCAGGATACATGTGACCTGAAAGTAAGAATGGTGAAAACACGGTGGGAGCCTCTAAGGGGTGGATAAATACAGGAGAAGGAGGGAGGGGGTAAAATAACAGTAATGATGTCTGAAAAAGTCACAAGGCCATCCAAGTGGAATAGCCCGGCAGCTGTCACCCCTAGGAAAAAAACACAGGCATCTAAAGTGCTAAGAGTGGGAGAAAGTCTTCCTTATGGAAGAGCTCCCAAATGTTTATGCAGTACCAGTCATCCCTGAAAACACACACACACACACACACACACACACACACACACACACACGTCACATTATATGGACTGATCGGGGTATATTTGTATGTGTTAAGGAACACATACATACACATATGCAAGCACGTGCACACACACACACACACACACACACACACACACACACACCACAATTAAAGAAAGAGACCATCAGTCTGAAAGAGAGCAAGGTGGGATACATAGGAAGATTTGGAGAAAGTGAAGAAAATGATGTAATCATCTTATAATCTCAAAAAATGTTTTAAATTAAAAGATTAACTGGACTTCCTGAAGTCTGCACTGATTCTTAAGGAATGTCATACATTGCTAAAAGCTGTGTCTTACTGACATCAGCAGTGTGAAAAAGAATAACAATAACAAAATAAAATCGAAAAACCTCTGTGTATTATCATTTAAAATAAAAATGCTGGGGTTAAAAACATGCACTCATCTTAAAGGACTAGGTTTTGGTTCCCAGTATCCACACAGAGCAATGACTTAGGTGACTTAGCTTCAGTACCATGGAATCTTCTGCTCTCTGGTGGCCTCTACAGGAACAACACACACATGGTGCTTATGCAGACACACACACACACACACACACACACACACACACACATAAATACAAATTTATAAAAATAAATCTGAAATGTCATATAAAGTAAATTGTGATTAACTTTCTAGGCCAACAGTTTTTATTCAGCACAGTCCATAGTCACCATCCAAGTTGTTTCTTGGATTCATTTTCATTATTAAATAGCATCCTATGATGTGTATGAACTAGTTTGTTTGAAAATCTACCTTTGAAGGTCATGCCAGTTAATTTCTAATTCCTAAGTTTAAGAAATAAATATAATACAAACATTTGTGTACAATTTTCTGTGGTAACACAAGTTTTCAAGATAAACACAAGACAAAGAGTACAATTGCTAAGATGTAGTTATTTCATCCTTAGTTTTGTATTAATAGTCTAATTTCTCTGTACTCTGCTTTGTATTTGATATTATTGCAAATTTTTACTCTAGCAGTTCTGTTAAATGTGTACTGATAATCTCATTGTGGTTTTAATTTGTGTCTCTTTCATAAAAAATTCCAGGAACTCTTTTTGTGTTTATATGCAATTTGTACATCCTTAAGTCTTTTCCTATATCCTAGATGAATCTTTGTTGACTTTTGTTTTATAATTTTACCGTTAAGTTTTGAGTCACTTATATATTATATTATAATCTTTTACTAGATATTTGATTTGTAAATATTTTCTTTTAGTTTTTACTTAGTTATTGATCTAAAAGTTTTAAAGTGACTCAGTTTAGAGAATGTCTAGGAATTTAGTTTTGTTTTCTCTTTCTCTCTCTCTCTTTCCCCTCACTTCCTCTCTCTCCTTTCCTCCCTCCTTCCATTCCCATGTTTCAATTGTATGTTCTGTTGCCCCCAAACACCATTTTATTGAAAGGGCTATTTCTCCACTAAATTCTTCCTGAACCATTGTCAAAACTCAGTTGAAAATATAAGAGTAGGTATAGTTTTGAGTTCTCTACTGTGTTCTTCTGACCTATGTGTCTGTATAGTACCTATATTCTAAGTCTTATTGTATCAACCAGAATTATTATTCACATTTTATTTAGTTTTTAGATTTTAGTTATTTTAGTATATGCATATGATTGTTTTTCCTGCAAGTATGTCTTTACAGCACATGTGTGCCAGGTAAATGTGGGGACCAGGAGAGGCCATTGGATCCCCTGGAACTTAAGTTACGGAAGATGACTTGTGGGTTCCGAGAATGGAACCCAAGTCCTCTGAAGAGGAACAAGTGTTTTTAAGTACTGATCCATCTCTCCATCCACCTCTTTATACTCTATTTATTTTAAAGTTTGTTTAAACTAGTCTGCCAACTATACTTTTCCATATAACTTTTCAGAATAAGCTTATCTTGTAGGAATTTTATTAAAAAGATCAAATTGTGGAGAATTGTCCCTTTTATTATATGGGGGTCTTCCAATCCCGGGACATAAATGATTGTCTGCTTATTTAGTTCTTCATTGGCATATGAAAATTTTCAGCTTGCAAATACTAAATATGGTTTGTTAAGTACAGTACATGCCTTAGTTTCTTAATCTTCTCAAGCTGCTATACCAAAAATGTCACAGACTGGTGGCTTTGACAGGATTAATTTATGTTCTCATAATCCTGGAAGCTAGAATTTAGCGATCTAAAGTTAAATTCTGGTGAGGGCTTTCTACCTGTGATCACATGTTCTTCTTGATGAAGTGATTTTATCTTACTTTCTCTCAATTTTCCTATAGCTGTGTTTTACTTTTTATAGAAGAGATGAAAGGGGAACTGGGAAAGGTGGGTCAGTGTGTAAAGTGTTTTCTAAGGAAATCTGAGTTCAGAACACCAATACCCACATAACAAGCTGGGTCTGCTAAATATGTGCCCGAGACCTCGGACCAGGCCTTGTGTGCACTTTGGTCAGTAGCTCAGTCTCTGGGAGCACCAAATTCTGCAAAGACTTTATGCACTAGGGTGAGGTGATACCTAGAGGGGCACCCTCTCGGAGGTGAAGGGGAAGAAGGATGGAGGAAGGAATCCTGTGAGGGGGTAGCATTTGGGATGTAAATAAATTAATTAACTTTAAAAATCTGGGACTTCATCTGAAACCCTGGTACTGGAAGATGGAGATAGGAAGAACCTGGAGACCTGATGGTCAGTCTAGCCACTTGGTAAGCTCTAGGTTCAGTGAAAGACCCTGTCTCAAAACGTAAAGTGGGGCATGACAGAAGAAAACATTCAACATATGCATGGACACACATACACACAAACATACAACAGAGAGAGAGGGGTGGGGGTGGGGCGGGGGAGAGAGTGAACAAAAAGGCAGGAGTCAGTCAAAAGTCACACATGTTAATGTGCCTGTAAGGTAAGGTATCAAAAGTACTGTCTTGTTGGGAGGTAAATTTCTCTTCTTACTGGCACTAGAACTTTAGCTCTACATTTCCCCCCAGTGTGGGGTTCTTAGGTAAATCTCCATTCTATTGAGTCCTTTGTTTCAGTGGCCTGATAGCAGAATGGAGGAGCAGGTGTGTCTCTCTTTAGAATCTGCTCTTGCTAGGGTTGTAGCATAGGACCATGGTTACACTGTGAGACCAGGAGTGCAATGCTCCAGTTTTGTGCTTTTTAAAGACTCCTTTTAGGAATGGGCCAGTCTTCTGTGATTTTATATTAATTTTGTAATTTTATATACAAATTCTGTGAAAAATATCACTGGAAATTTGACAAGAATTACCTTTGAATCTTAGATTGCTTTAGGTATTATGGATACGTTAATGATATTAAGTCTTCTGAAGTGTGAATATGTCCATTTATACGTTTGTTTCATTGAAGTTTTCTAGTTTTCAATTTAAAAAAAAAAACCTTCCCTCTTCTTAAGTAAGTGTAATCTTGCATAATTTAGACTTTTTGGTATTCCTATAAATGACATTGCCTTCCTGATTTCATTTCTAGATAGTTTCTTGTTAGTACATAGAAACACATAGTAAGTTTGTGTGTGTGTGTGTGTGTGTGTGTGTGTGTGTGTGTGTTAGACAAGGTCGCACTGTGTAGCCTCTATATGGCCTGAAACTTGTTTTACAGACCAGATTGGCCTTGGAGTCACAGAGTACCACCTGCCTCTGCCTCCCAAGTGCTGGGGCTAAAGGTGTGCACCACTGTGACTGGCCTGAACCACATAGATTTCTTTTTAATGTTGATTTTGTATTCTGCAACATCACTGAATTGTTTATCACTAACTGTTTCATTAAGAAGTTGTCGGGACAGTTTTCTATACATGTTATCATACGATCTTCAAATCTGTAAGTTTTTACTTCATTTTTTACATTTTTAATTCTTTATTGTATGTGTATGAATGTTTTGCTGACATGTACATAAGTGTAGCACACGCATGTGTCAGACCCCTTGGAACTGGAGCTGTGGATGGTTGTGACTCACCATGTAGGTGCTGGGAATCAGATCAGGTCTTCTGCAAGAGCAGCAGGTGTTCTTAACCACTAAGCCATTTCTCCAGCCCTCTGTTTTATTTCATATATTTTGATTTTATATCCTTTAGCTTCTTTGGGGGCAGTTGTTCTAGGTAAATCTTCACACATTGTGTTGAATGGGAGTGGAAAAGGATGAGTATCTTTGTTTTGCACTGTTTAGTGTAGTGGCTGTGGGCTTTTCATGCATGGCCTTCATTGTGTTGAGGTCATTTGTTTGTGTAGAATTCCAATGATGTGTATTTTGGTTTACTTGCTCACATCCCTTAAGGTTTCTTCACACAATTCTGTTTTTCTTTTGTCTCTGAGCTCTTGCTGGCACCACTGCAAGAAAGATGCCTCCTTTTTACTTTCCAGTATCATTAAGTAGGTTATGTAGAAGCTAGAGCATTGATACAAAAGCTTTTGATTTGTTCTGTTTTCCAGAAACTCAATACCAGCAAGCTTTGCTCTCTCTCTCTCTCTCTCTCTCTCTCTCTCTCTCTCTCTCTCTCTCTCTCTCTCTCTCTCTCTCTTGTGGGGGCTACATTACCTTACATCACTAAATGCAGGAGCAGGACACAAGTCTGGGTGGAGAGTCAGGTGGCTAACCTTCTACCACTGGGTTCACTGAAGCACTAAACAAGGGTTGCTTTAAGTCATTGAAGATAGGACCAGGATCCACTGAATTGAAGTGTCTGTCTTCCATTGGATAGGTGACCAAAAGCCCCTGAGCAGCCTTGGGCTGCCTTGTGCAATTAAGCAGAGGGTCATAAGCAACTGGGCCAGGTGGAACTTCCAGTGTCGGAAGACTCCCTTGTCTGTAGTTCCTTCAAAGGGGGCAGAAAGTCAATGTACCTGAGTTTTTCTGTTTTAGCTTTGGGTAGGTCATTCCCTCTCACTTGCTGTTGGACTATATGACTAAAGAATATCGATTTGCCTCCTCTTCCCCTATAATGCTTGTACAGTGTCAGGCAAACCACCTGGTTTCAGATGCTGGATATGTATCTCCCTTCTCAGGTTTTCATTTCTTAGACCTTTGCCTTTAGAGAGGTTTCTTATGTGTATGTGTGCATATCTGTCTCTGCTTCTCCCTGTTTCTGTCTCCATCTTTCTCTCTGTCTCTCTGTCTCTCTCTGTCTCTGCTCTGTCTCTCTGGCTCTGGCTCTGTGTGTGTGTCCCCTGTTGATAGCTTCCTGAATGCACACATCTGAGGCACCTGGGTAGCCAGTGATGCATAGATGATAGAAATTCCCAGGAAAGTAACCATAATCATTTTCAGGTCCTAAGGCTCTTAACTAATCTATGTTCTCTATTTTAACATCAGAATTCTTTCCAGGATAATTAGTGGAATAAGCAAGTAAAGTGAGTTTATGTTATTGTTCGGGAACTAGAGTTGACATGCCACAACCTAAATACATTCTCTCTCTCTCTCTCTCTCTCTCTCTCTCTCTCTCTCTCTCTCTCTCCTACATTTCTGGATCCAGCACAAAAAATGTTATGAAAAATTGCTTTTTAGACAAAATAAATTCCTTTTCATGAAGAGAATAATTTGCTTTGGAGAAGCAAGTTAAAACCAGTGGAAAGTCATGCACGGAATATCTAAAGATATCTTTTCTGATACTATGGACAGGACTTAGGGTTTCCCATATGTTAGACAAGCACTCTAGAACTAATCCCCAGCTGTAAAAACAATCTAACTTTTGTTGTCTAAGGGCTGCTCTACTTTGTCAAAAGTGAAAACTATGACTCTACTAATTCTTAAGTATTGAATTAGACCTAATATGTTTTCATAAAAAAAAAAAACCACTTGTAATTCCAGGACATAATAAGCCAAGAAACAGATTATATAACGTTATGTTTGTTTCCACTGCAATAAGAACATGTAGGGCTGGAAGGATGGCCCAGTGATTAAGAACATTTTTTGTTCTAGTAGAGTACCCAAGTTGAGTTTGCGGCACACACAGCTGGTAGCTTATGTATCTCTCAACACCAAAGGATCTGAGGTCCTCTTCTGGTGACTGTTTACCCAGCCACCTATGTGCATGCATGTACACATGGGTCCATTGTCTGCCCACATGTATGTAAATCTTTAACATTTTATGTAAAGAACAGCTAAAACTCACTTCATTTTCTCATTTTCTTTTCCTTTGGTCTGTTTTTCTCCCTTTGGGTTGAACTCACAGATCACTGTGAGTTCAAGTTAAAATTACCCAGTCTTTTAGTAAACTGTTGATTGCAGTAATGGAGTATTGATTAATGTGGAATGTATTAATGGAGCTGTCTGAAGTGGAAATTTCTGGTTTCATTGGAAACTCAGTTATGTCATATGGTGTTTTGCTGGGGCAGACAGGTGAAGGCTAGTTGCTGAGCAGACACAGGTGAGAGGGTGTTTTGCTGAAGCAGACATGTGAGAGAGAGGGTGTGTGATGTTTAGAAAGAATATAAATATGATCCCACAAACAGTGGGGCAACACCTGTGCTTTGGCTTACCTTCCATCACTTCACTAGTCTCTGCTGGTACATTCTGGCACTGGTTGGCCTTGCAGGGCATTGCTGATCTTTGCTTGTCTGTGACTTCCTAGAGAGTAACGTGCCAAAGAACTTCTCATAACATTCCATTAATGGCTTTTTGCTGCTTCCAAGGACTTTGAACCTATCGGGCGGAGCCTCGTGGTTCATTCTGGATCAAGATGCCACTGATGATTCACGTGTAGTGTCTGCCAGGAGGATTGGACCAAAACTGCTGATTCATGGTTGGTGGTTTGCTAGTAGACTGAATTGCTGATATCCTGACTACTAAGACTGGAATTACCCCCCAATGAACTATTTCTAAGCAGGTTCACAGCCCCTGTTTTCTATTAACCTTTCTTTTCCATTACTTCTGCATGCTTTTCATCAATCTTAGGACCATGGTGGTGGAATAGAGGGGAGGTTAAAGCATTTAAGAACCCTTATTAAAGTGGGTTTTGAAAAATCTAAGCCTACAGCTCTCAAAGGACTGAGGTTTAAGTGAAGCACATACTGCCTAAACTTGGGCAATTTGAGCTTAAGGACAAATAATGATATTAATAAGTTATAATGAGTGAATAAAATAAAAATTAAGAATCTGTGTTCTGAGTAACTAAGGAAGATGTGCCGTTTTACATTAAAATGCTGTTTAATGAAAATAAATGCTATTAGAAAAACATAATTTTGCAATCACTTGCCAATAATTGTCTAAGAGACAGTAACACAGAAATTAGCTAATAGGATTCTACAATCATTTGTACATTTACACATTCTCAAAATATGCACCCATGTGGAAAGTTTAGTAATTACATAACAAAAACAGAACGGTTTTGGACTAACCTGAGTCTCACCATTTCAATCAAGTGATTAAGTTGTAAAATCAATATGGAGACAAAACAGGTCATTTGGCTGGCTTTATGATGTAATAAGAAAGGCAATGTAATATCATTGTTAGTGTGTTTTGTGTGTCTGTGTGTGTGCAGGTGCACATACATATGTATGATGGGGCACATAATATGCATGAATGTGACCTACGGTCAACCATAAGTGTGGTTCTTCTGGAGCTATCCACCTTGTATTTGGAGACAAAATCTCTCACTGGCCTGAAACTCATTGATTAGGCTAGGCTAACTGGCTAGTTAACCCCACTGGCACCTTTTTTGCATCCTTTTTTTTTTTTTTTTTTTTTTTTAGTCCTGGGATTGCATGCATCATCACACATCTTTTCCTAAAAGCAGAAATATTTTGTATTTATTCTTTAAGAATTTAATACGTGTATACAATGTGTCTTGATAAAATCCATTGTGGGGAAACTGCTAGTTAAGGTTGAAGTCCGCCATGACTGGCTAGCCTCTGGGGCTCTGTGCATTATAGGAGACTCTTTTCTTTAGTGGGTTTTCTCCTTCTTTGATCTTGTCTGAGGAATATCACATAGTCCTCAGATTATAATTAGATAGGATCAATTTCCTTTCTCCTGGCAAAACCTGTTCAGCCAGCACCCGAGATTCCTGAAATGTTTCCCCCATGCTAATGAGGCATTTCAGGTACCCTAAGATGGCCTTTGTCCATCTTGGATGTCCCTACCCTCAGTATCCCAAGACATAATAAGCCTTAAATCACCCTAAGGAAAGTTGATCTGCATACTGGCTATTCACTGTACATACGTACTCACGGGGCTTCCCCAAACCCCTGTTCTTTGTCTCTGCTCCCACTGCCCTCATGGATTGTATTGGCTGACAGCCCATGAGAGCGGGAAGACCCACAATCCATCCAATCCTACCAGATCTACCCTACCACATCTCCCTCCAATCTCATGCACTCTTTTTTTGTAACCCACAGTATCCAATTATTGCCATTAATGTGTGCATAGGCAGTTGGACATCTACTTGAGTATGGGCAGCCTACCCAGTTTCATATTCCAAAAAGTCAACTGACTCTCCCTCCCTCAGCAGTCATCAACTACTAATGGCTAAAGGTAAGACTCCATGAGCCCCTTCTCTGTCCACACTAGAAGTTTGACTGGCTTGATTTTGTGTAGGTCTTGTGGAGGCAACCACAGCCACTGTGAATTCTGTGTAGCACAGCTCCATGTTGTATGTACCCAAAACATGATTTCTCAGCAAGCAGTCCTCCCTAACCTCTGCCTCTTACAGTCATTTGCTCCCTCTTCCTCAATGCTCTTTGAGTCATCAGGATGCAATATACATCTCCCAGTTAGAGTTTGTCCCTACACAGTTATTCATTCTTTGCATTTTTGACTAGGTGTGTTAGCCAGCGCTGTGCCATTTAGTAAAACTCCTCCATTTGGGCTGAACTGTGATGATTCCGGTATCTAATGTAGTTTGGTTTCTAGAAGTAAATTAATGGGTTTCCTCTAGATTTCCCACTGTCCAGCCCCGGGGATCCTTAGTAACGGGCAGCCAGGGCAGGTGTTATGGATCACCTAGCATCCTTTAACGGACTACTCACTGGTTATCCCAGCAATGCTAAACTGTAGGCCCCAAATGGAAACCTTTTAACCTTCTTTCCCACCCGCTTCTCTCACATTGCTGACCCAGCTGATAAGGGGGCTCTGATTTGCCTGTTAGAGAGTCTGCACTATCTTGAGTCGCTTGATTCCCTGTCTGTTTTTTCTTTCTCACGAACCTTTCATTTTTGGTGGCTCCTCTGGGCAGTTCCTGTGCAGGCTCGCCATCCCCTGCTCCTTTCCCTGTTTTCTCCTCTGACTCTTTACACCCCCATATCCCCTGAGCCAGTGCAGCAGAGATCAGATGTGCACTGCCTTCCTTGAATCCACCACTGGCTGACCTGACCTTGGGTGAGTTTTGAAGGCTTATTTTATTTATTTCTCTTTCCTGACCATCTACCAGGTGGACTTCTCGGAAACGCTGATGGAGAGTTTCCCCTAGACTGAACTATTGATTTCCCTAGAGAGGAACAGTGGAGAAACTCTCCCCTGTAGATGGGCCCTCTTATTGAAAAGAGCCATTGATTGTTCCCGCACCTCTTCCTAGTAGCCTATTTTTGAGCGGCAGGCATGTCCTGTCTTAACCCTTCCTTCCCTGCCAAGCCCCAGCCACCCTCTAGCCACCTAGAGCTTCTTTTGGCGTGTCTCCTCAATTTTTTTTTTCTACAAAACATACCTTGGCCACAGTATTCCTTGGCAATGGCTACAGTGGCCAGTAGGTAAACATTTAACTTCCATACTCAAAAGGACCTGACATGTGGTGGCCCTGTTTGATGCATGGAACATGGACTGAGGCTTCCTGCATCCGAGAGGTTATCATCCTGCTCTGCCTTTCAGGTCTACCTTCTACATAAAATCCCGGGGCCGGTTCTCTAAATCTGATCCCCTTGCAGAGAGTAGTTTTTACTGCAACTTGACAGACACTAGAGTTATTTTGGAAGGGGGGACTTCAATTGAAAAAAAAATGCCCACATTACATTCACCAGTAGGCAAGCCTGTGGTACTTATTTTTATTGATGTAGGAAGGCCCAGCCAATTGTGGGTGAGGCTATACCCCCAGGCTGGTGGTTTTGGATGCTAGAACAGAGCAGGCTGAGCAAGCCAGGGGAAGCAAGCCAGTAAGCAGCACCCTCCATGGCCTGTGCCTCAGCTCCTGACTCCAGTATCTTCCCCTGTTTGAGTTCCTGCCCTGAATCCTCTCTGAGATGAAGTGTGACCTGACAGTTGTCACAAAAATAAACTCTTTCTCCCCAAATTACTTCTGGTCATGTTGTTTTATTACAACAATAGGAACCCCTAACTAAACTATCACTATTAGTTTGTCCTGCTCAAGTTCTTTTTATCATTCACAAAATCTGTGTTCTGCCAATTTTAGGTTGCTTTCCAAAACCTGCTACTAAAGATGTACTTCTCCAGAAAACCTTCTTTTATCCTGTAGCCTGAGAGGCAACTGCCTAGCAAAATCTTCCTAACTCCCTGGCCTAGTCAGATAATGTGACTTAGGCTCTCTTTCCTTGTATTCGTACTGCTCCTCCCACTCTGGTTGTGCACATGGTAGGTACCCAACTCTTCTCTGAAAGCTTCTCTGCTGATTCTCCCCAATTCTTTCTGCTTATGACTCTTGTTTTCCCTCACCTGGTCTAACACAGCGACAGCAGTTCCCCTTCATGTGGCCTCCTGGATCAGAACCTGCCTCCAGGGATCTCTCTGCAGGAAACCCATTAGCATCCATCTGCAGATTCTCTTCACAAACTAGGTTGCCATGGTGAAGTGAGTTCTCAGGGATTCCATCATTGCTGAGTCCCCTAAATTACATTTAAAAAATTAATCTGTGTGCAATCTGCAGGCTTCTAAGCTACATCTCTAGACTACAGGGATGCCTTCAGCCACACCCCTTTCTCTTTCTGACCTTATCCTTGCCGTGCCCATCCTAACGCTGTGCAATATAGCTTTTAGCCAAGAGGCAATAAATATGATATTCTTGGGGGGTGGGGAAGAGGGGTATGATAAACTGACCCAATTTCCAGCTGTGCTTTCCCTTATACAATGAGCACTTGTGAAAGTCCTACAAACTGCTGAGATATAAAAGTGTCACACTGTCCTTTGCCCCCTCACTGGTTAAATGTTATTTGGATGTGTCATTATTTGTTAAATTTCACATGTATATAAATTGTCTTCATGGGTCTGTGATAAGATCTGTGGCTGCTGTTAAGATTATGGGTGCTATCTACCAGATTTTTAAGATGTATGCGTATATGAATGGATGTATTTTGGATCTGTGTGTGTGTACCTAAAACATTATGAGATGATTTAACCTTTAAAACCTGCATATGGTGTGTGTGTGTGTGTGTGTGTGTGTGTGTGTGTAATTTCCATTCAAACTTATTATTTTCATAATTATATTTACTCCTAGGAACCCTAATAAATAATTGAGTAATAAGGGATATAAAGGTTTTAAGTTATATTCAAATTGTCAAGAAAAAATTACACATGTACTTATTTGTATACAGGTGTAGGTATAAAAAGCAAGGGACAGAGGAAAAGATAAAACAAAGGTGATTGTTACGTTTCAGACCCAGGACAAGCAGCAGAGGTGCCTATTTTACATATCAAAGCAGACCTGGCTTCCAGGTTCTCCCAGCATGCCTCAGTCCCTACCTGGCATACCCTGCCCCTAACTTTGAACTTTCCAGCCCAGGGGCTAGGCTGCCCTTCTCCCAGAGGTTTCTCCCTACAGAATCCAGACATTTTGGTTACCTGCCCTCTTTTTTTTTGTACCTTTGACCTCCGGGCTGCTGAACTTGATTCCCCCATATGTACTTTTGTACTTTTGGCCTCTTGGCTACTGCAGCTGATTTTCCTTGTCCTGGTCCTTGTCCTTGTCCTTGTCCTTGTCCTAGTCCTTGTCATAGTCCTCCTCCTCCCCTTCTCCCCACATGGTTCAGGGTCTTGTTCACTTTGGACTTTTCTGGATGTGCCTGCCTCTGGCTGTGCTCTTCCTCATATCTATTAAAAAACTTTCTACTACACCATACCTAGGAGGAGTCCTATCCTTTTCTTTCATTTTGTTTCTTTTTTTTTTTTCTCATCATTTGATACAGAAAACCAGAAGTGGCTGAAAATGTGTTCCTTCCCCAAGGAACTCAGCTGTTCTGAACCAAGATGCTGAACTGACTCTTCCTAAGGTATATATGGATCATTTATTTCTGCTGGCTTTGTTTATCCACCAAATTAGATTCTTCCCTCCACCTTATCTAATCATCCATCTCTCCTCAACTACTCAGTAAGTGTGTTCTATCTGGGCTACACCCTTTGGGATGCTCACGACGTGGGCATCCCCCTGCTACAGCCTTCTGAGCTACCCATCACACGGGCTTCTGCCTTCTATGCCCTTTAGGACTGCCTACCATATAGACATCTCCCTACAATTATCTTTGGGGCCCACTACATGGGCAATTCTGCTTACTAAGATACTTCTTCCTCTTCAGATGTTTTCTCCTTTACGAGGTCTAACCACTTGTATTCTCCCCTTGTACTGGTTAAGTGTCACTATGGAGGTAGCTCCCTGCTTTGTCTACTTTTACTACAAAAGCCACATCTGTGTGGCAAGAATCTTTCTTTAGTCCTTTGAAGTGGAAAGGGACGTTGCTCCCCTCTGATTTAGGAGCTTTTTTTCAGCTCCGTTGGGGAACTTCTTCACCTACCCCTAGGAGGTGCCTGCACACTTCCAGGATCTTTAGCAACCCTTTCCTTGCTCTTATGAAATATAATGCAGGGGTGGGGTACCTGGTGGGCCCAGGCCAAGGTATGCCCCTGCATAATTACACCGAGCAACGGAGCTGGGAACCGGGAGGAGTGACGACCTGGGAAGGGTTAGAGGCAGATGTGTGGCATACGGGATCCGAACCATGAGGGCAGAGAAGTGGGGGGACAGAAGCAGGGAGGACACTGGTGAGAACACTTGGGAAGAGAGGGAGGAAGGGGAGGAGGAGAGGGAGAGAATATGAGTGACGAACATGGAGACAGAGGGAGCTGGAGTGGCAGGCAGCCCGCACCTGGTGCACCTGACAGAGGTGGCAGGCAATAACACAAGTCATTGCTAGAGGCCCAATGTCAGGTGACCAGAATACTCTGTATGTTAACGCTTGCTCCCTTACCCCCGAACCACCTGTACTATCTCTCTCCTAGTGCCCTGCTGGGCCCATACATTGCTGGTTTCCTTACCTCCTCCTCAGAGCTGCCTGCGAAATCCTGCAGCTTCTCTCTGCCCTTGTGGCTTTCACAATATTGGAACCCTTCCTCCACTGGAGTTCTGCCTGTTCCTCCTTGACCCTTACGGCTGCACTGTTCTCTGTCTCTTAGCTGCCTATACCGGAGCTGACCTCCCCCGCCTTTCCTCATTTTCTCCTTGAACTAAATTCCTTTCTTGGACACACAGATTTTCCTTAAAGCCTCGCTGTCTTACTGAAAACAGCTTGGCCTCAGTATAACTCAAAGATGGCACACATTCAAGTTCCAAATTGTTGAGATTATAACTTCTACCACTACATAAGAAAATGAACCCAAAGTCTCTTATCTCTAAGGTTCTACAAGTTTCCACTCTTAAATCTTTAATCTCCATTTCCCCGTGCTTTGCTCTCAAGAAAAAAAAAATTTTTTTGTTTTGTTTTTTTTCCGAGACAGGGTTTCTCTGTGTAGCCCTGGCTGTCCTGGAACTCACTCTGTAGACCAGGCTGGCTTCGAACTCACAAATCCGCCTGCCTCTGCCTCCCAGAGTGCTGGGATTAAAGGCGTGTGCCACCACTGCCAGGCCAAGAAAATTTCTAAGACTATTGTATAAACAGTCTTTATCTCAGGGATAATAAAGAATCTATAAAATCTGTAATCAAATTTGGCTTTAAATTTCTAACATAAGTCTTATAATTAAAATCTATAGATAGGAATTTAAATTTGCTACAGCATCTTATATATGTGATTCAATTCTTATGTACAATATATTATATATGACAATAAACTTCTAAGTTTATAAAAGTCTATTCAGATTAACAAAAGCTGATTTAAGACGTATGTCTAACTACTTAGGTCTTTACTAATTGTTTAACACCAGCCTGCTGGAAAATTTAGATAACCAACATGTTTCATAAATAAGTTATATTTTATAAATAAGATTTGTTAGATAAATAAGAGATATTTTTCATAATCAAGACTTATAAATTCCTAAGATTTACTCAGGTTCACAGTAATATTTGTTTAGTTCTCTGCCTTTGCTTACTTTAAGCTTTAGCTATTTGGATAAACTAAGCCATCCCCCAAAAAATCTGCAATCTTTTATAATGGTGTGTCTAGTCTCCCCACCCACCCACCCCCAAGAGAATCCTTTTTCCCAAGGTCGGGCACTTAGACAAAGGCCCCATTCCCTCAGGGGCTTGGAGAATGTTTCTGCTTGCTAAAAAGGGAGTCTTTCTCCTTATCTCTGGCAATGGGAACTGTGGCCTCCATTAACATATGACTGTGGCGCCTATTAACTTGTCAAGGTCAATGCTAGCCTCTCGGCTTCCTCACTCCCGAGCCCCTATCTTCTGGTTCCATTTAACCCTGAAAAATCTTTCCCCTGTCACTTCGCTGTGCTTTGGTGGGAAACAACCTCAGCAGTTTGGAATAAACTTTGTGCCTTTTCACCCGCTGGGCGCACTATAAAAGGACCAGTAAAGTTGCCAGTCTCCCCAAGGATTTTATCTATGATTAAAAGTTTTATTTTGATACTAAAATAGCTTCAATTCAAAAACTGTTGTTTTTAAGGTTCAAACTTGACAGGGATAAAGCTGCAAAAATCCTAACCTTATATAAGCTACTAACTATTAAGGCTAATTAAGATATGCAAGTTAATGGTCAGTCACCTTTTAAACGATCAGATTCTTTAATGTGTTTGGAACTATACTTTTAGTCATACCAAAGCCTTCTGTATATGTTTTCAAACTTTAGTATAAAGTAAGTAACTAGAAACAAGCAATGTTTGTCTATTTAGATATACATGTTAGATGGTCCTAAAACGCCTCAGAGATCTTTAGAATATGGCATTTAAAATATTTAATAAAAAAAAAACTTTTTCATGATAGAAACACATCAGTTCCTGGCAGCACCCATAGTCTCCAAAGATGACGGACACAGAACTCCACCTAGAGCTTGCTTTAAATGTGGCAGAGTGGGCACTGGGTGAAAAGCTACCCTTTACCTCAACCACTGCCAGGACTCTGTCCTGTAGACTAGCAGGGAGAGCTGATTGCTCTACTTCGCCTACACAAAGTAGGATAGTCCCCCTAAGTTTCTGCACCACAGGAAAGTCTGTTTAGATCTTCTGGGCCCAGGGCTCAAAGACTAATGCCCCAATAGCCATGGAGGAACCTAGGGTGACTTTCCAGGAAGCCAATAAATCTCTATCTTTTTTAATAGGTTTGGAAGCTGCTTGGACCGTACTTCCTGCTTTCTCAGGTGACACGTGTCCTTCTTAGGTCTGTGGCCTTGATGACAAGGGGAGTGAGAGCTTCATGAGTTTAACAGCAGCTTCAGCTGCCTTCTCTGTCCTCTTCATAAGTAGAATCAGGCCTCAAGCCTCACTTTCTTAGACCTTCAGCTGACAAAGACAAAGCAGCTTACCTTGCTACCATACTGTAAAAAACAATGAACTCACAACACAAGTGTCAAAGCAATGTTTTATTATTCCTTTATTTAAAGGAACTTGTTTTCCAATGACAGCTGTCAGTAATTAACCACCCGTGTCTCATGGTAAATAATAGCATAAAATAAAGTGATTTAAGGTGTATAAAAAATGAAAAGTGTGACCAGGAGTGGTGCCACGTGCCTTTAAATTAATCCCAGCACTCAGGAGGCAGAGGCACCTGGATATCAGTGAGTTTGAGTTTAGCCTGATCTACAGAGTTAATTCCAGGACAACCAGGGCTCCCTGAAAAACCCTGTTTTCAAAAAGAAAAAAAAAGTGAAAAATGCATCCGAAGTTCAGAGTTTTAATAATAATCAATGAAGTTCTGATAAAGTATTACTCTAACTCTAGTAAAGTGCTTCTAATATTATAGCCACAGGCTTTTCTCTGGTTGTAGTCTAAATATAGACTTAAAAATGCTTCTTGTTCTGCTAAAAGCATCTGTCTAATTTATATAACCCAGTCTACTGAATATAGGAAATAGTGTTCATGCTTTTAACCAAAATTCAAAATCATTTTTGAGTTCCCAAGCTTTTACTATGATTAAAAGGTGAGCTCTTTCCACAACATAGATTTCACTCCAGAGTACAAACAGTGGTAATGCTAACATTTCTAAAATATATATCTTTTTATAAACAAAATATTCTTGTAAATGTCAGGGATTTGATTTGGATCCACCTGTCACAGGTAAAATGGACTCCAGATAAGTACTGCTAATCAACACCCTGTTTCCCTTCCTGCCTTTCTCTGAGGGTGGGATCTCTTCCTCTTTCCTTGGTCTTGGGCCTAAGCTCTACCAATTGCCAGGACCATGGGTTCAAAAGTTTCAAATTTACACCTAAGAAAAATTTCCTGCAAACTCCTTAACTTTATCTTCTGTCCCTAATATATATCTCTTGCAGCAGATTTTCAATCAGTTAAAGACTACAAGCTGCTCTAACTGCTGCATTCAGGTCCCTAGCCCAGACTATCCTGCATAGCCTGAAGCAAGGAAAAAGCCTGCTTTCCTGGACCTAAGCCATATCCCAGCCCCCAACAATGATACCCCAATGGCAGAGGGAACTAGTCATAGATGACTATTTTGTCCCTTATTCATTTATTATTAACAAAAGGCTGGAATGTTAAGTTTCAAACCCAGGACAAGTAATTGAGGTATCTATTTAACGTATCAAAATTGACCTGGCCTACAGGTTCTGCTAGCATCCCTTAGTCCCTACCCGTTACAGGTGGCCTTACCCACCCCCTTAACTTTCCAGCCCAGGGGCTAAGCCGCCCTTCTCCCAGAGGCTCTTCCCTACATAATCCAGACATTTTGGTTACCTGCCCTATTTTTGTACCTTTGACATCCTGGCTGCTATACTTGGTTCCCCTGACTCACTTTTGTACCTTTGGTGTCCTGACTGGTTTACTTTTTCCCTTCTCTCTCTTTCCTTCCTCCTTTCTCCACACGGTTCAGGGTCATGGCCACTCTGGACTCTGTCAGGTATGTCTACTCTAGCTATGGTTTCCCACATCTCTACAATAAACTTTCTCCTCCACCATACCTAGAAATAGTCATGTCCTTTCATTTTCGTTTTTTTCCTTCAGTGATAAATTAGTGTTTTATTGCTGTGAAGAGACACTATGACCATAGCAACTCTTAGAAAGGAAAGTGTTTAACTGAGGTTTGCTAACAGTTTCAGAGAGTAAGTCCATTATTATTATGGCAAGAACCATGGCAGCACACAGGCAGACATGGGACTGGAGAATAAGTTGAGACTTCTGCATCTATATTTGCAGGGAGCAAGAAGAAGGACTTACTTTATTTTTTTCAAAGCCTATTTTTAATGATGGTTCTTAGATGCTTTATTTAACCTCTTTTCTAGCCCACCACCAGAGGTAGTGGAAAAGAAAGGATACAGGGGAAGTGGACTTATTTAGAAGGGTTCTGTGGAGCAAATCCTGTCTGTGTTGTCTGGAAATCAGCAGTTCAGTTCACAGGAGTCAGCAGAGGAAGCTTGATCCACTCCTCAAACACTTCACAGATAAACCAGCAGTCCAGTTAGGTAGAGTCTGGAAAGCAAACACAAATCAGCAGCGGTGACACTACCTAGAAGTAGACAGCCAGACTTCAGCCTTGGCATGAGTCAGCAGGAGGGACTAGGGAATACCAGGAGAAGTTCTTGGCTGTGCCTCTCCTGGCAAAGCGAAGATCAGCTAAGACTCAGGACCAACAAGTGTTGCACAGCTAGCTCTATAATCAAGCCAAGCTCAGCCTCTGTCACTGTCTGTCAAGTCCTTTTTATACTCCCTCCAAACATCATGTGTCTTCCATGGGTCTTGCCTCAGCACATGCATCTGTCTCAGCTGACATCACTCTTCCAATCAGCTCGAGTCCAAGGAAGCAGCAAGAAACCAGAAGTTTTGGGGTGTATTTGTCTCTAAGGAGTTCAGACAAATGGAGCACAGCTACACAATGTATGTCTGACCAATACATGTGTGTTGTTAGTGAAGAATCCTTTATCACATGTCCTTTCATGTGATTGCTTTAGCAGAACATACTTTCACCTGTGCGGGCTTCAGCCAATCCTTCAAGTGCCTGCCTTAGACTTTCACCTGTGTCTACTTCAGAAAAACACTCCTTTACATGTTTGCCCCAACAGAACACCATTCAACACAATTGACTTCCCAAAGAACCCTGTAAGCTTCTACTTCAAGAGACATTGGATCTGTCATGTGCTTTTGAAACCTCAAAGCCTATGCACAATGACACACTTCCTCTAACAGTGTGACACCCATTCAAGCAAGGCCACACCTCCTAATCCTTCTCAAATAGTGCCAGTCCCTAATGACCAAGCATTCAAATCTATGAACCTATAAAGGCCATTCTTATTTAAACTTCCACATAAATTAAGCAGGATGTGGTGCTACATATCCAAAAAACTAACAATTATAAACCAAGAGGCCAACAATGTGAAACCCAGGCCAGCCTGAAATGCGACTCATCTCCCTAAAACCATAACAAAGGAGCAAATAAGGTGGTAAAATATCTGCCTTGCACTTCTAACCTGATGATCATGAAGGCAGAAGCTAGAGAATCACTCTAAGTTCAAGGCCAACCTGGTCTACATAGCAAGTTCTAGAATAGTCAGAGCAATGCTTTCCATATTGTGATAGTTGGTGACATCGACTTGACAGAAGGTAGAATCACCCAGGAAATGGGCCTCTGGGCATGCTTGTAGGGAATTATCTTGACTCCATTAATTGAGGTGGAAAGACCAAGGCCACTATGAGTAGACCCATTTTGTGGCCTATATCCTGGACTGTATAAGAGGAGGAAAGGGAATTGCACAGCAAGAATGCATTAATTCATCACTTTCTGCTTCCTGATTGTGGATGTGATCTGACCAGATATTTTACTCACCTTGACTTTCTTGCAATTTGTGAGCAACATTAAACCCTTTCTCCTTTAACTTGCTTTTTTGTCAAACCAACAGAAAAAAAAAAATAACTAAGACATAGACCTTGACTCACAAAAGCAAAAATGGAATCAGGAAGCTGGTAGTGAGATATTAGTAAGTAAATTTAAACAAATAGGCAAAAGATAAATAGGAAATACTTGCATTATTTTTACATTTCTCTATAAGTCTATAAATATGTCAACCTGAAAGCTGCTAAAATTGTATCTATTAATGTATTATAAAAATGCCTGGATGGGAATGTAAAAGTATATTTTACTAGCCTGGTGTAATTGTGGTCTTTGAAACTTTCTTACTGCATCAGTCTAATCTAGGCCTAATCAGGAAACTTCTATTTTTTTTTTTTTTTTTTTTTTTGGTTTTTCGGACAGGGTTTCTCTGTGTAGCCCTGGTTGTCCTGGAACTCACTCGGTAGACCAGGCTGGCCTCGAACTCAGAAATCCACCTGCCTCTGCCTCCCAACTGCTGGGATTAAAGGTGTGTGCCACCAGGCCCGGCTACTTCTAGCTTTCTTATAATCTATCTATGCCTAGAATGTTTTCAGCCTCTGAGACTTGCAGCTAAATAAATTCACCCCTTCCTAGTTCTTCTCTCTGATCTCTGACTGGCTAATTCAACTCAGCTGTTCTGTTCCCAAACTCCTTTCCATGCTAACTGATTACATCTGACTTCTCTCAATTTCTGATTGAATTGCTCTTCTTGGCCTCATACTAACACTGGCAATATGACCTAATCTTCTGGCTCCTTTTCATTCTCTGATTTGTTCCATCTTGTTCTATCTCTGTAACCTGTCTCTGTACAACTGTCCCAGTAAAACTACCCCATTCTATCTTCTCTCTCTGAAGTAGCTTCCCTTCTCTCTTCCTCATGAGAGTTGGGCATATTGTGTCCCTATCAAATCTTTCTTTGATTTGTCACGGTGTCTGCCACTCAATTACACATCACTTTCAAACATGGGTGTTTCCTTCTACAGAATAACTTTATTTGGGGTTAAAGGTGTGTACTAAGGGTGTATCTGTATTCCAGCTAGAGATATGTAAGGTGTGCGCTAAGCACTGTGCCATACCACAACAAGAACGAGTTTTTTTCAGTACATAACATAATTCAGGGTTCATGGTGTGATCACATGTCCTGCAACATGGGAACATATGTTAGGAAAGATTTTTTACAAGTTTTTAAATTATAAATACATAAAGAATGCATTTGATGAAGTGCTACATAATTTTCAATACTTACATGTATTGTGTATGTCTAAATCAAGTTAAATATATCTATCTTCTCAAATATTATTTGTTTGTGATTAAAATATTAATAATCGTTTGTGTTTGCTTTTACATACACACATATACATATATATGGTATATAAATGTTCCTTATAGATAGCCTAATGTATAAGAGCACTCTAGAGCTTTTTGCTTTCATTAAGCTAACTTAGTACCAATTTATCAACCTCTCTGTATTATATTTCACATAATTTTATTGCAGAAATTGTTGTTTAACTTGAGGGTTCTATGCCAGGTAAACAATGGTCTCTAAAACTTTTGATCACACTACAGATCAATTAATTCCAAATCTATTTACCCATAAATGTTAATAGTTAGACCATTGATTTGTGTATGCTTATAATGAGATAGGTTCTATTTCCAGGTTCTAAAATAAATTAACAAGCTCATTTCTCATAGTAACATTCTAAGGTACCCTTTTGACGTAAGAGAGATGAAAAGATTTTTTTTCTAATTCTGCAATAGAAAAATACTAGCTACGACGTCTCAGATGAAAGATAAAACATTACACTGGTATATGATCTTTGATTTGGGTGTGGGGGAGCTTTTCTGTCATTAAGCATATCATCTGGAAGAAGAAGACTGAATTTCCTGAAAACAGTTTGTGTCTATTTTGATTAGTCTTGAAACCCCAGATTTAGTACATAGAAGTCTGAGATTTGGATCCAGAATGAGTTCGGGAGGTCTCAAGTACACTGGAATAATTCACAGGCATTCGTCTGTCAAAGTCAGGCTGAAACATGGATAAACACAATATTTTTTCACAAAATGAAAAGTGATAGAGATAAGATTGTGACTGACTAAATCAACAGTCAGGATTCGGGAAGTATAAGTAGAAACAGAGTCTGATGGCAAAATGTTAATGGGAATATTTTCTCATTTTTGAAACAATTACACTTACTTTTGGTTGAGCACTCCATTGATACATATTCTCTAGGCATTGAGCAGTTGTAAATTTCTACACCAACTACCATCTACTGCACAAAGAAACTCCTCTGAGGCTGTTAGGGAGCTTCACTAATCTATAGGTAGAAAGACAACAATTTTAGAGGGAAGTTTGAAGTAATGTACATTAAGCAGAATAATAATAATAATTATTATTATTATAGTTATTATTATTATTATTATTATTATTATTATTATTATTATTATTGTTATTTCACCCTAGGGGGCTACAAGCCCTCCAACCATGGGTTCTTGGTCAGACTTACAGTACCAGGCATGTATTTCCTCCTATGGACCTTAAATCCAACCATAAAGTAGTTGGTTACTCCATAACATTTGTACCACTATTGTACCCATGAGCATATCTCACCACATGAGTCATTATTGCAGCTCACAGAATTAATATCTGGGTACAACTGATTTGTTTCCCTTAGTAGCTTACATAGCACCTTCCAGTACCATGAAACCTATTGAGCAGGTAAGAAGTTTCCAGCTAGGTACCAGCTTGATTTCTCCATGATCTGTGACCAAAGTACTTAGTGTTTTCAGCAAGAGGGACTTACAATCAAATTCAGGCAGGCAAACAAAAGCAATGGTATTGCTTTGGGAGTTTTGTGGACACCTCTCACTAACAAGCTGAGGGGAAGCATGCCATATCTATCATTAGGTTTTTGTTTTGGTTGTTGTTTGTCAACCTATTGCTTCTGGGATGAGCATAATTCCCTGTGTAGAATAATTCAAATTAAAGCTATATTATGTTAGAAAACAGTACATTTCTGTATGGCTTTTTCAAGCATTCTTAAATGATATGGTAGTTATCTATTCCCTACTCCCATTCTTTGCCCTCCCTTGTACCCCTCTCACCATTTAACTCCCCCTTTCCTTTTTCTGTTCCCCTCTCTTCAGATCTTTCTTCCTCATCACCACCTTTTAGTTTCTCACATTCTAGAGGTATTCTAAATTAAACACACAAATCTAAGAATTTGATCCATTTATGTAATGTTTGTCTTTCTGAGTCTGTGTTACCTCAATGAGTATGTTTTCTAGCTCCATACATATACCTGAAAACTTAATTGTTCCTTTATTTTTGTACAGCTGAATAGAATCCCACTGTATATAGATGCCACATTTTCATAATCCATTCATCAGATGATGGGCAACTAGGGTATTTCCATTTTCTAGATATTGTGAATAGGGCAGCTATGAACATGGATAACCATGTATCTTTATAGTAAGAAATAGAGTGTTTGATTTTATCATATACTTGGGTCATGTGATAGACCTAGTTCTCCTTTTCTGAAGGAGCCAAGGCAAATTTCCACAGTAGCTGCATCAGTTTGCACTCCCACCAACAATGCAGCCACATTCTTGCCTGTTGTCCTTTAAAAAAAATCTTAGCCATTTTGACTAGGGTTAATTTGGTTATTTGTTTCTTGTTTACTTTTTTTAAGTTTCTTGTATACTGAAAACACTAAATCTGTCAGTTGTGTAACTGTCAAACATTTTTTCCCCATATTTTGTAGACTTCTTATTTAGTCAATTAAGTTCCCTTTGCTGCTCTTGGGAGGTCTCTCCATTTTCTGATGCCATCTTTGGTTTCCTCGGTGTTTTGAAACTTTTCACTGTAATAGTCTTTCACTTCCTTAGAGGTATTTTATTTAATTTATACTTATTTATTTCTTTTGAGGCTGTTGTGAATGGAATTGATTCTGGGATTTCTTTCTCAGTCCGTTTCTTGGGTACCATTTTAGGGTTCTCTTAGGTGTGTGATGGGGCAGTGGTTTGTATATGCTTGGCTCATAGGGAGTGGCACTATTAGGAGGTGTGGCCTTGTTTGAGTAGGTGTGGCCTTGTTGGAGGAAGCGAGTCACTGTGGGGGTGAGCTTTGAGGTCTTGTAAATGTTCAAGCTCTGCTAAGTGTAGAGGAAACTGTCCTCCTGGCTGCCTGCAAAAGATTTTGATGCTGCTGCTTGTGGATGAAGATGTAGAACACTCAGTTCCTTCTCCAGCACCATGATTGTCTGCACACTGCCATGCTTCCTGCCATGATGATGGACTGAACCTCTGAAACTGTAAGCCAGCCTCAATTAAATGTTTTCCTTTGTAAGAATTGCCTTGGTCATGGAGTCATTTCACAACAATGAAAACCCTAAGTAAGACAGAAGGTAAGCATTGAAGAAGAGGAGGAAGAAATATTTTAATTACCAGAAATCAGGGACGAACTAAGTGAAACAGTTTCACTGTCTTCTGGACATGACAAGATAATTGTACTCATCAATTCACTGAAGCTGTGGTTATATACAAAAGACCTTCACAAGATCAAATCAATCAACATTATATCATGGGTGGGGAGGTACTCATAGCACCCCCCCACATGCCTAACTGGAGAGAGATTGATGATTAATGGTTTCTGGTGGGGAGAGCTAGTTCTTTTTAATTTTAAGGGTGTGGCCCTGGGCTGCCCATGCTCCATGCTGTTAAGGTTTTGATTATTGCTGTGTATTGTAATGCTAAATGAGGCTTCAAAGATCTGGAGTCTGCATGTATTCCCTGGGACACTGCCGCCAGGTTAATTCTGATTGGTGAATAAAGATGCCAACAGATAATAATTGGGCAGAAGAGACATAGGTTGTGTTGAGGTTTCGAAGGCTTGGAGAGAGATGGCCTGGAGAAGGATGGAGAGAGAAGCTGCCGTGAAATAAAAGAAGACCATGCAGGAGAGAGAAAGCTACCATGGGCTAGAGGCCAAGAGAACGTGATCCAGAGGGCTGCCTGGTTGGAGTTGAGAACAGTCCAGATGGAACATAGTAAATAGTGAGTGATGGCTTGGGATCATTGATGGGTAGGTAGATTCTAACAGCATGGAGGGAGGGTAGGCAGTTGCCCAGCTATTGTGCTACCTAAGGCATATTTAAAAATATAAAGGCCGTGTGTGTGTGTGTGTGTGTGTGTGTGTGTGTGTGTGTGTGTCTTTCATCCAGGAACACAAATTGTCAAAAGCAGGGAAGAAAACAGTGCCAAAAATTTTAAAATATTTTTTACTACACCAAGCTTTAATAGATGGCCCCATATGGACAGCACAATTCAACCAGATGGGATTTTTAAGAGAGGATATGATATGGTGTTGGGGTAGATCTGGTTGAAATGGGTATGAATATAATAAAAATATAATTGTCTGAAATTCTGAGGGAGGGAGAGAGAGAGAGAGAGAGAGAGAGAGAGAGAGAGAGAGAGAGAGAGAGAGATGGGACATTCACCCAATCCCAGAATAAGAGAACTGATAGCTTTCCTACAACCCACAGCTTTGAAACACAAGTAATGAAGTGATAATTAAAAGGAAAAACAATTATATTCACTAAAATATTGCATCTAGTTTTCCTGTTGTACTGTATTTTACATGCATGCGATGCAGCGTAAATGAAGCTGCAATTAGGATAACAAACCTATGTTAAGGAGTTTCTCTCTGTACCATCTCAAGACAAGAACCAGCAGTTTTTTGAGTCCTCATGATTTTCCCAGACTTTCATGTATGCTTTGTTTCTTAAAATAACAGCCTTAAAAGCTTTACATATATATATATATATATATATATATATATATATATATATACATATATATATATATATATTATAGCCTTTTAGGTCATGCATTTGGTAAAATGCTGTGTTTAAGCATTTCAGAATACGTAAATACTCTGAAACATTATTAAAGGAAAATGACAGGAAATTGAGGGTATAACTCAGCAAAAGAGTTCTCAGCATGCCTAACACCCTGAGCACTATAAAGACAAAAGAGTTCAGAGCTACATTTTTGTCTTACAAAGTTTATTGATGGACACAACTCTTGCTACCAGGTTCTGCAAAATAAACTTGGGGGTGGCATGAATGAATGAAAAATAAAAATAAAAAAGACAGGGAAGAACATACTGCTTCTAGGTATGGTGGAGGAGAAAGTTTATTGTAGCTATGTGGGATAGCAAAGCCAGAGACATCTGGGAGAGATGTCCAGAGACATCTGGACTCTGGGAGAGTCCAGAGTGGTCATGACCAGACTAAGCTGGGCCATGTGGACAGAGAGGGATAGGAAGGAAGAGAGGGGAACCAGATGCAGCAGCCAGGAGGACAAAGGTACAAAAGGGGCAGGTGACCAAAATGGCTGAATTAAATAGGGAAGAGCCCCTTGGGAAGGGCAGCCCAGCCCCTGGGCTGGAGAGTTCAGAGTAGAAAAGCAGTCATACTCTGTAAAAGGGGGACTGAGGGATGTTGGGCCAAGTCTGCTTTGATAAGTTAAATAGGCACTTCAGCCATTTGTCCTGGGTTTGAAACTTAACAGTAGATACTTCCAGCTTTGAAATGTGTGTGTGTGTGTGCACGTGTGTGTCTGTGTGTGTGTGTGTGTGTGTGTGTGTTTTATAAGCTTTTAGTATAAACCATATAAACTACTTTGTTTTCTATGATAGAACAAAACAGGAAGTGATGAAAAGAGGAACAGTCATTCTTTTTTGAGAGGGGTCCTGTGTAAATTACTGTCTATTGATAATTGTTTATACAAAGACAGTGGTAAGGATTACCCTAGAGTGTGCCACGTCTATTTGAGTCTTAGGGACAATTAACAGCATCTAGGGTTTGGCTATAGCACTTTATTCTGATAGGAAAGATAGGATAGCTGTAACAGCTCTAGTCTATAACAAGAGTTTAAATCTTGTCCCTGATAAACTATCAAAATTCCTGTATTCCTAAAAAAAAAAACAAAAAAAAAAAACAAAAAAACAAGGCTTGTATCTTTTTGTATGCCATATATTATATTAATAGCACTTAACAAGAAAAATATTTCTAGAAAAAAATATATTTGTAAGTCTCTGTAGTATTTCATGGTTTTTTACCATGATAAACCCCAGAGGGAAAGTAAGCCCTATCTTTGCAAGTAAGTGCTCTTTCTGGGAAATTCTGCTGATTTTGTATTCCATTTAGTATGCAGCATCAGAAGGGACAGCTGTGATATTAAAAAACGGGATTCCCATATGTGCCTCTGATACAGCCATCTCTTTCCCTAATGCCTGATGCAATTACATGTCTGCCTGATTCTATTTTACCACATAATGCTCTGAGTTTTCTTTTCATGCATTCTGGTTTTATAAAAGTCCCTCAATTTTTTCATGTGTATGAGTGTTTTTTTCTGCATATATGCCTGTGTACTGCATGTATTACTTGTGCTCATGGAAGCCAGAAAAAGACATCAGATACACTGGAACAAGAGTTACAAATGGTTGTGAACTGCCGTGTGTATGCTGGCAATCTATCCAGGACCCAGCTCACACTAGCCCTGAATTTTCTATTTTTCTGCCTCAGCCTCATGAATGCTGGAATTACAAGCATGTCCTGCTATGCTTAGCCCTACTCGGCTCTTTGAAAAAGTTTTCTCACTTGTGTTGGTTAAGAATAATTGCAGTGTTGCACAGAGAAGCGTATGAATAAAGCAAAAGTACTCCGGTAAGACATTTCTTTCCCCCATAAATGTGTAATACGACCCAAACCAGGCTAGCAAGTACACACAGCCAAAATATCACTAACTGAGGGGGGAACTTGGCTGTTTGTTATTGAGAGTCAGACTAACAGGCTACTTCCAAGAGGTTAATTTGGAAAGCTGCCCTAACAGAGGAATAAAAGCCTAAGTGGTTGGCTACTTGGAGGGATCAAGTTCTGAGAATGTAGCAGGGCCCTTGTGTTAATAAAAGTCTTACCAAGTGGGAGGATTAAAATTTTAATCCCTTAACACCAATGTCTTACAAAGTAAGGAGACTCAGGGAACATTGGTCCTATTTTGTTTGTTTTTGTTTTTCAAGACAGGGTTTCTCTCTGTAGCCCTGGCTGTCCTAGAACTCACTCTGTAGACCAGGCTGGCCTCGAACTCAAAGATCTGCCTGCCTCTGCCTCCCAAGTGCTGGGATTAAAGGCATACGCCACCACTGTCCGGCTTTGTTTTTGTTTTTTAAACTGTCTCACTATGTAGCTCTGGCTGACTCAGAACTTGCCATGTAAACCAGGTTAGCTTCAAATTCAGAGATTCACCTACCTCTCTGCCTTGTGAGTGCTGGAATGGAAGGCTAGTGCCACCGTGCTGTGCTGCTCGCCACCTTTGATAGGAAACACCAAAACAAGTATCTTAACACCTGTATACTGGGAGTAAAGTTCATCTATAAGGTCTTTGGTTTAGGCTTCAAGAGGGACACTGAGGTTTGTCCTTATAGCTAAGTATATTCCAAGAGTGGTTAATCTCATGGGCACGCGACATGAGAGTAGCATGGTGGAAGCACTGAGGAGAGGTCAGACCCCAATGCCAAGGTAGACAAACAGCATGAGTGAGGCTCTGATGAGAATTCAGTCCCCCAAAGCAGAGTGCGGGGGCGGGGGAGGGGGGGTGCGAAGATTTCCATTCTTATAGGTCTTGGAGAAAGTAGTGATGCTTCACAGCTGTCAGCCTCCCCCTCATGCCTAGGAAGAAAGGGAAATCCAGGGAAAGGAAGGTTCCATTCTGAGGAGGTGGAGGAGAAGCACAGCTGGTTGATGTATATCCTTTCTCCCAGTAGTCTGGTAACCTGAGATGTGTGTGCTTTCTTGGGGAAATAAGAATGTGCCTGCCTTTCTTCTGAAATCTGGGTACCTGGGGAGTCTGTTGGATGGGGTTTATATGTTCACAGCCTGGCTGTTGTTAAGAGGCTTGGCATGCCTTACAGCAACTGTGGCTGTAAAAAGGAAGCTTTTGCAAGTGGGCACGGCCTGAACAGCGGAGCATTCTTATCTAAATTCTAGCATCACTTATCTAACATCCATTCAAATTTTACACAATGCACATGTATTTGTAATAGTTAATTTCTATCAACAATAAGCAAGTCCCACATATTGTATTGGGATAAAGTAGTGAAGGAAGAGTACCTTGGAGAATTGGAAAGGCTCTCGCAGAGTGGAACCATGAAACAGAGAGACAAAGACAGAGAGAGAGAGAGCAGGAGAAAATGAACAAGACAGCGAGAGTGATCTGGAGTGGCTGGAC
Source organism: Apodemus agrarius (assembly GCA_964023405.1). NCBI lineage: Eukaryota > Metazoa > Chordata > Mammalia > Rodentia > Muridae > Apodemus > Apodemus agrarius. The sequence continues at coordinate 14,739,693 of OZ030010.1, forward strand.
CTTTTAACGGGAGAACATGTTGCTTAGCAACTCCTCGGGACAGAAGAAATGTGCCCTGTGGAGTTGCGACAGTGGAAATTCAGGGCACCTGGCCCTGGCATGTGATGACATAGCTGCTGTCACTGAGTTGCTGAAAGGCTGGCAGAGTGATAAATTTACCACACCAGCTATGTGCAAGGTATTATTCTATGCAATAAATCCAACAGGAAATAGAAAAGGAAGATCCCTGAGCTCATACTGCATTCATCCCAAGAGTCAGAAAGTGATAAATAATCACACCCAGGGGAAATAGAAGTCAGGTCATAAGATCAAGTATGAGACAGCATGGAAGACGGTGCTTGAGATGAGATGATCTCAAGACTTGACCAAGGAAATGAAAGTATATGGTGGGGATTTGATTGTGTGAAAAATCGGTAGCTCTGTGGCTTTCATGGGGGCGGTGCCCTTGAAGTATATCAACTGGTAAATGTAAACGAGTTTCAGGATGCCCTCCCAAGAACGTTGGCTGTGAGAATTATTGCTGATAAAAATGGGAAGGAAGACTTGTAGAAGGTAATGTTAGGAACGGCGTGAAAGGCCACTTCACACAGCTAGGTAAAGACATGATGATCTAATTTTATTTTTATTGTGCTAGGGAATCATTGGACGGAGTTCAAAATCAGAACACGAGTTAATTTTCACTCAAAGACTATCAGAAACAGATGAAAATGAACAGATCTATCTGATCAATAATATTTTTTAAAATACTAACTATTATTAGCCATTTCTATGTTGTTCTTTCTCTCTTGCATCGATGGTGCAATAGAAATGGTGCATGAAACACGTTTGTTTTTGTTCTCTGATTCCTCCATGAATATTAGGGTTTTATCTTTGGCTGTTGAGAAAACCATTTCTAGGAACATTGGTGTATAGATATACCTATGTAAAACTGTGATTTCAGATTCAAGGGGTTAATTCATGGATGTGCAAGTTCTGCATCACATGATATATTTTAAGTTTAAAAGTTTGAAGAGCTGCTATGGTATTTTCCACATTCACCATAGCACCATTCCCAGCAGCAATAGCACAGGATTCTAGTTTTCTTAGATTCTCATGAAAGATTCCTACTCTCCATGTCCTCAAAATAGTAACAGCTGGGTAATGGGATCTTGTAATTACTAGTCACACTTCCATATTCACAAATAATGTTTAGTAAGTTTTCACCTTTTCTGTATCTTTACAAAACTTCCTTTTCCCCTTTTGTTAAAAATAGATTCCTTTTTCACTCATTATATCCTGATTACAGTTTCCCTCCCTCTACCCCTCCCAGTTCCTCCCCACTTCCCCTCCCATCCAGATCCATTTCCTTTCTGTCTCTCATTAGAAGAGAACAGGCTTTTGCCTTGTCCAGCCTTAATATGAGGGGAGGCGCCTAGTCTTATTGCAACTTGATATGCCATGTTTGATTGATGTCCCTGGGAGGCCTGACCTTTTCTGAAGTAGGAGTGGATGGCAAAGGAGGGACTAGGAGGAGAGGAGGGGAAGGGAAAAACTGAGGTCTGGATGTAATATATGAAAAGATAAATCAGTAAAAAACATAAAAGTAAAAAGGAACATATTTTAAGATAACAAAAGATAACAAAATAAAATATAATAACATAAAACAAAGATCGTCACCTTGAAGTTGGACAGGACAAACCAACGGAAGGAAAAGAGCCAAAGAGAAGGCAAAAAGAATCAGAGATCCTACTAGTTCACACACTCAGGAATCCCATGAGAAATACTGTAAACGATTAAAGCCATAATATATAAGCAGAGGACCTGGTGCAGGCTTTGTGCTTGCTGCTTCAGTTGCTGTGAGCTCATATGAGCTTTGCTCCTGTTGGTTCAGAGGGCCCTGCTCTCCTGGAGTCCTCCACCCCCTCTGGCTCTTACAGTCTCTCTCTACTTCTAGTTTTGTAGCCAGCTTCTTTGCTGAAAGTGTTTTTCAGCTGTAGGAGTTTCCTTCTGGAATTTTTTTGGGGGGTCACCTATTTATACTATTACATCACCTGCAAATAAAGATACTTTGGCTTTTCCTTTTCCTATTTACATCAGTTGTCTTATTGCTCTAGCTAAGCCTTCAA